>JBBPFJ010000217.1:0-194664 GCA_037975025.1 Excoecaria agallocha
CTTTTAAATTTTAATATAATTTAATTTATTTTTCTTTTCTAATAAAATTAAAATCAATCACGTTTAATAATTTAGTATTGATTATATAATTTAATATTAAATTTAAAATTATTTATTATTTTTTAATTTTGATAAAAATAATAAAAGTGATTAATAAAAAATAACGATGGAGAAGTATTTAGTTGAAAAAGTGCAATGTTATTAAAACTAAGTAATATTATTAGTAATAAGAATACGAATAAGAAAAATTAGGTTAATTGTTTTTCGGTCCAATGAATTTTGAAGATATAAATAAATTATTGTAATTCAACTCTTGTCGTTGTCTGCGCCACGCCATTCACTTTTCAAATACTTTGACTGTCCGCTTTTCTTATTTTGTTTGAATGATTTGTTTATTTTGTTTGAATGATTTGCTCTGTTATTCAATATATTTGGTCCCCTCCTCTTTAATCATTATGCTTACTCCTTCCCCTTTTCCTCTCTTTCCCTTTTCCATTTAAATTCTTCTATTTTTGCTTTGCTTATGTGACGATGGAATCGGATTCAATCGATGATCACCTGCAATCAATTGAATCGCCGGAGGAGCCAACAACGGAACGTCGGAGAGACTCAGTTCTTCCTAAAACAGAGCCTAATGGTTTCTTTGGCAAGCATCGGATGGCTGCTGCCATCTCCAATCTCCAAAACCAAATCAATTTCCTCCAGGTTTTGTTATTTTTTTTATTTCTTCTTTCAACAATTGATGCTCAATTTCTGCGCCACCAATAATGTTTTCTGAACAATTGTAGGAGGGAATTGGAGCAGCTGGATACTTTAGGTGAATCCTCCATTGTTTGCAAAGAGTGAGCGAAGAATTCAAATATGAAATCTCTTTTTTTCTCAAAATTTCCATATTATTGCTTATAAAATCTTTGATAAAACCTGTCAATGCAGGCTCATTGCGAGTGTTGAATCCATTCCGGATCCACTGCTTCCTTGGTAAGCATACCTCTCTTTAGGCCTAATCTATATAGACTTTTTCCTTATCCAATTTCCAAAGTGCTTTTCGTAAACTGTTCTAGTAAAATATAAAGGTAGACTAAATGGTATTTTTATATTTTTCATCTAATAATTAATGACATGCTAAGTACTTTGGATACATAACATGGAAAAGTGTTATAGATATGTGTAATTTATCCAATTAAAACTTGCAATCTCTTTAAAGGAGAATTGATGGATGAATTATGTGATGCAATTGTAGGAGCAAAGAAGCGAGTAATGCTGGGTGGGATAGGTGGTTCAAGGGAGCCCACAACTCCCGGAAACGCTGGATCTAACATTCTCCAAAGAGGACCCTTCATGTTTACCACTTCTTGGAATAATCTTCTCATTTGTATGCATGTCTAATCCAATGTATAATACGAGGAAATTACAACAACAGACTACAACTGCTCCAGCCAGATTTAATCCGTCTCTCTGTTGCATCATTGCTAATGGTCCAACTCCATTCTATTTAGGTTTCCTCATTAGAAAAACCCAACTTCTGAATGTGCACTTACAATAATTTGGTAACATGAAGATACTCGATTGTCGGAAGAGAAAAAGTGTAGTCATACATTGCGCATTTCTTTAATATGCATCTCCATCCAGAGGATACAATGAAAAGTGGTACTATACAAACGACTTACTGGGGAAAGAAATCATTTTAGCCTGTCAAGTGTTTGATATTTAAGAAATAACTTTGCTGCAAGAACTTTTCATGAAAAAAAAAATGATCCCTCTTCGAAGAATCATTGAATCATGAGTTATTCTTTTCATGGAAGAGGGAAATATTTAAAGCTTAAAAGGATTAACAATTGAAAATAATACTCTCCAGTCCCCACGATCCCATGGATAGGCTATGAGCGACAGCCCCAGGCCCAGCATTGAGCCGAGTAAATGTGTTAACTGCAAATAGCAAAGCATCTTATTAATTGCAAAGAGCCAGAGCTTTTCTTCCTTTTTCTTTTATTTTGTTACTGACAAGGATAATAGGATTTAAACTTCACAAGGCATATTAAGAAAATCATTAAAACTTATATGGGAAGAATAACATAGCTAATACCATCCATATGATATTTGATAACCAACTCAAAATCTTGCACCAATCCATATACAAAAATGTGGAACTTTGGCACAGTACGAGACCTGCAACAACATATTTTCATTTCCCTCCCCAGATGTTGGCCGTCAGTATAACACAAGGCATACATTTCAAAGTACAACATTACAAAATATTATGGGAGCTTTACATTTAGTGATGACCATCATTTTCCAGAACCAAAAAGCCAAAACCACCAGCCCCATGTATGCTGGTTCTGCACAGGGAAATGATAGGATGTCCGTCAATCAAAATATCCATGTAAAAATAGCAGAAAAGATCATCGCAAGAGGGAGGGAGAGAGGCGATGCAAATGGCAGGTATTGAAGGGAAGATCAAGGATAAAAGTCAAAGACACACAAGCAATGGGAATGCATGATAATTAGCAGACCTCCATCCATTTTACCTTTATAAAATAAAATAAGATTCTCTCGAACATTGATCTCCAATTAGAGGATGAAAGAGTCAAGCCTAAAATTATTATGCTAAACAGGAAGGATATTCAGTAAATTGGCAACTAATTTGGTCAAATAGTTGAGCTGCTACAGTACTAGGAAAGTGAAACCAACAGTCTGCAAGGTAGCAGCACAGACCCCAGAGGATACATACAGCAAAATATCAATCAGTTGGTCACAACTGAGCTCATGCCACCACAGCTGGAAGGTAAATCATTAGCAAGTATTCTTATGTAAATGCAACAGGACTTAACACATGATCCTAGACCTGATCAATGTTGATATCAGAACCAGCAGTTTTATGGATCAAGACTGCCGGCCAGTCCTGGGGTTTGGAACCAGAAAAAAGTATAAATTATGTCCTGTTTCTTGAAAAAAATTGTCAGTATCCTTGCCAATATTGTTTGTAATTAGTTACTCAAGGGTGAAATGAGTGATTGTAAAAGATACTGTATAAAAGGAAAATAGCTAGCTCAATTGTAATCATACAAGAATCAGTACTACAGTCTCTCTCTCTCTCTGTCCTTCCTCAATCTCTTTCTTCTTCCTTTCTAAACTTTCTTTCTCCTTTTTTTCTTCTTTGATTCTCTCTAATCTCTTTTTCCCATTTCTGATATGGCCAAAATATCTGGTTTGGATTCTGGGCCAGGCTCCCCTCCCTAAAGGCATCCTGGTTCTGCTTCTGAACCACGATAATCATAAATGATCCAGCACAACAATGCAAAACTTAACATTTAAAGAAAAAGAAAGGGCCCAATAAAATAAAGTTCTAAACTTCTAAGACAATTATATATCTCTCCACAATAGAGATGATGCCAACTAGAGTTCAGCATTTTAATTTGCCCAGTGGCTACCACTCAATAAATTGATATCATATGCATATAGCAATAAGAACGAGTATTTAAGATGTAAAAAATTGGCGAGGCAATATTCTGCTTACCCATCAATAAAACAACAAAAACCAAAGTTGGATTATGATTAGACTTCTTACCTCCTATAGGCAGGCCTAAGATTCAAGTCATCATTTACTTTCACAGAATCAGCATGTACAAAACTGTGGATATGTGACGCAAGGATCACTATTTCAAGCATACATCTTGAACCGCTTGGGATGAAACATTTGCCGTCAAAAGTGTTCCCCGAAACCCTTCCTCAGCATGTTGTGAGTCAATTTTCTGGTCAGCAAGCTCATCTGTTGAACATTAAGAAAATAGGAAATCAGTAGCATGCGAAAGAAAAACAACACTGCATCGTTCATTCAACTTCAGTTTTTGTGTGCATCTCTCATTGACAAATGCCTGCACATTCACAGACACGCGCACAGAGAGTCTATGGGATAAAACAACATCAACTGTCTCAACCATAGGCATAGGTAATCTGCTCCAATACTTTCAAAAATTCCATACTTATTTCTCACTAACATGAAGTGTCATTGTTATCCTATGACGACACTCAAATATAAAGTTCAATCAATGCTCCACTGAAAAGATCTACATTATGGCTTGCATTCTAAAGAACAATATAAGTTGCACCAGAATCAACTAATTATTTTGAAGTACTTTAACTCTGACCAGGATGATAACTAATTACCAGCAATATCTCTCTGCTCATGAACTTCAGAATCTTGAACCCATAGCTTATCCCCAGGGAATATATTCAGGTCTGCAAGGGTAGCACATTCCTGATCAAGTATCCGAGAACCTTTGTGAAGTATCTGGTTCTCCTTAACTACCTGCATCAGCACAATCAATTACAGGATGGTCATAAATCACCTTGTCTTCAAGTGTCCTGGTGATAACATGAATGAATTTAAAAAACAGATCCCAAGTTAGTACTCAGAAATGCAATGACAATTCAGATCATCAGTTGGTGAGAAAGACAAAAATCCAACTGAACTTGCAGCTCTTGAAAGAGAATCTCACACAGCTCCTATATGATTTTGGTATATGCATCATTCATATATAACAGTGGTAATAATGTCCATTTGCCTAGAGCAAGGCATGCAAATGCTAAAATAGCATTGGTGGAGGCCAGGAAGGTTACAATTGTATTATCCCCATTAGAACCTCAGTCATCAAATACAAAAATAGCTTACTTATAAATGCAAAGAATGTCCTAGAAGCATACATACATAAATCTTCCCTACTAAGAACCCAAAGTGCAGGACGACTCATCTTCTGCAGTGAAATGTTTCACATATGATCAATTTACAGCAAATCTAACTCGTTAAACAATCAAAGTTTTGCAGATGAAACAAGGCAATTTACATTGATCAAGAAACTTAACTAATGCAAAACATTTTGCTACAACATTTCACACAGCACAGGGACTAGACTCAGCGTTTTGAGAATTTCCTTCCAATTTATACTTCATCAGATGCAATCAGCAAAGCAGTATCTACCAGCACCTTAGAGCCTACAAGCGATCTAATTATCAAGAGCTTTGAAAAGCATCCATATGACTTTGTACAAGAACAATATTTTCCTCATTTGCAAAACCTAGGATTTCACATTGACCAGAAATTGACTAGTATCACTGATCAGGTAAAGATCTACAAAGATGAATTCCCACATGCTCATGCATCAAAGATCACAATCTGGAGAGTCATATATGTATTTGTGTTCCAACTTACCCCAAGTGATTCCCATATCATCATTTTTAACTGGTATATTGATGTAGAACCAGAAACTTTTAAATTTACTGAACTCCCATTACTGGCCCTTCGAGGGCGCTTAGAGGCACGGCGATCAGACTCAGATTGTTCTCAGATGCTTCTAGGATTGATCTTGGAGCCTCCTTACTACGTACAAGAGATACATATATTTCCTCATTGGAGTAATTAAGCTTCTCCATCAACTTACAACTTTCTCTTTCACCAATGCAATCCTCACAGACCTAGCAAAATTTGAGAAACGCAAGAATATTATATAAAACGTAGTTAGTTAATGGGTGCAAAAGTGTTGCTAATAGAATAATGAAAGACACATCAGAAACCTGATTAGGTTTAGTTTCAATTACCTCAGGAAAGGTCCTAATAATAGGCTGTCTGGTTTCAGTCTCATCATTTACTTCATGTTGAGGATTCAAAGGCTCCTCACCTGTGGCTGTCACTTCACAGGAACCAGCCAAATCATTTTCCACCGGATTACCGGACTCGATCATTGCAAATATACCTTTCTCCTTCTTACCGCCCCACTCTTCACAGAAATTATTCCAGTCATTATCAGGGATGATTGTCAACCCATCTGTCTAGAATCCAAAGGAAGGAGAACAGAAGAAAAAAGAAATATGACATCAGAGCACCTGCAGTATAATTATCAACTACCTCTTACCCACTTTTCTGTGTTATGGTAGAAATGATATGTTTTATTGGGAAACTAAATTAACATTCCATAGGAGCCAGCATCTAACCCTCTGAAATGAAAATTCAGTTAAAAATAGTTCCACCAAAAATTCCCTCTTTTCTTGATAGCTGCATTTGAATCAATACAGTAAGCTATTTAATTCATATTGAAATACCCATCATACTTACAGCAGAACCCTTCTGGAAAAGTATGCCCCGTTTAGATGCCAAATCAGGAGGCCTTTCCAGGAGTCTTGAGTGCTGAAATGGAGAAGAGGAGAAAGAGTGCAAGTGAGAAGGATATTAAGAAACATACAACTTTATCAGCAAAATACAGCAAAACAAGAAACCAATAGGAATCAAATAGGCTCTAAAACAGTCACCATATTGTGAAAATAAAAAGTCCAAATTATAATCCAACAGAGTTTCCAGCAAAGTTGCAAACTACCTTTTCACATATCAGCGAGTCAATGACAAAATCCAGTGTTTCAGGTTCCACTGATGAAGAAACATTCTTGCCGCTTGCACTCACATAGTTTCTCCATTTTGTTAGCCATGATGATGGAACCAGGTAATACTTGCAGTATAAAGAAAGGGGAATGCCTTTTCCTGTAGCCAATTTCTCGTGATTTTGGCGTTGTTTTAGTTTCACTGCTCTGCAGTGGACACAAAATAAAATAAGGACATGCATGCATGTTTGCATGCACACAAACACAGAGTTAACAAGGTCTGTGCTATTAGTGTATTTGTAAATGACCTCAGAGAATCCTCAAAGCAGGCAACTTCAGAAAGTTCATTACAGCATTGGGGACACTGGTCAGTATCTGAAGGAAAAGTCATGCAACCTGAGGAATCATTGGGTTTTACTCCAATAGCATCCTCATAAAAGAAGAGCCAAAGACTCTCAGGAACCAGCAACCGTTTTAGCACCAGGTGCTTGCTCAGGCATCAATGCCCCATGAGGACACCGGATTGAAGCTGTTGGTCCTGCATCAGCTTCACTTGGTGCATCAAGATTTTTTCTTCTCGCCCACTGCTGCAACCTATAAAGATCAAAGAAACCGCTCACTACAAACTGATACGGAGTCATACCAAAGAAAAAAACTGAGATTCACAGAAAACATGCTTCTATTTCCAAGGTGTGGCAAAAAATTAACACAAAGTGACAAACATTTCAAACCAGTATGATAGATTCCTAAAACAGGGAAAGCCCTCTGGAAAGCCACAACTAAACACTGGTGCAAACAGGGAACATAATTAATGAGATGTGCAATTATACCAAGTCTTCGATACATAGTACGTCCCATCTAGACACTTCCCTGCGATTACATCATTTGCAAGCTCTCTCATTGATGTCCTCCTATCCCGATAGCTATCAGCAGAGACTAGAGATTTTGCAACATCAATAAGACAATCCAAGCAGTAGTCATCATTTGCTAGCGTTGGCCCTCCATCATACTGAAATTCACAAGCATTTAGGAGGAAAAAAAAAAAAAGCAAATGCAGATTTACCGATAAATTAGTGTGCAAAAACAAGGAGTAAAAGTGAGAAGAAACTTGAAGCAGTCAAACACAAGGTCTGAGAGAAAGATGGTGAAGTACAAAAGCAACATATGTTTTAGCAAAATATACTATTCTCACAGCAAGCCAGGTGCACCTAGGTGCTTAATTCAGTTTAGTTGAGGCAACTAATGATGCACATGAATGGAGCACCTGATGGATTCTAACAGACCCTATCCATTGAATTACTAAAGCGGGCCTGAAATTAAGAAGAGCAGTAACTTCAACTTTGGTCCAATTATAAAATTAAAGAATTGCATATTCCATATTTCTCCCTCTTAGTTCCTTGTTTATGTGCTTAAAATTGCTCTTTTTTGTGGTGAACATCTCCCTCACTAAGGGGTTTTTTCCTGCTTACACTTCCATCAATTGTTCTCTCTACATTTATCTGCTTCCACTAAGCCATTGTAAACATTATTGATGTTAGCAATTTCAAATTCCAGCACGTTACCTTGTTTGCACTTTCTTAAAGGTCGCTTTCCATTCTCTCTCTCTCTCTCTCTCTATATATATATATATGGCAGACCACTGTTATTAACTAGACAAACAAATCCTAATGGAACTTCTACGGTATTTTAAATAGACCAACATAATGAATATGATCAAATAACCTAATGGAAAGCTGTTATTAAACTTTTTTATTCTATGGAACTTGCCGGTCAATCCTCAATGCTCTGAAATAATCAGAAAAGGAGATTATAGAAGAACCATCATGACCATGAACTGGCCTATTCCCTATAGTTGTGCAACATAATGTGGATGGAATGAACATGAACACTAGCAAAACCCTTGTTTAACCTCATGGTTATTATAAAATAATCCTAGATATACAATTAAAATACATACTTAATTCCATTAATATAATTTTAATCCTGACAATGATCAGATTTTATAATTGTAATTCTGTTCAAAAATCACTTAGTGCGTACATATCTTAATTATATTATCATTCGTGTTATATAAATTTTTAACTGTTAAACCTATTAGAATCATACACCAATTATGACACCATTCAATAAAATCTAGTCCTTATTCACATGCTTTGAGAAAAACAATAGAGAGTTACAATGATAACATCAAAGGCAAATAAACTTTGACTATCAGTATCACATGGGAGAAAGAACCATTGAAAAATGTTTAAATTGACAGATATTGAAGATACAAGCAAAAACAATTTACAGTACTGCTCTGATGTCATTCCTTCTGATCTTCTCTGTAACTATTCCCCCCAATAACCTATTTACTCATCTTCGCTTATAAAGATTGTTTGAGGAGAAAATGTGATATTATTTCTTTTTCTTTCCATATAAACTCATGCCCATAAGAGACTTGCGCTGCATAAAAGAATTTAAAATTAACAAATTAAGGATAATTTACTCTGACTAATGAATTTTAAGTTCGAGTTTATCTTAATATAAGGAGCCATTCTATTGATATGCTGATATAAATATATACAGTTCATACCAACATGATCTTAATTGAAGAAAGAAAGATAAAACTTCTTGACTAATCTTTATATGCTTTTGAACCATTGAGTTATGTATTTATCTACGTCTTAAATAATTCTAAGCAATTCATATAAAAATATATAAAAGCAAGCGAAATATTATTTGAATTAATGTTGGTTTGATTTTCATCTTTCTACTAATTTTATACTTAATGACTACTAAATAAATAAATAATTACATATTACATCAATTTACTAATTCGTTGTGCTTCAAATACTTATTAAATTCCATAAAGTATCAAAGAGTTATAAATTATAAATATTGATTATTCACTAATAAAAAAATAAGTATTAATAACATGCATATATATAAACCAAGAGAAAATAAATAAACTACACTCCTTGTGCAATGCATGTGAGCAAAAAACTAGTACTTAGAAAGAACACATTGCTTTACTTAGTTGTATATCTGGAGCATAGCACCTCAAGTTCTGTGGGAGCCCTAGCACAATGAAGGCAATTATCACCATTAGACTATGTGCGACAAATTAGATTTGCATATACCTTAGAGAACAATTTGGTCCAAGCTCCAGCAGACAACCGCTTCATAGAGCCAACTTTTGAAATTGGGACTTTTCCATGTGAGCATTGAATAGGAGTGTTATCTAATGCACTGCTGGATGTTACAAACAATCATAAGTATCCTCAAAGAACAATATCAAGAGGCAACATAGAGATCAACTGAAAAAATGAATGCATAAAAATTAAACTAAATATTTATATTGACTTATTGAGCTAAGATTCCCATGAGAAAAAGTGGTATATACAAAATATAAGAATCCTAGCTGATAAATAGTAATAAATACAGCCTAGAAGTAGTAGATATGCATGTATACACGAACAAGCAAATAAAAAGAGTAGCAGTTTCATAATGGCACACATAGCAACCACATCATAGAAACTTGAACTTACGGTGCAGTAATATTATCTGCCCACTGGCGAAGCCAGTCAGAGGAAACCCAATAAAATGATTCTACGAGTGACTGGACAGGAGCTTCAGAAAGAATTGATCGAACCTCTTGTCTCCTTCCTGTGATTTCATTCACCTTCTTGTCCTTCTTCATTTTGTATTCTTCACAAAGTGAAAGATATAGTGTATTTCCCTCCTTTATACCATCAAAGAGGTAAGGTGGAAGAAAACTCTCATGCAAAGACCTCCCAGAGCCTTCTGATTCAACTGTGTTGACACCAGAACCTGCAGATCTTTCCTCATCAACCTTCTTAGTACGCCTAAGATTATACATCAGCATGTAAGCATCATTTGATGAAAACATCTCTGCATTGCCATTAACACTGGCTTTCAAAGATTGCAGCTGTACATCATCCACATGATGTCCGTTGGCAACAGCATGCGTTTCTTCTGTGGAACCTGGTGCCTCATTCAGAACAATTTTAGATGTAGAACTTGAAGACCCTTCTCCAAAAGGGTGAAGACCCAAGTTTGAGACATGCTCATCATCAAATTCCCACCACTGCCCAGTATTCTCATCCTTAATATGAGCAATGTAATGTCCACTGTTTACAGCTGTCCCCTTGTGAATCAATACAGCTGACAGGTCATATATCCAATCCAGCTGAGAGGGTTCAGCCAGCCTCTGCCGCATATCCAATACTCCAGGGAAGCCAAATGCAGAAGTGATTTTCTTCTTTGTTGTGGTCTACTGACAAAAGTTAATATATAAGAGAAATGCTTATATATATATATATATATATATATATATATATATATATATGCTAAGATGTCAGGAAGCTAACTTCTTTGCATTGCAGCTGATAGTAAAGTCTTCATATGAGGAAAGAAGAGTAAAAGAATTATGTTATATCTTAAATATCAATAGTTGAAATTCAAGAGTACATTATAAAGTACCTTTGGAAGGAAAACACAGCGTTTAAGCTGAAAATTAAGGACCTCAGGCAGTGTTCGCAGTTTGATGCTGCGAATAGCATCAACTCTCATTTTACACAACTCACAGAAGTATTGGTTCTCACCATGCAGCTCTTCCACACTGAGATAATCATTCAAACTCTCATCTAAGCTTTTCAGTCCTTTTACATTCAACTCCAGCTCATAAAAGTCTTCCATCTTTGAAGATGCTTCAGAATCTCTTCCACATCTTGAGCACCTGCATACCAAACAAACAAAGCCAACTTGTAAAATTTGCTGCTGAAATAAACCTGTTCATATCCTTTTCTATTGTCTGTTCACATCTTTATTTTTCATTCTTCATTATGTTCCTCAATACATTTTGTCTTGCACTGTGAAACCTATTAAAATTCTATAACTGAATGTTCAAACTGATTCCAACACCAAGAGAGAAAGCAATATGACAATTCACAACATCAAGAAATACCAGAAGGTAAAGCAAATGTAAGTTTCAGTTATCAACAAAAGGGTGCTCATCACAACACCAAACAACAAGAATCATACAAGAAAACTGAAGGACTACAGAATTAGATGTATTCTTCTTACGTTGTTACATGTGATACATTTCCACGGAAAAGATCTTGAACAGTGGTTTTTGCCTTCAAAACTTTGGAATGGCTCAGGCAACGCTCCAGCAAGGAAAGAAATAGGGTCAAAAATTCATGGCTATCCTGCTGAACTCCATTATCTAACTCTAGAGTCTTTATAAATGGAGCTGAATCAATAAAAGCTGCTTTACTAGCATGCAACTTTGCAAAAAGCTGTGCAAGCTCATTTAGAACAGGCTGTTGTTCTAATACTTCCGGTTCAACACAGAAGACACCTTCTCGGAATGATGTATTCATGTATAAACATTGAAGTATGCTGTTGGCATAACAAGTTGCTCCCAGATTTGTAAGACCAGCGGGTGAATCAGCCGACACTCGTAGATCCTTGCATGGGTCTTCACCAAGGTCCTGAACAATTTCTGACAATTTCTGCCATAAGCCAGATTTCCTACTCCCATTTGGCGGTGGAATCAACCCACAAAAGCAGTTGGGGTTATCTTTAGTGTTCACACGGCAACCTTGACAAGATGGTTTAGAGATCATGTACAGTTGATTTACATCGTCATTGGTTACTTCACCAGTTGCATGAATTTTCCTAAACAAAGTTCAAAAGAAAGACGAAAGTATACTTAACAGAGCACACATTCAAAGCAGAAACGCTTGCAATCTGTGGAAAGACAAATGTTAGTAAATTTTTACCTCAAAATTTCAGAAGTTACATTCGCATTATCATCTTGCCTATGCCTTTTATTTTTACTGCGTGTAGTTGGTCGGCTCATTGTATTACCGACCTATTCTGCAATGGATACCAATAAAATATCATTTCCAAACTGACAAAAGAAAAACCGAATCAACTATTGTCCTTCATAAAGTAAATGGTAAATACATTTTCCGTGCTTGAAAGAGCAAATGATTTGTATTTACCATTAAGACTAAATTTTGTAATCATTTATACAGAAACCATCAGCTTAAGCTTATATTGAAAATGTGAGTAAAAATAGAACACAACTTGACCAAATTATTTCGGGGGGGTTAATTCAGGGATTTGAAAACCAGAGTAAGACAAAACAAAGACCAAAGAGATGCACATGAAGAATTACACATTCTCTCTATCTATTACCAACAGGCATAATGGCATATAGCATTCAAATTGTTTCACTCCTTATCTCAAGCTTTTGTATTTTACCAGCTCAAAGCCAATTCTCTAGTAGAAAGAAAAATCATCCCTTTAATTTCTCATAATCTACTCTACTAGCCCACAAACACATATATGAGAAAGAACACCGCTACGTGGCAAATAGTGTAGCACGAACTAAAAAAAACGAAAATAAAATCATACAACGTTGAAAAAAAAACGAAAACATCATTTAAAGAATTCCAAGTAACAAACGAAAGAGAGAAAAATCAATTGATTATTCAAGGAAAAAGAAAACCCTAGAAATTGAACAGGAAGTGAGAATAAAGCAGAATGAAAAATTACCGGCAAGAAGAAAAAATTAACGAGAAATTCGATAAAAATATATCAAGTAAAAGGAAAGACGAAATAAATAAATAAACAGTCATGGAGTTTACCTGAACAAGGGATAAGAGAGAAAACGAGATTAAAGAGAGACAAGGACCGAATTTTCTTTTTCCCTATTTTTAATTAGTTAATATAGCTAATTAATAGTAGTTTACTTGCTTATTATGATGAGATGAGAGAGCGAGAGAGAGAGTGTGTGATTTAATTGAAAAAACAAAGAGAAAGATATCTGAGATGACTGCATGGAGTTGGGTGAGGGCCATTAATTAGAAGAAGAAAGAAAGATTGAAATGAATAATTGGGCGAAATGGCTGAGAGAGATGGGAGGGAAAAAAAAATGATCGAGGGAGGGAAATCAGAGAGGGCCAATTGCCAAAGCAAACCCACCTTTCTTTTTTTTTTTCTTTTTTCTTTTCTTCCCAATAAACTTATTTATTTCTATAAAAAATTTTATTTAATTTCTGATTTTAAATATAAAAAACAAAAGACAAGAAAAAAATTGGATAGGTGAAAATTGTACATGTCAATATTATTGATATCACTTCTTGATGGGATAGTGATAGTTGTGAATTATAGTATGTTTTAAATGTTTAATTTGGTTAATTGAGTCTTAATTTAGTTAAATTTACGTTCAATTAGCTAAATTATTTATTTTGAGGTTTAATTATAAGTTTTAGTATTTTTCAAGATTAAATTACAGAGAAAAATGACTAAATTGAATAAAGAATAAGTTTAAAGATAAATTTGTAATTTCAGTTGTCAAAATATTGTGAGGTACTGAGACTCATCACTCGGCTTAGTGAGCAGCTTACTCTCCTGAGTGACAAAATTACTCACCCAAAGAAGAAAAGCCGCTCATCCAAGTAAGGGAATCACTCTCCTGAGCGATGAAAGAGAAAACACGATTTTAACTTCCTATTTCAACTCAAACTCTCATTCAACTCGGAATATGAAGTTACAAAGGATAGAACTTCTTTTTTGGACAGTAAAATTCAACTATAAAAGTACCAAAACACCAGAATTTGACAGAAGAAGCGACAATTACAAATTTTTCTTAGTTTTTCATCTAATTTTTTTAGTTAATTTTGTACAGTATTTTTTTTTCTATTTTCTTAGCTTGCAATTCTCTTTATTTTAGTTGTTTACTTTACTTTAATTGTTCTTTTAATTTTTATCATGTTTGGTAAGTGGTTTTTATTTTTTTGCTAAAGGAAAATTGAAACTTTAAACTTTTTATTATAATAACTTTATTTTGTACTTTATATTCAAACACAAGTTGGTTATTTCTTAGTTTTAAACATATTCTTATTTTTTATTATGCTAAAATTGATTATTAGTTTATTGGTTCAATAGCTAAAAATTGGTTTAAGCACAGTTAATGATTTGCATGTTATTGGATTAATTATTCAGTATCAAAGCATTATTGTTTTCTAGCTTTGAAGTAATTGTGTATTGAAAATATTGATTAATACTAAAAGATAAGGAACTAACAATAAATTGAAGTTGAATTTACTTGAAAAAGAGTCTAATGAATATTTAAGAAGTTAAATCTAGATTTTTATGTTAAGTGTTAAATTGTCCTTAAAAGGGGAATTTGATATTTAAGAAATATATTATTGATTCAAGATATCAGGCTTTATTCATCTAGTTTTTCCATAATCACTTGTGTCACTTTTGTTATTGAGTCATTGCAATGGAAGTTGAGGTGAATAGTTACTTTAAAAAGATAATTTTAGTTATTGTTTTGTGTTTAATTCATGTTAATTTACTTTTAATTTTTTTTATTTTATTTTAGTTTAATTTTCGCCTTTAAATTTAAAACTTGAGGAAATAATGTTAGATTAATTTAATTCACACGTAAATATTTTGCATAGCAATTCATGCTCCATTGGCTACGATATTTGGGATCTTAATCTATATTTTCCTATATTACTAGCCGATCTAGTACACTTGCTAGACACCGGTCAGATAGTATGTATAATGGATATAGTTACACTATATTAATGTTAAAAACTACAAATTAAATTAAAATTAAACCCAGTTAATTCAAGATTGAAAAAATTTACATGGTCCGTTTTGCCGAATTATCATTTCCTACACTAATAGCTAATATAAAATAATCATTACTTTTATTTTTTTTATAAAAAATTTATATTGAATACATTAAAATGTATACTCTTAATTTCGTAAAAAAATAATTATTAAATTATTAAATATTTTATTGAATGTATAAGATGATAAAGTGTGCATTGAATATTATTTTGATTTTACTGAAGTTACAATCTAGTGAAACAAATTATTTAAAAAAAACAAGTTGGTGGGATAAAAAGAGCACATTTTTAACATTCTTAAAAATTTTCTCTGACATATTTTTGTAGAAGTTAATAATAAACATTTACTATATTTATTTTATTATAGTAATTGATAAATATGAAAATGTCATACTCCAAGATTCAGGAAGCCAGCCTATTACACCTGACATGGCCTAAAGCTTATCAGCAAAAGAACAACAAGCGTGAGCCACAAGCCAAGAAAGAGATCACTTGATGTCCGATCGGACTGATGGGACATCACATCTCAATCAATCCACTGACACAAGGCAGAGCCCATACCCTTCACCTGCTCCTTGTCACTTCGCTGCTCACCTACTCTGACAGCCAATTATCACGTTCTAGCCACTCAAGTGTATCCCTCTTATCTTCTACAAATAGCCCAATGTATATTGGATCCAGGTATTGAATCTCTGAGACTCTCTCTCTAAGAATTATATCTCCAAAAAGCTATTAACTTAAGCTTCGAAGTATTTACGCCTGGTTTGATCAGCCTTCCTTTATTGCAGAAACTCCACATCCTATCAGGAACAACTCTAGCCAGCTCTCTCTCTTCTTAAATAAAGACTTTCTCGTCTTATCACTTGGTATTTTCATTGAGAGACATGGCTGGTTCAAGATCCACTGAGCACATAACTTTTGAAGAGCATGACCGCGATAACAATGGTCAAGGCAGATATAGGCCCATAGGGAGAATAGAGAGATCTCATAGATCCCTAACTAAGGATAACTTTCTCCCGAAGTTTGACGATGCCATCTTATGGTAGCCAAAAAACATATCCATCACGGTCAAGGAAATGTGCGCTCTCTTTAGTGATTTCACTAAGAGCATTATCCAAACAATCAAAAAGGCAAAATGCCTAGAACTTTTGAAAGAAATCACGAAGAATACTTCATGGACGAAGACTTCAGAAGAAGGAGAAATCAGGAAATCTCCATTAATGAGCCATGAGCTCGTGACGATGGAAGAATGGGTGTACCCTAGGAAGGTATGATAAAGGCAAGGGGATAATGTCCTCAAGCAGAGACTCTACCTACTACCCCAGTAGGTCTTCTACCACGTCCATTGGAGATGACCTATCTTTCATGTGCACGTCTAGCCGTAGCTGCTTCAAAAGATTGAAAGATGAGTTTACCTCCATAGCCATGAGTAGAAAGGATAAATGGTTTAAACAAAAGCTCAGATAGTATGGCTTGGCAAGCCCCAAGAAAGGTATGTTTGAGGAGAACACCTGTAAAAATATTGCCTCTCCATTTTGCAGGGAAATAATAAAGTCCGAGTTATCTTCTAGATGGAGAGATATAATGATGGATAAATACACAAGTAAAACTGATCCTACCACCCATTTGGTAGAATATTTGACCAAGGTGTAGGTTTACACCTATGATGAGAGGATCGCCTGGAGAATCTTTCCCACCACCGTAGAAGGAGATGCTCTAAATTAGTTCCATGAGCTACCTTAGAAATCAATAACCTCTTTTAGATAGCTAAAAGAGTTGTTTACCACATGGTTCATTGTGCAGACCCGAACATCCAAATCGGTGAACGATTTGTGCAACCTCTACTAAAGGATCGATGAAAGTTTTAGAAACTACATCGATAGGTTTCAAGCCACAATGTTTGAGGTGAGGAATGTAAGTGTGAAAATGGCAACGATCGCCTTGGCTTGAGGCATCATCGATCGCCTATTATTTGAATCAATAACTATAAGATCGCCAGTCAGCTTCTCCGATCTAATGAAAAGGGTTAGGCAACACATCCAGCTAGATGACATCCTAAGGTCCAACAGGGGAAGAAGAGCCAGAGTCATGGACATAATGCAATATTCGGATGGACAATCATTCAACAGAATTCCCATATCCAAATGGATAACGAGGAGCCCGAACAGGGGCATTACTTCAAAGAATATGGATAAGCAAAAGGAGGTCAAACGGGGCAAATCCAATCGATTTAACAACCAACTAGCCCGAACCTTTACCCCACTCAACACCAACCCTGTCCAGGTATTGATGTGGATTAAAGAAAAGCATAAGAAAGTCAACTGGCCTAAGAAGCTATTCGAACAATTAAGAAATAAGAGGGATCATAACAAATACTGTGAGTTTCACAAAGACGTCGGTCATACAACTGATGAGTGTTACTCGCTAAAGGAGGAGATCGAATGACTTCTACAAAGAGGATCCCTCAAGATATTTGTCGATCCGGCTAGAGGAGAAAGTCTCTATAGACAGCCGGCCTCAACGACTGATGTGAGAAATGATCATAGATGAAGTCTCAAATGACATCCGAGGAAGTGTGGGAATCGTAATAAAGACCCCTCGGCATCGCCATAAGTACACAATTAGACTCAATTTTAAAGCTTCTAATAATATGGCAGAATAAGAAACACTTTTTCAAGGCCTAGGGTTGCTCCACGCCATCCCACAGGAGTTAGTGACTATAAAGAGCGACATTCAGCTCATGACCAGCCAAGTTTTGGGCACCTTCGAAGCAAGGAAGACTAATATGATTCAGTACCTGGCGAAGGTTAAGGTTGCACTCCGAATGTTAGAAGAGTCTGGATCAGAGTGGCTTCTCCAGAAGGTATCAAGAGATCAAACAGCGATGGTCGATCGGCTTGCCAAAATGTTTGCCTCTGAACAGGAAGTGATAGAAGAAAATATCACGGTTGTCGATCAAACGTCCTCCTCCTTAGACAAACCAGAGATGATGAAGATTGAACAAGTAGATGACATATGGATGAGCCCGATCAAATGATTCTTACAAATAAGGCAACTACCTGAAGACAAAGCCGAAGCTCGAAAGGTATCGTGCAAATCCCTCAACTATTCTATAATTGACGGTGATTTGTACAAACAAGAGTTCAATCATCCTTGGCTCAAGTGCGTGATGAAGGAAGAAGAAGATTATATCCTAAGAGAGATCCATAAAGGCATTTGTGGGGCACATGAAGCCAGCAGGGCCATGGCAAGAAAAGTACTCCAGATCGGATACTTCTGGCCAAGCATTTTCAAAGCTGCTCAAGAGAAAATGAGAAGATGCCAACAATGCCAGCTTCATGGAAGGATCATAAGACAACCAGCAGTAGACCAACATCTGATCGGGATCACCTGGTCATTCGATCAGTGGGGTCTGGACATTCTAGGACCCTTTTTCTTAAGGCAAAAGGCATATGAAATTTCTCATTATAGTCATTGACCACTTTTCTAAATGGATCAAGGCAGAACCTTTGGCAACGATCATGGCAGAAGGGTTAGAAACTTTACCTATAAGGACATCATTTACAGGTATGGCTTACCCAAAATGTTTATTGCAGATAATGACAATCAGTTCGACAGCTTCATCTTTAGAAATTTTTGCCAAGGTCTGAACATCAGCCTCAGATTCACTTCATTCGCTCACCTATTAAGCAATGGGATGATCGAAGTCTCCAATCAGATAATCCTAAAAAGGCTAAAGAAGCGACTAGGTGAAGTAAAGGGCAATGTGACTGAAGAACTATACAATGTCCTATGGTCTTATAGAACTTCCCTAAGGGCAGGCACTCACCAAAATGTCATTCTCTCTTGTCTATGGCTTCGAGATAATGATACTCGTAGAGGTCGACATCCCTTCTTATCGGATGAACATCCAAGAAAGGTGCGAGATTTAGACCTAATAAAAGAAAGGAGAGAAGATACCTATATCAAAATTGTTGTCTTAAGGGTTGCCAGATATCACAACATGAAGGTGAAGTCAAGAACTTTCAATGTTGGTGATCTAGCGCTCAAGAAGGCGGACATAAAGATAGGGAATGCAGGAGTCGAGAAGCTAATGCCCAATTGGGAAAGACCTTACGAAATCTCTAAGATCTTAAGCTCGAGTACATACAAGCTCAGAACCTTAGATGGAATGGATATTCTCAGGAGTTGGAATGTCGAGGTACTCAAGAAGTACCACATGTAATCTCATATCAGGAATTGAATTCAATAAATAAATAAATTCCTTTCCATCTCCATAAAAGGTATGTTTGGTACAACTTATCCGTTAGGCTCGATGCTTATCCAGAGCCGAAAATAAGAAAGTTGGAGTCCATTTATTTGCAGGTTAACTTAATATTTGGTACAACTTATCCAATAGGCTCGACGCTTATCCCAAGCCGAAAATGCAAAAGTTGGAGTCCATTTATTTGCAAGTTAAATTTCGATCAAAGAAAATCCAAATTGACGATCTATTTAATTCCAATCGATGAAAATCCTGATCGACGTAATTAATTTCGATCGATAAAAATCCCGATTGATGATCTAATTAATCCTCGATCGATGTGCATCCCGATCGAAGGAGCCAAATTTCTTGATCGATGTATTTATTTCGATCTTTTAAGATCGATGATTTTAGTAATTCCGATCAATGTCACATCTCAATCGATGTATCTAACTCAACGTACGAAATTATCCTAAGTGAATGTGAGGCCTAAGGGTCATCCGCTATGCTTGGCATTCATATGGCCGATCGATCATACATTCCGATCAAATCACGCACCCCAAGCTTCTAAGCCTAGTTCTTAACTTATACCAAATGATCAACTGATTACGCTCTTCCAATCAGCCACTAGTTTACAAGTTATTTTTCTAAAAGTATAGGAAGTATCTTTACTACTTAATTAGTTGATTCGATTAACATCGACACAATTAAGGTAGAAAATTTAAAGATATTACTGAAAATGAAAGCATTTATTGAATTGCACTGAAAGCATATAGAGGGAACATCTGAAAAAATATTGCATTTTATTGAGATAGTAAATTTTACAAGTTACAAAAA
The DNA here is from genome assembly GCA_037975025.1 of Excoecaria agallocha. Taxonomy (NCBI): domain Eukaryota; kingdom Viridiplantae; phylum Streptophyta; class Magnoliopsida; order Malpighiales; family Euphorbiaceae; genus Excoecaria; species Excoecaria agallocha. The sequence continues at coordinate 20,110 of JBBPFJ010000217.1, forward strand.
TTACAAACTTTATATAAAAAAAAGAAGAATAAAAATTCTAAGTTTCTATATCTATAATTTTAGCTGTAGTCGGCTCCCCGACAGGATCGACGGTAGGCTCGAGGTTCATCTTCTCTACAGTAGGTTTTGCAGTCGGCCTAGCAGCAAGCTCTTATGAAGACCCGATGGGAATTTAAGGAGACTCAGCCATCGCTTTAGAAGTAGGCTCTGTAGGCAAGGAAGCTGCAAGTCCAAACTCGACCATTGCATCGAAAAGAGCTTCAGATAGCGAGGGGTTTCCACCTGTCATTTTGTCGTTCTCCGTACCTTCATTCACCCTCTTTTGAAGAGCTTTCTCCTCATCATTGCTAGATAAAGGATCGGGCAAGATGCCTAGATCCTCTATCCAGCCGAGATCAGCTCAGGAAAATGTCTTCAGGCTTCATGGATTAACCGAGATAACAACTTCCCTTAGGCTTCACCCAGTCGATCGAGCAGTTGATCCTTCTAAGAGACAAGATCCTCCTCATGCCTCCTGCTCTATGCCATCTCCTTCTCCTCCAAAGTGACCTTCATGAAGTCCCATTCGGTGTACAGCTGGTCATGCTCCATAAGGGCTTTGCTTTGGCTTTTATTGGCTTTGGCACACTCAGAGGTCAGAACCTAGTAATGTCCTCCTCGAGTTTATGCTGTTGGACGCTATCAGTAATTAGATGCGCGACTTTTCCCCTTAACCAGTTGATTTTGCCCTGTTGAGCTTTCAGTTCTTGGGTGTCTGGAAAGCTTCCTCCTTTAGAGTATCCACCTTCGACTGAAGGAGAGAGACCTCTGTCTTAGCAGCATCGACCTTGGCATCTATCTCCTCCTTAGATCAAATATCGTTCTCCAATTTTGCCTTCAGGAAGTTCCCCATATCATGTAAGCGTAAGCCCCTCTTGATCAGCTAAAAATTTTTTAGCAAATCAATGAGAAAGGGCAAACTTGTTGAAATGAAAAAGGTAAGAAAATAAACTTCACCTCCAAGCTTTGCTGCTTGAATATGATGCATTCCCGACCAAGTAAGCTGGGATCTCCCATGTCCTTAAAGTCATCTTCCTGGAGAAGACTCCGATAAATGAAGTTGGAGATTGCCTTATCCCTGACAGACCAGTCGTTGATGAAGTTCTCCCTTAGCACATCCTTTAGGAGCATGATTTGCCTCTCAAGGGCTCTCCCTATAGCCCTTTGGGCAGATTCGCCTTGGCTTGGCACCTTGCCCTTAGCTGCAGCTTGGGCATCCGCCACAGCCATCAGGTTGGTTGCCTTCTTCTACACCGCCTCCTCAACCTGCCTCTGAGCAGCCTTATTTAGCTCGACTGCCTTCTTTTGAGCGACTTTCCCTTAGATGAAGGATGCTAAAAAAGCTGGCAGCAAGCAGCATCTCCTTCAAATTGGATTCATCCCTCAGCTGCAATCAACTCAATGAGACCCGATCCTCTGCATCGGACTGGAAGGCCACAGGTCCAAAAATGATTAACACCAGACGGGAGGCAGATGCAGCAGTAACAGTCGTAGCGGGGGAAGGACCACCTATCGAACCCCTCGAAGGTTGGACTGATGAAAAGAGCACGAGCCTCCTCCTCTTTATCTTTTCCTCCTTTTCAGCCCGTTTGGCCTCTCTTTTTGCCTTTGCCCGATCGGCAAGCTGCTTAGCCAAATCATCTCCTCCGGCCATTTCGTCTGCAACTGCAACACTAACATAAAATAAGATAAGCATCTTTTAACGTAATTCATGATTTGAATGCACATGCAATGAATGATTACCAATTTATGCTCATCCCTTCTTCCAATCCTAATGCTCACATTTTATATCTTCGCCAACATCAAAGCTAGAGGACCCGAACAACATCCCCAATAGATAATTAGAGTCATACAGTCCTCTTTATCTTGCCACGACGTCCATCAATTCCTTGATATCGGCCTCATACAGGGATTGCCAGGCAGCTTGGTCTTTAAGGTTAGTCGCTATCGCTGATCGGGTAAGTTAAACTCCAAACCCACCGGCCATCCTTACCAAAAAATACCTCTCCTTAAATCCTTTTAGAGAAGAAGGGACAGTGAAGAGCTTCCTCTTCGGTCGGCTAGTAAAGAAGTACTTTATCCCATCACTCCAACCTGAAATGTAAAAGAAGTGGGTGAAAAGGTCCAAAGTTAGAGCCACCCCTTCAATTTTGCATAGGATTTTGAAGCAGGCCATCGATCTCCATCCATTCGGATTAAGTTGGTTTGGGGCAATCCCATAACCCCTCAGCACTGCTATCTTGAATGCATCGAACGAGAGCCTCATCCCTGCATCTAAGCTCCAAAGGTGGCAGATGAACCACTCATTCTTCTTGTGGCCGAAAGGACCCTCTGTCATCGTCATGGAATCGGGGTAAGCCATCACAAACACTTTCATCGAAAAAGCCATATCGGGAAGGAATTTTAGCCATTTCTCTCGAACTCAATCTGGAAAAATGATCAATCGCCTATTGGCCCTTGTATTCTTCAATGAAGCTCATATCTATTGACCACTGTTGGAAGCCATTTTCAGTGAAGCAAAGTAATTCCTAATTCCTAAGAAGGCTCTGGGGATCTACGCTAGAAACTTTTTCCGAGAAATCGAAATGAAGCAGATGAAAGAGGTAATGACGCTGATAAAAGAGAGATTAAAGATATGCGACTAGGAACTGCTTACGTGGTTAATCTTGCTAGAATCTGAAAGATGAAGGTCGATAAGAAATTTCGCTAAGGATTGCTGAAAAATAAGAAACAAATACTCAAAAGTTGCCTATTTATAGGCAAAAACTTCTTGAATGCACCAATCATCTCGCCACAAGATGCTCACTATGTGTCATTGAAGCCATCATTACGATGCGAAGAGAAAAGCGTCATTCTCGATGCATGTGTACAACATTAATGAGAAGACAATTGTCTGAATAGACGCATCTTTTCAGCTGAGTGCTTTTTAAATTTTGAAAATCTCGCCAACAGTCACTCTCTGATCGAAGCACCTCGGAGTAAAACTCACTCGATCGGACCCTCTTGGGGGGGACAAGTAATAACTATGGAAATGTCACACTTTGAGGCCCAGGAAGCCAGTCCATTACACTTGACAGGGCCTAAAGCCCATTAGCAAAAGAGCACCAAACGCGAGCCACAAGCCAAGAAAGAGGCCAATTGATATCCGATCGGACTGATGGGATATTACGTCTCAATCAGTCTACTGACAAAAGGCAGAGCCCATGCCCTTCACTGCTCACCTGCTCTGACAACCAATTATTAAGTCTCAGGCACTTAAGTGCACCCCTCTTATCTTCTATAAATAACCCAATGCATAGTGGCTCCAGGCATTAAATTTTTGAGAATCTCTCTCTAAGAATTCTCTCTCCAGAAAGCTACTAACTTAAGTTTCGGAGTGTTTACGCCTGGTCCGACCAGGCTTCTTGTCTTGCAGGAACTCCACATCTGATCGGAAACAACTCCAGCCAACTCTCTCTCTTCTTAGATAAAGACTTTCTCGTCTTACAAGTAACAATTTTGCATTTTGTATTGATTTAGAAATCATTTCATATTTCCTCTTTACATAGAAGAATGAAATTAGATACCATATTTTGCAAGGTGCACAAGATCTCTTTCTATGTGTGTTTATGATTTATAATTGAGAATAGTACATATTTATTATTTAAATATATTTTAAATTTAAATTATTTTTAAAATATCAAAAATAATACATATTTATTTTCATTATTACATAGCTAACTCAAATTTATAACTGAAAATCACAAAATTTTAGATAAAAAAAGTTAAAATACGTATGACAAGCTAATTCAATGCACAATTGATCGGGCACCGAATCAAATATATCGAAAATTGAAATGTAAGAATAAAAATAACCTAACTAAAGTCAAATTTTCCTAAAATCGAAACCGAATTTGATTCGGTTTATTCAGTTATAGATTCTATGAGCTTCTTTTTTATTTAATTTTTAAATATATAGACTCATAAGTTAAATTAATCTATATTCACCAAAATAAAACCATTAAAGAATAACTAAAATAAAAATAGTGTACATAAATTTATCATATTATGTCCCCGATAAATACTAATTAAAATTATATTAATTATCATTTAAAAACATCTTATTTCAAATATCCGAAAAAAAATTAAAATTTTTAATTTTAAACTTGTCAAAATAACCAAGTCCCAACTAAGCAAATGAAAATGTTAAAATATGCTATTAATTTACAAGGCATACATGTCAAATTTATATGAATTTAATTAATTTGTCATATATATTTCCGTTTGTTTATCTGAAATATCTATATTGCTAGTGGTAAATTCAAGCTAATTATGTAATATCGAAAACAAATATTTAATATTTTAAAATTTTTAAAAGTAAATTTAACTCAAAATATAATTAAAAAATAAACATGCATAATTTTTCATACTTTAACGGCAATTTTCACTTTCTAAATTTTATTTTATTTATTTATTTATTGCTGCTTCGGTTCAAATGTGAACAATATAAAGAGAAAATTACACCATTTACCCGATTTTTACATTTTATTTTTAAAAATACCATATAATTTATTTTTACTTTTCATTTCAAAACTACCCTTTTTATTTTGATATATAAAAAATGCTTCTTAATTCTTTATACACCTAACTGTCTCTCTCTTTCTATTTTCTTCTTTCTCTGCCTCTTCGAGTCAAGCCGGGTTTCACCTTTCAAAATATCATCTTTCTTCATAACTACTACCTAATTCAAAACCTCACCACTCCAGTAGATTACCCGACTCCCAGCTTCCCAAAAGCGTGTATAAATCAAATCATCTCACCGGATGCAAGCCTATACCTGGACTTCTCAGGCAACAGTCAGCAATTCGCACACTTCTGCAGATTTATCTACCTATCCATGGAAAATACAGCGTATTAATACAGTTGATGAAACACAGTTTATCAAATCATGTTAGCACATGATCAACGTATTATTAATTTAACTATACAAGATACTCACGAAATATGTGCCACATGCCAAGGTAAGTGCCGTTGTGGTTAATGTGAATTCTTTGACTCCAAGCTTTCTTATAACTGCAATGAAATAAAGAAAAATGGTAAATTAAAAATATTTCAGTGGCATCAAATTAATTAATTAATAGACATAAGAGAAGAAGAAGAAGAATTACTTGAGCAAATGGAGCATGTGAAGATGGCATCTCAGGATCAGATTTCAAAGTAGAAAGAGGTCGCTCTTGCTTCAATAGCCTTTTCAGTGTTGCACAGATCATAAAATTAATAACACTTCCCATTGCACCGCATAATGATTCAGCATCACTCTTCCATACAAGAAGCACCGTGAAAATTCCATTTATAATCCACTTGATCTGCACTCAGATCGATCATTTTTAATAATCTTCATCTTAATCTTAATTATTTTAATTTAACAACTATTTATTAATCTAAACTGTTCCACTTAAAAGTTTAATTAAATGCTGATATTTTGAATAAATAATAAAAATGGTTTGTTTAATCGGAATAAGCAGAAAATTATGAAAATATAGACGAAGACAAGGAGAGGAAATTAATGAAAGAAACCCTAGAATTAATCTAGGGTAATAAATTTCATGTCAAATCATCAAGAAAACATCAAATCTATGACGGAAGCGTACTTGAATTCATGATTCGGCTTGGAAGACTGACTTTCCCTTCGGTAGTGATCTTCCAAATTGATAGGCAGGATAAAATCTATCTTCTCGAGATGGGGATTCAAAGACGATATATCACTTAACCTATAATTTGGGGACCATAACCCTTTTATATGGTAGAGTTTTTCTTTATTTCTAATTTAACCCATCATAAAATTAGAAATTACAAAAGAGTATCTATACATTTAATCCATACTTGTAACATTATTATTATTATGGCCCACTTTAATTTCTTTTAAATTAGATCACTTTAATATTTTGGGCCAAGTCTTTTAAATGATAGTTATGACATATAATTATTATAATCTAAATATATATATATAGTGTATTAGTCCATAAATCCTAATAATCTCCCACTTGGACTATACATTTATTTATATATATATATATATATATATATATATATATATATATATATATATATATATATATATATATATATATATTCATTTTGCTTTATAATTATATGTCAACTTTATGAGCTCAAAACTTTACTATCATAAATAAAGACATTTCTGAACAATCTCGTCCATCAATCATGCTTACATAGAACCAAGGCGACTTTTGTTACTTATATGTCGTAACTAAATCCATCCCTGATCACATATATAAACACAACCAAATGACATAGATCCAGTATGGATGCATAGCATGAAAATTTCATGTAATGTGATCTAAACATGCCTATTTTCAACTGGTCCGTTCTATAAACTTAGTGAGATCAATCCATAGATAAATCAAAGTGTGAATAACTCAACTTTATTTCTGCAGAAAATGTAGATAAGCCAAAAACAAAGTGTGTCTATTATAAGAAAGCAAGATTACAAAACTCCCACTAAAATTAAATATCCTCAAAAGATATGACACCCATATGAGCAATATGCTCATTAAAGACCGTGGGTGGTAATCCTTTGGTAAGCGGATCCGCAATCATGGAGTTTGTACCAATATGCTCAATAGACACCTGCCCACTTTGAACTCTTTCTTTAACAACCAAGAATTTAATGTCAATATGCTTTGACTTACTCGAACTCTTGTTGTTATTGGAATACAAGACTGCTGACTTATTGTCACAAAAGATCTTAAGTGGTCTTTCAATTCCATTAACAATTCGCAGTCCAGTAATAAAATTGCGCAGCCATATTGCTTGATTTGATGCCTCATAGCATGATATGAACTCTGCTGCCATGGTAGAAGAGGCTATAAGAGATTGCTTAGCACTCTTCCAAGAGATAGCCCCTCCAGCAAGCAAAAAAATATAGCCTGATGTAGATTTCATGCTATCTGGGCACCCAGCAAAATCGGAATCTGAATACCCAATGATCTCTAACTTATCCGATCTCTTGTAAGTGAGTTTGAAATGTTTTGTTCTTTGAAGATATCGCATGACTCGTTTGGCTGCTTTCCAATGATCCATTCCTGGATTGCTTAAGTATCTTCCTAATACTCCAACTATGTACGCAATATCCGGACGCGTACAAACTTGAGCATACATTAGACTTCCTATTGCTGATGCATAAGGAATCTTTTGCATTTCCGCTTGCTCAAAAGTATTTTTGGGGCACTGTTGAAGATTAAACTTGTCTCCTTTAGCCACAGGGGTATTTCCTGGTTTACAATCTTGCATGCCATATCTCTTAAGAACCTTTTTGATATAAGCATTTTGTGATAATCCAAGGGTACCTCGAGAGCGATCTCGATGTATTTGGATCCCTAATACAAAATTTGCATCTCTAAGGTCCTTCATCTCAAAATTCATAGCTAGAAATCTCTTGGTTTCATGCAACAAGCCTATATCATTACTGGCAAGCAATATGTCATCAACATATAAAACCAGAAAAATATGCTTACTCCCACTAAATTTGTGATATATGCAATCATCAACCAAATTCATCTCAAAACCATAAGAGATAATAATCTGGTGAAATTTGTAATACCACTGACGAGACGCTTGCTTAAGCCCATAGATAGATTTCTTCAATTTGCAAACCACTGACTTTGTATTTTCTGATACATAGTTTTCTGGTTGCACCATATAAATTATTTCATCAATGTCACCATTGAGAAATGCTGTCTTGACATCCATCTGATGTAGCTCAAGATCAAAATATGCTACTAATGCCATTATAATCCTAAACGAGTCTTTCGATGAAACTGGAGAGAAAGTCTCTTTATAATCAATGCCTTCTTTCTGTGTAAAGCCTTTAGCGACAAGACATGCTTTATATCTCTCCACATTGCCCTTTGCATCCCTTTTGGTTTTAAAAATCCATTTACAACCAATGGGTTTTGCACCTTCAGGCAATGGAACAAGATCCCATACGTCATTATCTTTCATAGACTTAATCTCCTCATTCATGGCATCTATCCACTTTTGAGAGTTAGAGCTTTTCATTGCTTGATGAAAATTGACTGGATCATTTTCCATCACTCCAATGTCAACATCATGTTCTTGAAGAAACACAACATAGTAATCAGAGATTGCACTTTTCCTTTCTCTAGTGGATCTCCTTAATGGCAATAGTTCTTGAGGCTGTAGAGTTTGTTCTTCAAGAGTATTTTCTTGAGATTGAATGGGAGGATCAATGACATTGTCTTGTTCTGGAATTGCATCATGAACAATGTCTGGTATAATAACCTGTTCTTGATTATTGTCCATAGCAATTAAAGGAATATCAATATATTCCTCTTCAAAGACAAAGTCCTTAACTCTTTCTCCCCCCGCAAACTCAACATCCTTAAAGAACCGAGCATTACCTGTCTCAAAAATAGAATTAGTTGTGGGATCATAAAATTTGTAACCCCTAGAGCGTTCAGAGTATCCAACAAAATAACAACTAATAGTCTTAGAGTCCAGTTTCTTTTCATTTGGCCTATAAGGCCTTGCCTCAGCTGGACATCCCCAAATATGAAAATGTTTTAGACTAGGTTTTTTACCTGTCTAAAGTTCGTAAGGGGTTTTACTAGTTGCCTTTGTTGGTACTCTGTTGAGTATATAAGCTGCAGTCTTTAATGCCTCTCCCCAGAGTGACTCAGGTAAGGTAGAGTGACTAATCATACTTCTTACCATGTCTAAAAGCGTTCTATTTCGTCTTTCAGCAACACCATTCATATTGGGTGAACCCGGCATGGTGTATTGTGGTACGATACCGCTTTCCTCTAGGAATCTAGCAAATGGACCTGGACGTTGTTCACCTGAACCGTCATATCTACCATAGTATTCACCACCACGGTCAGATCTGATGCTTTTAATACTTTTATTGAGTTGATTTTCAACTTCAGCCTTAAAACTTTTGAACATGTCCAGTGACTGAGATTTCTCATGAATGAGATAAAGATAGCCATATCGACTGAAATCGTCTATGAACGTTATAAAGTATGTTTGGCCATTCCAAGAAGCCAAAGGAAATGGCCCACAAATATCTGTATGTATTAGTTCTAAGACATTTGTTTTCTTATTGGCATCAAATCTCCTGATGTTTGTTTGTTTCCCCTTAATACAATGCACACACATGTCAAAATCTGAAAAGTCAAGGGGATCAAGAATACCATCAGACACAAGTCTCTCAATTCTCTTTTTAGAGATATGACCTAATCTCTTGTGCCATAATGAAGCTGAATTCTCAATAGTTAATTTACGCTTCTTACTGATTGAAAGAACATGCAAGGATTCATTAAATGAAGCAATTGTATCGATTAAATATAGATTATCATAACCTGATAAAGAACCAGAGCCAACCAAACTTGAATTTTGTAAAAGACTAAATTTTCCATTTCCAAATGAACAAAAATACCCAAATTTGTCCAATGCCGAAACAGAAATCAAATTCCGCCTAAAAGACGGTACAACAAAAGTCTCAAACAAATTCAAATAAAAACCAGTTCTTAATAATAATCTAAATGTTCCAATTGCTTTGACTTCGACTGATTTGCCATCACCAACATAGATGTATCTTTCACCATCATTAGGCTTTCGGCAATTCAGGCAACCCTGCATGGACACACTAATGTGAGTTGTTGCACCTGAATCAATCCACCAAGTGTGTCTAGGTACTGAAGCGAAATTAACCTCAGAACAAACAAAATTAAGAAGCAGACCTTTCTTAGCACGCCAAGCGTGATAATTGGTACATTGCTTCTTCTGGTGTCCTGCAGCTCCACAAAAGAAACAACCACCTTTAGTTTGTTCCTTGTGTTATTTCTTATGTGGTGCTGTTACCGCAGCTTCCTTATTCTTTCTTTTCTTATTTTCTTTCCTTTTATCCTTTGAGGTGGAGACCAAATGAATATTCAGTGTCTTTTCTTGCTTCAATCTATCCTCTTCCTGAACACAGTGAGATATGAGTTCATTAAGGGTCCATGAGTCCTTTTGACAGTTATAGCTCACCTTAATTTGACTAAATTGTGCAGGAAGAGAGATCAAAACCAAATGCACTAATAAGTCTTCAGATAAATCCAACTTAAGTGCCCTTAAACTTGAAGCAAGGTTAGACATTTCCATAATGTATTCCCTTATGTTTCCTTTGCCCATATACCTCATAGAGATGAGTTTTGCTAAGATTGTACTTGTTTCAGCCTTTTCATTCTTAGCAAATCTCTTCTTAAGGTTCTCAAGGAAACCCTTAGCTGTATCCACCTGATCGGACATTGTGCCCCTAAAAGCTTCAGGAATGGCACGCTTATTAATGACCATAAGACTTATGCGATTAGACCTTTCCCACTTTTCCATCTCCCTCTTTTGTTCAGAGGTACTCTCATTAGTGAGATTGGAAGGTCTAGGTTCCCTTAGTGCAAAGTCTAGGTCCATGACTCCGAGAGTGATCAACACACTCTCTTGCCATGCCTTAAAATTCGTGCCAGTCAGCATAGGAATTGAGTTGATACTAGCAGTAATATTAGCAGCAGGAGCAGAAACTGAATTTAGAACAAAACATATAAAATAAACTCACATAAGTATCAAAATAATACCAAAATTGAATAACAAATTTAAATACAGTTAAACCCCATCTCAAGACATCTGACACTCCATTAACATTTCATCTTTGAACAAAATATTAACTTGTAAGTGATATCTTGATGTAGCAATTAAACACAAATAATAAAATAACATGTCAAATAATAATTCTTCCTTTGGGCCGATTTATTATTCACATGTAAGACCAAATAATTATAACGTGTTAATTGCCACAAATGTATATATAATTATATTAAACATTAACTTTCCTTTGGGCCAATCAATATTTATATAATTACATACACACAACCAATTATATATTTTGAAATAAATTAATTGATTTCCATTGAGGTCACTTTGGCAACATATTGATTCAATTAACCATCTCAATATATATATATAGCCACACTGTAATTTAAATTGAAATTCCATAAAATACCATCTTAATACCAAATTATTTATTTACTGATAAAATATATATATATAATAGAACAGAAGATCCCACAAAATGCCAAAACCATAAAGACAAAACATAAAGCATAAAGTCATAGAGGCAAACAAACAATTAAACCAAAATAAATAACTATTGCCAAAGAGAATTATTAATCAAAAGCAACGATTTCTCCAGACCATAATGAAATCGACGTTTAATTCATGGTACCCACAAATCACAAAATAAACCGAATAAAAAAAAACTATCGTATCCACACAAAATGTCGTAAATCCAAAAGTAAAACAACACTGCAACTGAATTCATGATAAGGATAAATGTCACACATGCTAAACGGCGGCCACAATAATACACGCCTCATACTCATCGGTAAAATCAAACAAATAGCAGTACAATTTTGCCACAATTCTCCATGCTATCGGCGACGAAAATAAAATATATTCATAATAATAACTTTAACCCATTCTCAATGAATTAACATGAAATTAGGCTCTGATACTAATTGAAAGAAACCCTAGAATTAATCTAGGGTAATAAATTTCATGTTAAATCATCAAGAAAATATCAAATCTATGACAGCAGCGTACCTGAATTCATGATTCGGCTTGAAAGACTGACTTTCCCTTCGGTAGTGATCTTCCAAATTGATAGGCAGAATAAAATCTATCTTCTCCAGATGGGGATTCAAAGACGATATATCACTTAACCTATAATTTGGGGACCATAACCCTTTTATATGGTAGAGTTTTTCTTTATTTCTAATTTAACCCATCATAAAATTAGAAATTACAAAAGAGTATCTATACATTTAATCCATACTTGTAACATTATTATTATTATGGCCCACTTTAATTTCTTTTAAATTAGATCACTTTAATATTTTGGGCCAAGTCTTTTAAATGATAGTTATGACATATAATTATTATAATCCAAATATATATATATAGTGTATTAGTCCATAAATCCTAATAATTAAAGGTACCAATAGTATTGTAAAAATACATCAGTATTCTGCGCCTTGTAATCTACCAGTCAAAAAGCTAACTGAACTTGAGCTAACCGATAGCAATCCCGATTCGATAATCAAAAGCTCACCTGTTAAGAGAAGTAATGGTAAAACAAATCCAACAAGAGAAATTATCATAAGTAATAAATACAGTACATTTATTGAATTTTATGAATAAAAAATACAATATATTTTCTTTTACGAAACACTGTATTTTCTTTTGTCAAAAAAATATATTATATTTTTAATAGATTTTAATGCATAAAATATAGTGTTTATTTTATAAAAAAAATACAGTATATTTATTGAATTTTATAAATAAAAAATATAGTATATTTTCGTTTATGAAAACAATTATAATATATTTTTTTATGAAAAAAATACAGTATACTTTATTTTCTAAAAAAAATACATTGTATTGAGATTTCACTAATGTGATTTTGGTTGAGTGAAAAGAAAATTTGTATTGCGATGAAAAATGAGAATTTCATTGTAGATATGATCACATAATGATGGTGGATTGAAAAAGAAAGTGCTGAAGTATTTAGTAAGAATATGAAGCTTGTATCATAAGTAATTATGAGATATGAAATATTTTTAAAAGTTGAATTTTAAAAAATACTAATTATAAAAGAGAAATTTAAAAAAAAAATATTTTAAAAAATTGATAAATATGAAGTTGCAAATATGATATATATAGATTTTTTTTTGGTATTAATGAAAAAATCCATAATATAAAACCTATCGGCCTAAGTTATTATCAAACGGCCCACTCCAAAACCTAGAGCCCATAAATGGTTTTTTTTTTATTTATTTTTTTATCTTATCTTTACGATTTTGATTTTGAGAATTATAAATGTAAGAGATAAATTTATTCTAAAATATTAAAAATAGTAAAAATTTATTATTAAAATTTACTTTTAAAAAAATAAAAAAATTATTTAAAATTACACAAATTTATTCTTACAAAATATTAAAAACAATTAATTTTTAATTTTAAAATATTAAAAATAATTTATATATGTCCTTAAATTACTGAAATTATTTCATATTTATCCCTTAAATATTGAAATAAAAAATATATTATATCTTTGATACTTTGAAATATTCTTTTAAAAATGTTAAAAATAAATGTATACGATTTTTAATATTTTAAATGTAAAATTGCCATAATCTCTTGTTAGAATTATATTAGAAAGTAAAATGAAGATTAATTACCATGGTAAAGAAAGTATCCTTGGCTGTCAAAAAGCCTAGCCGCACACTTTTGAGTGAAAAAAGAAACAGCCTTAGCCTCACAAAACAACGAATGTTTCTGGACAAAGCGTAATTTTCCATCCCAGTCTTTATTAACTTTTGGGAGCATTTAACCCTTATCCTTTTAAAATATGTTTTTTTCTTATTTTCCTGAAATTATTATTTATACTGAATTTTTCTTATAATCTTATAGTTAATTGTAAAGCAAAAAATAATAAAAGAAGATTTTTTGCTAACGGAATTGGATAAAAAGATGATAAATAAAAATTTAATATCAATTTGGCTTGATAATTGATTTTTAAGACAAATTGACTAGAAAAAGGTAAATATCTACACTCAAACTATTTAAAAAGATAAAATTACGTCCTTAAACTTTGTATTGGCTCAAAAATATCTTAAAATTTTCATAATGATTCATATTTGTCATTTTCTTTAACTGAATTTCACATCACCAAACGGAATATGACATGGCAAATAAACATATATATTTCACGTAGGATGTTGTGTAACTAACGGGTATTTTTATCAGGTTTGGAGGGTGAAAACCAGAAGATGAAAAGAATACAATACAAATTTACCTTTAAAATATGAAAAATAGTATAAAATTACCTTTAAATAATTGAAATAGTATAAATTTACCTTTAAACTATCAAAATTATACGAATTTACCTTTAAAATAATAAAATAGTACAAATTTGCCTTTAAATTATTTATTGGTTCAAAAATTCCTTATATATATATATACAAAAAAAAATCAATCTATATTGAACCTATATTTAGATTGACAAAATATAAGTTATAATTAGTCATATATATTATTATGTATTTTAAGAGCTTAATTTCCAACAAACAATATAAAAATATATTTATATATGTAGACATCTTTTGTATTTATGGTTATTCAATGGTTGAGATATGATCAGGGGATATAAAAAATTATAATCCTAAATTCTTTAAAATTGGCTGCAATTAAAGAAAAAAATAAAGATTTTTGCAAATGGTATATTGGCACTGAAATATTAACATCCTAACATAAAATTATTACCCATCTGAGCATAAGTAGCAACCCTTTTCACTTTTAATTCCTTAATCATTTTTTTCCTTTAGCCTCCACTTGTTTTGTGAAGATGCTACAAGGCTCATTGGATTTAGGACAACTTAAGCATAATTCTTATGGCTCTCTTCCTTCTGGTTCGGAGTCGAATGGTTGTTGGTTGCCTCCTTCAGTGAGCTGGCTGAACCTCAACGCGGATGTTGTGTTTCCCCAAGCAAAAACTTATATATGCTGTGGTTCGGTTGTTAGAAATTCAGATGGCCTGGTTATGGTTTCTTCTGGGAATTGTGTGCAGCGTGGTTGGGATCCTGAAAGTGCAAAGTGTGTAGCCCTTCTTATGGTCTCTCTATTGCTGATAATTGTGGGTTTACTAAGCTGATAGTTGAAATAGATTCTAAGATTATCTTTAATAATTTGTTTGCTGCTAGTCGTTTCCTTAGTCCAACTGGGGTGCCCGATTGCTGCTTGGCTCATTTGAGGAAGTACAGTACGCTCTTCCATGTTTTGAGGAAGTACAGTACGCTCTTCCATGTTTTGAGGAAGTACAGCTCGGTGGCGCATCATCTTGCTGCTTAGAGTATATCGATCGATAGCAAGCAAGTTCTTTTTCATCCATTTGGGCGACTTGTATTGTTTTTCTGCTATTTAATAAAGCTACTTTTCCATATATAAAAGAAAAAACCTACAAATACTCATTATAGTTAATCAAATATAAATTTTCTGTTAGTATCCCCCCCCCAAAAAAAAAAATAAATCTAAAATTCTATCTTGTTTCTTGACAGTTGAAATTTCTAGGTTGTGAGTTGTAACAACTAACAAGCAAACTTTGAAAGAGTCAGATAGGAATAAAACTAGTCAACATTTGTCTTTGGAAAAAAAAAAAGCTAAAAAAATCACAATCTATCTCATATACACTAAAACATTAACAAAAAAATAAATTCCTTTCCTTTCTGTATTATCTTGAAATCTTGATTAAATAGAATTGAAGTGGAAGATTGATTAAAATATCCAATTAACCATTGTTTAACTAACATGTCCAATGAAAAATAAAATATTAAAAAACTGTAATAACAGATAATAAATGTGCTAATTAAAGGCTAAAAAAATGAAACCTTCTCCATGTTTGGGTAACCATGCAATATTCCTGTGGTTATAGTAAAACTTGTAAGAAAAAATATTTGTGTTTGGTTTTGTTTGTCTAAGTTTAATTATTGTAATGGTGCATCATGACCATCAGATTATTGGCATACCAAAAGGTGCCTCCATTGCCGAGCACAGAAGGAAAACTTTTAGCCTTCAAAGTTTTTGTAAAGTTTATTTGGCTGCAATTACAAGATGGTGTCGTCTTAAAAAATCATCATCGTCTACGTCTTCTTCAATAACAAAATCAAAATATTCTTCTCCGACTATACCTCAAAGATCTGTAAATTCCGATGATGCTCGTGAGGTATTTAAATTTCTCTTTACGTACTTTTAATTTAATGTTTTCGAATCTCTAAATTTTCAATGTATGTTGATCAAGATATCAATATTATTAATTTGTCATTTGTCGTTCTCTTTCTGTGTTATTTTCTCGTCACATTTTTATAAGTTTTGAAATATTTTTATGATTTATGATGGATATGTTATTATTATTTTTTCAAATTTTATAGAAAATATAATTCATTTCATCCTTTATAAAAAAAATCATGCATAATAAATTAAGGAAATTTAACCTGAATCGATAAATTTAGGTTGAGCTGAATTATTCGAAGCATGTGAATTTCCCAATATAAGTACAAAAAAGATAACAAAACTTACGTGATTCATAAAAACTGACAGGAGATTGGTGGTGAAGAAGAGGAAAACACAATGAAAGGAGGTCAGAGAAGGAGAAATTCAGCAGCATCAAGTCCTGATTCATATACAAATAAGCATAAAAGCCTGGACGGCCATAACTTTCCACACATAGCTTATCCTAGATCAAGAAATGGGAGCAGAAAGGGTATTTCTCCATCGCCATCGTTTCTGTACAGAAGTAGTAGCAGAGGAAGCACGGATTCTAATTATGGAATATCAGCAATTCCATCTCTTTCGAGAACTTCAAGCAAGATGAGCTCTACTCCTATTATGTTCTCAAGTTCAATGGGATTTGTTAAACCTCCAACAGTTGAGAAAATTCTGGAGTGCTCTTTAGAAGAATTGTGTTATGGTTGCAAGAAGAAGATTAAGGTTACCAGAGATGTTCTCACTAATAACGGGTTCGTATATATATTTATAACAATGTGTAGGGTAGACAAATTTTGTGAATCTATAGGCATGAAACTGAACTTTTTTGGTTGAATGCAGGCAAATAATCGAAGAAGAGGAGATATTAACAATAAATGTGAAGGCAGGGTGGAAAAAAGGAACAAAGATAACATTCGAAGGAATGGGAAATGAGATACCAGGAAGTTTACCTGCGGACATAACATTTGTGATTGCCGAGAAACGACATCCTCTGTTTCAAAGAATTGGCGATGATTTGGAGATCACCATAGAAATTCCATTACTAAAGGCTCTTACTGGTTGCGATATTTCTATCCCCCTATTAGATGGAAACGACTTGTCGTTGGAGATTGAGGATATCATCCACCCTGGATATGAGAAGATTATTGAAGGACATGGTATGCCTAGTACCAAACATAAAGGCAAGAGAGGAAATTTGAAAGTTGTCTTCCTAGTTAAGTTTCCTACAGATTTGACTGAAGATCAACGTGGCAATGTGTTTGGTATTTTACAGGATTCTTGTTGATTTATTCCTTTTTTTCTGGCATTAGGTACTCAAAATTCAGTACATGTCCTTGTAACATACATATATGCTTTAGAACCTTTACTCTGCAACATAGTTATCTCAAATGCGTGTTTAAACAAACTCCCATTGGCCAATTGAGTCCGCATCCCAATGCGTGTTTAAACAAACTCCCATTTTCTGTGAAAAGCATCATACTCAACAAAAGGGTATCAACGTAAAATGAAGTTGCAAAACCCACTGCCATGGTTGCAACTGACACCTTGTTCCAATTTCAACAGTACAAGAACAATAATGTACACAAATTTAATAGCTTATTGAACGGATTTCAAAGACAATTACAATATTTGTCAAGCCTTAGATAAACCAACCAGAGCTCTGATTATGCTCCAAATACCACCACCGATTAAAGCTTTCATCAATCTTTGCTTTATCGTAGTGTATGGTGGATACCTTATAGCTGCATCGCCAACAAAACCTCGATACAGAACTGCCTTCTTGTGGCTAAAAGCATCGAAGGAAAATCTGCCATGGTATGCACCCATTCCACTTTCCCCAACACCTCCAAATGGTAAAGTATGAACTGCAAGCTGCATCATCAAGAGATAATGTTAAGATGCATTCACGTAGTATGAGAATTCAGATACAGTTTTTTATTTTCTTCATTGTTGAGAATGATATGCCTAAGTTTGATTACAGAAGCATGTTGGATAGAACTTGGAGGTAGAAATATATGCAACTAAAAGCAGTTTTTTCCTGTAATTTATGCTCATATAAATCAGTCTACGTGAAAAGGTAGATTAATTAATTTGCAATGAATTCAAACTTTTTCTAATATGTTGATGTAGAGGTCATAATTCAGGTTATCAGGCAAGAACATGAAATCGACACAAGTCATGTAGCCATTTCATACGAAAAAGAAAATTTTGGGAACACCTAGCTCAAGCCCTAAAATCTGCTGGAATACTACAACTTCGATTAGAAGAAACCCAGCTTGTTGCTCATCACTGCTATAAAATAAACGAAGATTCTTGCCACTGCTACCATTGTAAAGACTGCTAAATTATTTTTACAACTAAATAATTTAGGTTTGGGATCATTAATCCTTTCCCTTTGCTAAGGCACCTCCTTGGCCTTGCTTATTGTTCTTGCATGCTTTTGCCTATATAGTTTCAAGAGCCTAGTTCAAAGATGTACACCTGGACATGGATTTTTACGACAAGTTCAATGTAACGGATGGCTTCCTAATATCAAAACTTATTAATTCCCACTGCATTCCCTAACTCTAACCAATTTTGGCACAAGTTATTTACTGACCCAAGACTAAACATATAAATACATGCGGCATGACCGTTCAATGCAACTATTAAAGACAAGACTGCATCTGATAATATCTTAGAACATATGCATGATCTATATAATGGTGTTTGGATATGCACCACTTTCAGTCAAAACCATTAATTTATCATTTTATCATGGAAAGTACATGCATAATCTGTAGATATCCTACGGTTGTAAGTATGCATATTTGTGCAACTAGCTTCTACAAGATCAAGGAAGAATAATTACATGGACAGTGGTGTCATTGACAACTAAACCCCCAGCAGAGACAGATGAAACGAACTGTTCCTTGAGTTCCTTCTTATTGGTGAACAAATAAGCTGCAAGTGGCTTTTCTCTTGAGTTTATAAAATTGAAACTTTCTTCAATTTTATTGACCTGTTCCCCCAAAAAAAAGAACCAAAAAAATCACTAATGATACTCCTCATTTCATGGATTAGAAATCAATGAAAAAGACAGAAAAGAAAAGTAATTAATTTCTGTTTTTATTCATAAAGCATCACTGCTGCAGATATTTCTTGAAATAGAATGCTGTTTCCTGATAGTCCATACTCGGAAGGAAAAAGAGAATATAAAATTGCCTCAATGAGTTAAAGCAATTATTTTGCACAAATAGATGATTTCTACCTGATGTAAATAACCCAATGACCAATTTTCAAGGAGAATTTAGTTCTGGTGTCATTTAATCTATCTATGCTTCTGAAAACTTGCAACACAAAGAAACAACAAAGCCAGAAACAAAATTAATTGAATGAAAGTCTTCGTTTTTACCAAGAGAATGGGAAGCAGGGGACCAAATATCTCCTCATTCATTATCATAGAGTCCTGTGGGACATCCAACAAGATTGTGGGAGCAATTCTCCTGCAATTGAGGAAAAGAACAATTTATAGCTAAGAATCCTGTTCCCAACAGCTAAATCAAGATCCAAGAAAACATATATTCAGTAGAACTCACAGGTTTGCTTCATCTCTTGCACTTCCATGTACAATCTTACCAGAAACCTTATCCTCATCTAATAATTTAGTCAAACGAGCAAAATGGTTGGAATTCACTATTCGGGACAAGTCTTTAGATTCCAACGGGTTCTTTCCATAAAATTTCTCTAGTTCCTCTTTTAGGGTATCCACCTGGATGACAAGGAATAAAAGAAAAAGCAAAATGAATAAACACCACAAAAATGAAACAGGAAAAAAGAATAAGAGCAAAAGTTCAAATGGCAATCAACATTACCACTTTTGGAGCATAATCTTTTGTTGTTATGATGTAATCAGGAGAGATGCATGCTTGTCCATTATTACAGCCCCACTTGCCTGCAATTATCCTCCTAGTAGCAACCTTGAAGATGGAGATAAATTTGTTTGAGAGCAATATAATTATGGTGCTGTAATGAATAAAAAATAATATAATGATGGCAGTGCAAAAAAGCCCAGGGAGTGGGATGGAAGAGCTCTCACCTGTAAATTGATGCCTGCATCAATCACAACTGGAGATTTTCCTCCAAGCTCCAAGACAACGGGTGTCAGGTGCTTTGATGCAGCAGCCATCACAATACGTGCCACTCTTCCATTGCCTGCAAAGTTGAGGATGATTTGTTCAAAGGTACATTTAAAGTTGGACTGAAGTAAGAAAAATATCATGTACAGTCAATGCCTAAAGCATCAGTTCATAGTTTTCTTTCAGATCCAAGCCTCCAAGGTTTCTTCAACAGAAGAACTTAAAATTTCAAATATTGCAACAGATAAATGACTATTAACTCCTTCTGCATCATCATTTGGGATTAAAAATTATTTTGCAATAGACATTGACTACAACATTAGCACAAAACAGCCTATTAGATTTATGAGGCAAATTCATGGTCAAGTGTGCCCAAGAAGAAAAACTGACACAGCTAAGCAAGCAGAACATCCCACATGAAATTCAGAATATCACAAGCTTCTGCTCTTGAAGCTTCCTCCTCTTAACTGAGTTTGCTTCAGATGCAAAATTTCAGCTTGACATAGCTTCTATAGCTATGTCTGGCCAAAGTTCAGTTCAAAACCAGGAACAGTACCAGGGTTCCAGTTTCCATGACTTTGAATTGGAATCAACTACAAACTTATCTTGAAATATATATATATATATATATCCAGTTTGGAACAGGAATCAGGACAAAACAGCCAATTTTGAGAACCAATCCAGAATTACCCTCTAAAGCGGAATTAGAGGAACTCTGAATGTCTGATTTTTAACTAGTTCTGGTCAGATTCCAAACTGTAGTCATCTCTATCTCTAGCAACACAGGAATCATCTTTACTCGTTGAGGCGGCTTATCGAATAGACAAATGTATTCTTCCTAAGAATTTAAGACACATGAAATTTGTGCTATCCCATAATAATGGATAGGTTATTCACAACCTTTAAAGGAGAATCATGATTCTTGACACCACCAACATGCACCAAAAACGACAGATACTATCTCCTGTTCTAGCATTATTCCTAGATAATGCATACATCATTTTTGTAATGTATAAAAGCATCGGTACACAAATGTAATCTGAGAATCAAGTTTCATTTACATCATCAACCAATGTGGATGATGCTCTGGAACCCATGGGATATTATTGTTCATAGATTAAACAATGGTTTTATGATTAAAAATGACAATGAAAACAAATGATGCATCAGTTGAAACCTGTATAGAATATTTTGTCCCATTTTTGCTCTAGCAGAGCAGATGTTTCAGCAATAGCTCCCTCAACAACCCTTATGCAAGAGCTATCCAAATATGCTGCAACTAGCTTCGCAAGCAACGAGGATGTGGCTGGAGCAATTTCTGATGGTTTTATGACCACAGCATTACCGGCAGCTATAGCTCCAATAACTGGATCAAGAGACAACACTACAAAAGACATAGAAGAATAAGATTTAAATATTTCAGAAATTAATAATATAATGTAAAAGTGGAAATTGTAACAGATACAAATTATCAGTGCGGAATAAACATACACAAAGGATAATTCCACGCTGAAATTATCAAGACAACACCCAGTGGTTCTGACACTATTTCAGCCGATGAAGGAAAAGTGGTCAATGAAGTCTTTACCTGTAAAGAAACAAGATATGGGATTCAATTCAGGAAGAACAATTAACAAAATGGAAGTATAAATGGTGGAAAAAGTTTTAAGGGAGCAGGAAGTGAGGGGGAAATAGCAAAAAGCTCTACCTTTTCTTGCCCCATCCATTGTTTCAATTCCTTAATAGCAATTCTGCATGAGTTTTTAAGCATAGCTATCTGCACAAGAAATCATCTGTATTAGCTTTAAGAGTACGGCTTTATGCACTTCAATAGAACCTACATATAGTAGAAGTAATTGTGCAGTATTCTTCACGAGGCTAGACTCTTTCATCCAATTTTTCTTTTAATGCACATGCATATGAACATTAAACTATCGACTAAGTTTAACAAACAAAAAGAAAAAGCCCAAAATTGGTAAATATTTTCTACCAGAAAAACAAGGAATTGTTCTCCAGGTAAAAATGGCTATGCCAATTATACCTACAACTGGTGCTTGCATTACATGTCATGCAGTTATGCAGCCAAAAATATATATATGTATAAAAACACATTATATGTAATTGTCCCAGAAAGAGTGAAACTTTATCCCAAAAAAAAAGGAAGGAAAAAGAAATGTCGCTAAAAAGGAATTAATCTTCTTCCTGTATTGTATATATTCAAACATGGACCAGCGGTAAATTTCTTGTATATCTCAGAACTGCACGTGTACTTTCAAGCCACATACTATTGAAACTTTTAGGCAGAGTGAAGCCTATTACTGTATAACAGAGTCAATGAATGCCATTAATGCTTCTCCTCCCCAACCATCTCAAAGTGAAGATTAGACGCGACCCAAAACGCAAAAAAGCCCAAACAATACGACCAATTATAACTCAAATACTGCAACATAATACACTGAGAGAGGCAGAAGCATATTAATTCACATGACAGCGGGAGAAAAACGAAAACAAAAGAAAACACATGCATATCCAATCCAAAAGTAAACACATTAAATCAAAACTACAAAAAGAATCTATAATTATTAAATCATAATTGAGCGTCGGTGACATGACTGATAATTTAACCCAATATCAAGCGGTTGAAATTTCATTATCCGGCTAATAGAGTAGAGAATTGCCGATTCCCGGTTCCTCAATTATACCAAAACCAAACCGAAAATTTGAAATAAATAGATCGTAAAAATTATAGATAATTTAAAAATAAGAGCATGTATGTATAGATAATAAATTATACGAGTAAGATGGAGACCTCATAGACGGTAGATTCAAGTTCAGGCTTAGAAAGATCTTGATGAAGAGCTTCAACAATTTCCTTCTCTTGATGATCACATAACTTCAAAATATGCTTCAACTGAGTCGCTCTCCATTCATAGCTCCGAGTTTTACCAGAAGCGAAAGTGCGTCTCAGCTCCTTCATCATATCACTAGCTGCTTCCGCATCGAAAACCGCCTTCACCTCTTCGGTCGCAGCCATTTTCACTTAGCTATAACCGAATGCACCTTTTACAGAATATCTATCAATATATACAAAGAAAGAGGATATGATGATAAGAGAGAGAGACAGAGAGAGAGATTGTTTGTTTGTTTGTTTATTTCGAACTAACACGCCGGCTACTTGTTTGTTCTGTTGCTCTGGTGATTTTTTTTGTTAAGGAATTTTAGATGGAGAAGAGAGAGCGGCGTGTTTGGATACAAATGGATTCGATTACTCAGTCGGATAACGACTAGGGAATACCAATAGGGAATTAAGAGAAATGAGACTTGCGGCGCATCCGTGCGATTCCGTCAGCGAGTTTCATGGGACTTAATGTCTTTTGAAATGTGAAGCTTTGTTTCTTAAGCTTGCGCAAGGTGGAACTTGCACTCGCTGCTTGAGAGCGTGGGTGAGAGTTGTTTGTAGATATGGTAAGCAGTTGCCTTCGGTCAACTGCGACTTCCTTATGAACACATCGGCGTTTAGATGAACATGAGGGTAAAACTAGAAAAAAAAAAAAAATCAATTGTTGTTCGCAAAATAATTTCAGTTTTCCGTTCAATAATTAATATATATATATATATATATATATTTTTTAATGTGAAAGCTCTTTTCTCCCGGACGGATACTGTCTAAAATTTGTGATCTCACTTAAAGAAATCTGAATTCCTTATCATTCGGATCAACAATCATTAATCTATTCAATAATTAATATCATTCAACATTAACAATATCTTTTTTCATTTTTAATTAATTAAATTGGTCCACTTATTTAACTTTTAAGAATTAAAAATAAAATCATAATTAAGAAATATTTTTTTCAAATTTTATATTGAAAAATAATAGTCTCATAATAAAAAATTATTTTTAGAATATATGTAAATATTTTACACAAACTCATTTATATTTTATTGCAGTTATTTAAATCTCATATAAAATTATTTCTAAAAAAATAACATAATATTTTAAAACATATTACTTTTTATATGTAGAATTTAAATTCAATGTTTTTGAATTATAATTTTATTTTAATCTAATTTGTTAGGTTTTATAAAATTAATTTTTTTTCAAAAATAAAAAATTGATTTTATCAAAAAGATTTGAAATTAACATTTACTATTTATTTTTTAATTTTATTTTTTATTGAATTAAAAAATATAATAGTTATATTTATGTTTTAATTTAAATTGATTAAAAATAGTGTCATTTTTAAACATGAATAACAATAAAAAAATTATTTTATATGTAGATAAAAGTAGCAAAATTGAAAAAAGTATCCATATTGAGTGATTAATAATAAAAGAAACTGATAAACCTTAAAATTTTCATAGAATAGAGGGAGATCCATACCTGAACCAGAGGAACAATATTAGATCGGAGTAGAGTCTTTGATGATCTGAGAAAAAGGAGACTAGTCCGGTGCTGTCGGACGTTAGTGCTCCGATGCCTAAATTAGCTATCGGAATGTGAAGAGAAAACTCAATAGAGAGAGAGTACGTGAGGTTAGAGAGAGAGAGTATGTGGGGTTAGAGAGAGAGAGAGCCCTTATTATGTGTGTACCTGTCATATTTGTACCCTTGAGTGTTGAATTTTTTAGGCTTCTGATCTTAGCCTCTTTGTGGACTTTTAATAAATCGGCCTTATAGTTAATTTTATTTTGGGTATTATCACTAGTTCCCTTCCACACAATTCGACCTTTTAAGGTTGGTTGTTTCTCAAAAGAGATTGGAGATTGGAGTGTTTGCTATTTTATGGTAGCCATTCAATCATTTCATTGCAGTCAGGGAGTTTTGAATTTTTTGTCCTGCAAACAAATTTATGAGCATTTACTAACCCATTTTATGGTTGCTTTTATCATATGAGAAATTTTTCGAAGTAGTCGTTGGCGGTGGATGACAATTTTCCAAGGCATTTTCATGCCTTTTTGGATCCGATCCGCTCTTGGCGGTTGTTCATCATCCGATCTGCGCTTGGCGATGGATGAGCATTTTCGATCCAATCGGTCTGTGGATATTACCACTTGGGAGTTACCCGTTTGGGAGAGATCGCTCGCATTCCAATCAGGTAGGAGATTATCTCGCAATCCCGATGGTAGGAGGATTCGATCAGCCTCTGATGGGTGTGAGAACCGTTCCTCATTCCCATGAGTGCTTTCGTAGCTCAGTGGGTAGAGCATCATAGATTGTCCTCTTTGAGCGTGGGACCTCACAGGGGCTTACCCTCAAGGTTTTGTTTCTTGCAGGAAGAACGCGTCTGGATGTAAATACGTCGATCGGGATTGCCATTGGTAAGAATTAATTACGTCGATCAGGATTTTCATCGATCGAAATTAATATAAAATCAATAGCCTTAAGAGGTTGAAATAAGATACATCGATCGGGATGAGACATCTATCGAAATAAAAATTCATCGATTGGGATTAATAATTTGAATAATAGGCTAAATTCCAAGTTGCCACATTCTTATAAATGAAAGGATATTGGCCAAATTGGTAATTATCAATGTGGGGGCCATTTGCATTTTATGTTGGCTAAATTGATGGCCAGCTAATATCCTACCAAAGATTGCCCGAATATAGCCTTGAAATTGAAAAATGTGGTGTGTAACCACATGTGCCTTTCTTACAAAGGCGGGGCCCATCCGTCAAGTCTTGCAAATAGATAAAGATAGGATTCAATGCTCTTTAAATAATATAAGTTTGCCTTACTTTTACTTTATTAGACTGGCCAATAAAAATCAATTTTTCGTATGGATAGTCCAAGACATTGAAGCACGTACAATCAGTCTTGTATTGTCGTTTTTGCCTTGAAGTATCCATTTTGAAGGAACTCTGGCCTGAAAGAATGATAATAAGCATTTGCTTCTTATCGAAGATTCGATCGGCTTAGTTGGTGACTGTTTCTGCTATTAAATTTGCTGATGATATTTTTTATTAATTAGAGTGTTGTTCGATCAGCCTTTTGAGCGCCTTCTTCATCTTCGCTCTTTGCTTTGATTAAAGTGTTTCAATAAATGATGAAGATGATGTACTTATGCTCGAGATAAAATGGAGAGCTCAAACATATTATTGTTAATGGTAGTGCTATAAAGGGCTGGTCTGGCAACATATGCAAATGACACATGGCTTCAGAATGCCTGACTCATAGCCATTTCGTAGAAAAGAGCAAGATGCTACTTAATGAAGTGTACTGAAGATTATGTTGAAGAGTCTGAAGCTTGAGATATTAGAAGATCTTGTAATTAACTACATGTTGTTGGAAGCATGTTCCTTGTCGCGGTATCCATTTAAGAACAAACCATGATTTGCAGGATATGGGGGTAAGGATACTTCCTACACGTCCTTAACACGTAGATGCATTTTAATGCATTTCCCCTTATATTTGCAAACAATAATGACAACTTCCAACAACCAAAACATGCATAGAGCAAATGAAAGTGAAAACTTGCATTGTTAAAAACATATCAGCTTAATTGAAATAACATCCATCTTGAAGACAACAAAAAGAGTGAACCACTGATTTGGTTCACTGTGCATAGCAAGTAAACAAATGGCCTTTGAAAGCATATGATAAACATTAATTCACCATTTATAGACACATTCAGCTGAGTGTAAACTCTAATAAGTTTTGGTGAAATTGGCTTGCACTAATTTTCACAGGTGAATGCAATTTCTCAAGATTGACAGTTTGTCAGTTAGCATAGGATATTAAATAGGCCAACAAATCACTCTTACTTATTGCAAAACTTACGGTGGTTGGAGAGAACTTACAGTGGTTGGAAAAAAGGTAATACTGGTCTCTGGTTTGCCGTTTAATAGCAGCATCACCGTTAGTGGAGTTATACAAATGATTGAGGATATGCTAAGATCTGTATTCTAGATTTTGATGGCAATTGGAAAAAATATCCCTTTAGCTGAATTTGCATACAATAATAGTTACCAATTCAGTATCAAAATGGCACCAAATAAAGCACAATACAAGAGAAAATATAGGACTCCATTATGTTGGATCGAGCTGAGTGAGAATAAGTTTATTGAACCTGATCTAATCGAAGAAACTGAAGATAAAGTCCAATTGATTAGAGATAATTTGAAGGCAGCAGCCGATAGACATAAATCCTATGCTGACTTGAAGAGAAAAGATATTGAGTATCAAGTGGATGAGAAGGTATTCCTAAAAGTATCTCCCTGGAGAAAGATTGTGAGGTTTGGTAGGAAATAAAAATTAAGTCCCACATTTATAAGCCCTTACAGAAGATCTATGATGTATTTCACGTATATATGCTCAAAAGATATAGATCAGATCCATCGTAATTGATCACAACATGGAACATTTAGCTGAAAATAAATTTTATCATATGATGAGAAACCGATGAGAATTCTGGATAGAGAAGTAAAACAGTTGAGAAATAAGAAGATACCGTTAGTTAAAGTACTTTGAACTCATCATAACGTCGGGGAAGTGACTTGGGAACCAGAGAAGAGTATGCCATAGCAGTATCCGTAACTGTTTTCATCAGGTAAATTTTGAGGATGAAATTTTTATTTTATTAGGGGAGAAATGTAATGTACCGGGAATAACCGATTTGTGAATAATACTTTCCGATGTGAATAGTACCATCCGAAGCCTATTGGATCCATAAAATTTTTTCTTCACCATTAAAAATTACTATTCATGATAAGTCCAGTGCTATAATTTGGATTGAAATTAAGATCAAATAGACCTTCAAAAGTGAAAAATAAAATAAATAATTGGATCGATATAGTTGACCGAAAATTTTGATCGGCTTAAAAATATTTCATGAAGGTCATAAAATTATTCTAATTACACCAATTGATTAGAAATTATGTATATGAAATTTTAGAAGGGTAAAATGAATTTTTTGAAGATTTTGAAAATTCAGCTTTTGAAATGGTTAAAATGTACATTCGGACTAAGTTTGATATCGAAACGACCTCAAATTGATTCAAAATTTTAAGCATGGTCTAATTAATATTTTTAGGAATTTTTGGTATAATTTTTATCAAAAATTGATAATTAAAAGTATTTTGATCAATTAAATGGTGACAAATGACATTGGACCCACTTATGACTTAATTACTTTTGTCCTAAAGTAGGTAATCCACATTTATTGGAAAAAAATTAGATTTTATCAATTCATTTGGCTGGCCATCTCTTCCCATTTCCGCCTTGGCTTTCTCTTCTTCTTGTTCCTTAATTTTCTTTGATTTCCAAGGCTTAATTCCTAAGATTCCACCTTTAATCTCAACTAATTTGTCTTCAATTGCTTTCCTTCATCTTTGGTTGCTTATCGTGGTGACAGAAGCTGGGATTAACCCATTTCTTCAAGTGGATAGTTTGGTAAGTTTAGGCGAAATTGAGTTTTACTTGATAATTTTATTAATTTAGTGTTGGTTATGATATTGTGTGTATTATTTGGACTAAAATTGGTTGAAATCATGGTGAATTTGGACATAAAAATTCTGTCATTTAGGGAATCAAGGTGAGAAAAACTAAGCAAACAAGGATAAAGGCAAAGGAAAAATTATTGAGTGATTTGAAGTAAGATTTGGTAAGTGAACAACTCAAAACTCTTTAATTTCACATATATGTTGTATATATAATTAGGAAAAATATTTAGGTTAATTATGAATTAATTGTGAAATTGAACTTAGAATTGAGAATTTAGAAGTCAAATTAGTGAAATTGTGGTATTTAATTAAAATTTAGATATGGCTAATTTAAGGGAGGAATTCGACTACCATTGACTAATTAGGGATCAAAATGTAATTTTACGGATTAAATTAAAATAATTGAAAAATATGTGATTATATGATCATTGTGATTAAATTGAGTAGAAAGTACAATTTAAAAGGAAATTGGCATAATATAACTGAATAGGAACCTTGAAGAAATTTATGTATATTTGAGAAATAAATCTGAATAAGTGCATAATAAGGTATAACTAAACCATATGACGTGCAAGGAGCATGTATTAAAGAATAAAATAATAAATAAAATAAATAAGCGAAATAATTGTATTTGAACCGAATGATCTTAATTGAAAAAAAACTGATATTTCTGAAATATTTAGACTGTTTTTGATAATGTATGCTAATTATTACCATGAATCAATAATGTGCATTGTTATAAACTGTGTTAAACTGTAATTATGATTTGCCCTTAGTATTATATGTAAAATCAGAAATTAGGATGTACATGACTAGCCATAGGAAAATTACTGTAACTGCGATAGCAAGTCATGGTGACTTGTATAGTGGTAACCTTGATATGGTTCCACGACTGTATTGGAGTGTTTGGAAAAAAAAAAGAAAAAGAAAAGAAAAGGAGTTTATGTGTAATTGATACTACTGGAGTACTGAGATCCATGTGATCCATAGTTTTGTTCATCCTATTTTGTTATATATATTTTCACAGTATACTAGGGGCAAAAGAGTAAAGATACCATATGAAAAAAAAGCGTAAAAATACTGTATGGGCAAAAGCGTAAAAATACTGTATGGGCAAAAACATAAAAATACTATAGAGGTAAAAGAGTAGAAATATTGTTTGGGCAAAAATATAAAAATACTAAAATATAAGGCAGAAGCATAAAAATACTGAAATATAAGAGAAAAGCATAATGGAAATGATAAACAAATAAATTAGGATAAAAGTGCATTCTTGAAACTTTAGGGACTAAAAATGAAAATTTATCCCTATGTTATGAAATAAAAATATAAAGTGATAAAAATTTGAGAATAAAACTTGAAAAGTCATAATTGAGAATGAATTTCTCAAGTAAGGGTAAAATAGTAATTTTGTCAATAAAAGTGAAATTTTAAATTTAATCGAAAAATATGTATAATAATGGAATTACCTGATGAATAATCGAAAAAAAATATAATAACGAAGTGTAATTATTAATAATACGTGAATGAACTGCGGTGAAATTTTGGGGTTTAAGTTTTATGTTCACCATTAAGTACTTTTGTACTTAGCTTATGGTTTTATACTACATGCAGAAAATAAAGACTGAGTTTGTGCTGGAAAGGAATCAATGCAAGAAGAATCTAGCATTTTGTATTTTTTTAGTTGGCATGTACATATGAAAGATGCCTAGTAGGATGGCATGGCTAATTTTTTTTGGGACTGTATATAGTTTTGGACTTGTATATATATATATATATATATATATATATATATATATATATGTTATACACTGTAAATAAGTTTGATGAGATAAAATGAAGAGATTGTACTGTATGTATATATGTATGTTTATATATGCCATTATAGAAATGACTGTTATTCTGTATTAGCTGATCTGGTGGAGTTTATATATATTGTAGGAGGTTGGATTTGATGCTTGTGATTATTTGGAAGTATTTTTTTTGTAGCTTTTGCTGAAAGGTAAAATTTGAATTTCAACAGTCATATTGCCCAAATTTTTGTAAATTAAATAATAATATATTTAAAATGTAGGATCCACAAATTAATGGTTTAGAATTTGGATGTTATAAAAAGGGATAATTTAATAATTTATGGATTACCGCAGTGTAATGTGACATTGGTACTCAGATCAATATCCAGTTATCAGATTTTACATGTGTGACAGCGTTTAATGTTTTAGAAGAAGGATATTTTGTCCTTCTTCAAACTCGACATGACAATATTTGTCTTCCTTCGATCCTGATGTCTTTTCATGAGGCTCGCTGGGAGTTTTCACCAATAGGTTTGTATTTGCCTTTTTTATTGTTTGAAGTGTGCGTTTTTGTCCCACGGTCATTGGCTTTCAATAAAAGCACCAAATGATAAATCAAGAGATTTAATAAGAAATAGGCCGCTAGTGGGAATCAAATAGAGGTCATGTTTGAAGGGATTATTCATGTGGTGGTCAATAGAATAAGACCAAAGAATATCCTACAAGAAAAAATGAGCTTGCTTGGATGGATTAGACGCTAGTACTCTGAATCCCAAGTCAAGGATGCTTGGATCGGAAGAGTATAAAGAAGAAAGAGGGATTGAGAGAGTTCAATGTATCATGCCTGTAAGAAGGTTTGGTATTTATAGGAGACATATAGAGCCACTTGAGAGGTCTATCTATATATCAAATTAGATATCCGACAATATGACATTGACTGATGGACGAGATGGAGGCGTATGTTAGTGATTTATTGAAAACCAAGCTCTGACAGTCCAATAGAATTGCCTTATCTTTTCAGTTTTTATGTCTATTTGTTATCTTCATGTCTGGATCCAATTAGAGATCCGAACCTGGGCCGATGGGTTCCTTTTATCCTAATATGGACCTGGAACTACTGTGCCAAGTTGGGTAAATATTAAGTTGGGTATTATCGGTACTAATAATGATTGATGTTC
The DNA here is from genome assembly GCA_037975025.1 of Excoecaria agallocha. NCBI lineage: Eukaryota > Viridiplantae > Streptophyta > Magnoliopsida > Malpighiales > Euphorbiaceae > Excoecaria > Excoecaria agallocha. The sequence goes on from JBBPFJ010000217.1 coordinate 51,558, forward strand.
TTTAAATAATGCTCACTATTTTTCTTTTGATGCATAATATTCTCAATTGTTAGAAATTATTCAATAAAAAAATAGATGAAATGAAATCCATTGATTTAAATTTGCAAGTATAGGATTTAAATTTGATTTTTATTTTTTAAATATTAACTTATTATAACAATTACTACTTTCTTTTTATCGAATTATAAAAACTAATTCCTTAATATGATAATAAACTGTGTATCCACTTCCACCCAAAACATATATAAGCCTAGATAAAAACTAAGCATAAAATATTGAATAAACAATATCGGAACAATCAACTAATTAATATCCCCCACCTAATGCTAAATTTAGACCACAAGAAACTCCTTGTATATGTAAACTCCTTATGCTTATTTTAGAATCAAGTCTACCTCCATAATTGAGTACAAAGAGTTAACTAAAAAAAAAAAGTTTTTAGCGACAGAATGAAATTTTGACCCTTTAGAGACGGGAAGAAGCCGTCCTAAACACATCTTTTTTAGTGGATAGCTTCGGTCACGGAGCTCCTACGTAATCCATGAAGACTGAGATTTTCTCTTTTTATTAACAATCACATAAAGACGACATGGAATTAAACCTAAAAACAACTAGATATAAGAAATTAAAGTTAATAGATAAATTATCAAAAAAATGTAAACACATTAAACTTATCCGAGTTTTTATAAGAATTTGGAATACATGAATAAAAATTAATTACGAGCTTTTTTTAAAAAAATAAATATTTTTGGATAAAAGCTGCATTATTTAGTCATATGCATATGTATGTATTTCATTTTCATGTGTACAATAATTAATTTGGTTGAAAGAATTTGAATGAGTGGTTACTGACTAACATTTGATTAATTGTTGAATTTTGAGTTGGTACATGCATCCATAATTTTCACATTTTACAAGTAGTTGGTGATAGATCTATTGTCTCCCTTCCCCATTGTAAAATGCTGAAAACTATTATTATAATTAAGTGGGGCTTTAGCCTTCTTTTTTATTATTGTTTTTGCCAACTTGGTTTCATGGTATTTTATATTTTTTTTTGAATCTTATATACATTTTAATTATTAGATCAGCAAGTAATGATTTAACAGTTAAAAATGAAAAATACCATGTTAAATTGAAGTAAAGTAGTCAAAGTCTTTAAAAATAATATATACGATTTATTGATTTAATCTATAGGAAATTAGATCTCAATTCCTTTTACAATTGGAACTTTAATTTTATCTATAAATAATAATTTAAGTTCGTTTTGATAGGTAGAGGTATCAACTTTATTCATCAATTAATACTAATTATTGCTTACAAAATAAAATCATCAAATTATTATTTCAAAAATGTTAACTTTATGGATCAATAATGTCTAATTATAGTAATCTTTATCGGTACAGTAGGAAATAATATGTTCTATATAATTTTACAAAAATCATATGGCTATTATCCATTGGAATAAAAAATATTATACTTTTTTTAAAAGCTATTAATTAAAATAATTTTTATTCAATTAAAATTTAAAATATTTTATTCTTTTCCTTTATGGGTTTCTTTCAAGTAGATGGTATGCTCACAATAAAATTGTAAAAACGCGATTTTGATGGACGTTTTCTTTTCCAAGAAACACGATTATTTTTATTGGGACGGTGTAACTGGAATAATCTGATTATAATGGCATTGAGATTTCTAGCACATAAATTATTTAAATGCAGCATACGGTCACTGAACAGAAAATTAGAACCAGTTGGCGCACAGCAGCCTAACCTCAGCTTCTCACAAAGTAGTCTAATAAACTCTTTCGTACTGATTAGACCCTAAATAATTTTTTTAAAACCACGGATGAATAGAAATCCATTTCGATTTACCTAAAACAATAAAAAACTCTGAAATTTAAATTTGACGCAAAAATACATTTTATTAAAAGGGCAGCATGGACATTTTATCCGTATTTCATTTGGCCATTTAGCAGTTACCTTCTAATTCTTGGCAGCATAGAGGCTTCTTTATTGCTTGCCTAACTCAAAAAAGTACACCAAAAAGCGACTCAAAAAGTTAGGTATTTCCGTTGGGATTTCGTTGTAGCCGGTACAACCATCTCTCTTTTTATTCTTATATTTATTTATTTTTCAATATTGGGTATAATCAGCTCAGCTACTTTATCGCAGGCTCACCGGCAGTACGACACGTGAGCAACCATTGAATATAATCAGCTAATTAAACAATTCATTTGTTAAATTTGTGCTAATTTAAAGTTTATCGTTATTTTCATGCAGCGATGATAATAATTCTCATCCCTTTGAACACCGCATGTTCAAAATAGTTAGGCAAACAACACTATGAAATATCATTTTGTTTTATTTATTTTATTTTTAAATTAAGAGAAAATGGAAGAATTGAAACAGAACTTCAATTCTTTTCATTTGTTCGGATATTATGTCCAGAAATAAATTATAATGTTTGGATTTTTAAAAAATCTACGGACCGAATTCAGACAAAAAAGTTGATGTTCTTTTCTTTTCTTTTCCTTTCATCACTTTCCTTATTACTAGAAGTTAAACTTATTTTGTGCTAATAACCAGACAAAAGTTCAGATTTATTTTATTTGTTTAGTTTAATATGATTTTTTGCTTATTTATCTCCGATGGTTTTATCAGCCACTTTTGCTATTAATTATTTTCTATCAAAATTGTGGCTTACCACTTACCAGTATCCAAAATGCAATTATTGAATAAAGCATGGCTTACTTTTTAATGTATGTAACCCATTAAATTATTTTATTTCCTAGCAGATTTCCACCTTTTCCACTGCCATTGTTGGCCCATTATCAATTTGCATAAAACTTGTCTACCAACAGGAAGATGATAGGACGGTGGAAAAGAAGAGAATTATTAAAATATATCACCATGCGTTTTTTGTGTTGCAATCAGACAAAGTACTCTAATCTCTCTCTTTATGAGTAAACAATTCTTAAAGAATGAAGAGTGGACTTAGAAATAAAGCAAGAATGCTTTCCAAACTCCATATCGATCCGATCCCCCTTCTTTTAAAATTAAAATTGAAAAAATGGTTAATAATATATCTGAATAAAAATGTTGCTGATCAAGTCCATATATTGAGCGAACTGAAACGTCCTTAAAAATGGCCCAACCCATTGAGCTGTTGGATTAATAATTTATAATTCATTCTGTTTAAGTAACCCAATATCTTAAAAACATGTGGGCTATGACCCAAGTCCAATGTATGAGTTTGGATTGGATTGGAAATTGACAGTACGTATTTTTTAATCTACAAGAGCCGAAGGAAATCAGAATATAGATTTTGGTGTTTTAGAGATGCAGTACGTAGTATAACACATTGTCATTTGACTGTTTTTATTATTATACATTATACTAGCATTGCAAGCCCCACCGAGCCATACATCTCTCCATCGTTGAAATATTAAAACAAGTTATCGTATTATTCATGACAAAGTGTAGGCCAAGTTGTGTGACATCTATAAATTTTCTATTATATCATTATTTAATTTATTTTTATTCATTGCAATTTATATTTTTCATGCTATGTTACTAACCATAATTTTTATTGTTAAAAATATTTAATTATTCATTTTATATTTAAGATGGGTATAATAGGAAAGTTATAGTAAATAATCTATCCATTAATTATAATATTTTAATCTGCGTAAAAAAATGATATTGGATAAAAACTATGAAACTAATGTAATATTATAACAATGAACATAAATCCAACAATATATATAGAATTCTGGAAAAAAATAAACTATCAAATAACATGGCCGATTTTTGGATCGCATAATTAACAAGAATACAAACTTGTATTATTTATAACATAACAAAGATGATTTCGCTGAAATATGACATTATTACCAACTTAAATATATTAGGACCATATAAAAATTTTTGAAAAAAAAAGAAATTATTTCCCTTTCAATCAGCATGCGCCACGTGACGCGTCTTCAACAGGGATACGACACATGGCGAAGAGAGACTGCCGCTATAGATAACGCAGGCACGTGCTGCGTCTTCAGGCAAGTGGAGCCCGCATGTCGAATACAACTCTCAACGCTATAATACAGCATTTTGCTACGTTTTTTAAAAAATATTTCATTTTTTTTAAATAAAATCTGACACATTCCATTAATCTAATATATTTTTTAAAAAATATTATTTAAAAAAATCCCCAATATAGTGTAGGCCATTTGTAGGAATTTTCATGTGTTTTTTTCACTTGTTTCTTGGTAATTACTAACATTTTAATCAGTATAAAAATGATAATTATTATTATTATTATTATTATTATTATTATTATTATTATTGACGACATAAAATTAGGAAATAATGCAATGATATTTGAAAAAAAAAAAGCAAAATAGTAAAGTCTTTTTACAATTTTATTCAAGTTCATTATTAGGAATGGTGAAAGGCCCTATCCACTTACAGTTAAAACACTTTCTGAAAAATTTATCCAATTCGTATTCATGGCATGATTTGAAAAGAGGCAACCTTCAAAATTGAAAACGTTGAGGTAAAATATAGTGTAGGCCATATTTTGGTTATTAGATAATAAACATCATTTATATTTGCATAAAAATATTAAATGTTTTTCAAAATTTTTTTAATTGTTATTATTATTTTTACAATCTAAATCCCTTCTAATTATGAACAAAGATCCTAATGGCTTATAAACGTTTATAAAACTACAAGCATATTGATATAAAATTAATATTAGCAAACATGCAAATATTCATAGGACTACCATGCAAACATTCAAACTAGTTATAATATTTAAATTGATTTAAAAACTTTACCAATGCCAAACATATAAAATTTTCTTCACAAAAACAACATACGGAAATCCTAACAAATAGAAATGAAAATTGTTCTCTGATAAACTAAGGATCTTCCACCAAAAACACCTTCACATGGTCGAAAATGTGGATCTTGTAGCTGATCCGGAAAAGTAGCAAAGCACCTTGTTCAATATTCTCTTGACTGACGAACCTACGCCAGTTGCTCTCCAATCTACCTTTATAAACATCTCCCTGTGCATTTGTATATGGTTTGAACTTGATGTTGTACCACCTGAAAGTTATAGGGCCCCTTAACTTAATGTGCCTTTCAATGTCACCGAAAATTTTATTAACAATGCGCATTAGAATGTTCTGCATGATTAAATGAAAACAGGTTATATTGTCACCGTTAAAAAGCAATAGGTACATAGAAACAACCATCTTTTACCAATAGCAATGCATTATAATTGTTGTTGATTACCAGTATGTGATTCCAATCGTAAATAGTAAGGGTTATAGTAAAAGATTTTTTTGTCCTCGTCTTCCTCTTCATCAGTGTCATCAGTATTAAACCATGACGTCTCCGAATCAGCATAAGAAAAACATTATATTTAGTTGAGCAACATAACAATAGGCCAATAACTCTACAAATATATCGAGACACACCCATATACAACCAATATAAGAAATTATAGATGAACATAGAATAACATAAATACCAGACTGGTAGTCGTAATCTAGGATCTCGCTCAATGTTCTCCTTCGTCTTCTCCTACTTTTTCTTTTTACCAAATAATGCATCTTATTCTCTTTCATCTGAGGATATTTCAATGACTTCTTAACCCTATGCAATTAAAATCATGTAATTAAATCCATTAGATTTGTTTAAATTTATTTTAACAATACAATATATATATATATATATATATATATATATATATATATATATATATATATATATATATATATATATATATATATATATATATATATATATATCAATGAAACAACACATTAAGAATAGCGTTCCGCTGACCCAAACAAAATATCTTCCAAATACCTTAGTTATTCCAAAAATAAAAAATAAAAAAAGAGAGAAGAATCAAAACAGAGTTACTAAAATAGAGTTTTTTTTAGGGTTATGGTACCGTACATCATCGTCTCTTTCACTGGAGGAGAACCAGTCATCATCACCAGGAGATTGTGGGCCCGAAGAACTCGCCATTTATGATTGCTATGGGAGAAAGAGAAAGAACAAATAGGTTTTTATTGAAAAAAAGAAAGAATGGCCTTTTGGGAACCGTATAAATATAAAGGTTGAGTAACATGTATAAATGGGTTAACTTCCCTTTGCTGAGAATTTTAGTCACCACAGTAATGACAACTAATTTAATGCTGAGATGATCGGTTGAGTAATGCTTAAGTGCATAGTTAAAGTAATTCAGTGGTTATATGATCGGTTTCGATTGGCTTAAGTAAATGCAGAGATTTCATTGAATGGGTAGTGATAAAATGAGGAGGTCTTTATCTAAGAAAAGAGAGAGCTGATTGAAGTTATTTCTAATAAGATGTACAGTTCCTACAAGAAAGAAAGTCCAGTCAAACCAGATATAAACATTCCGAAACTTAAGTTAATAGATTTCTAGAGAGAAAATTCTTAGAAAGAGAGTCTTAGAGATTTAATATCTAAAGCCACTGTGCATTGGACAATTTATATGAGATAAGAGGGGTGCACTTGAGTGCCTGAAACGTGATAATTGGTTGTCAAAGCATGTGAGCGGCGAAGTGACAAAAAGCAATTTAGGGCATGGACTCTGCTTTGTGTCAATGAACTGATTGAGATGTGATGTCCCATCAAACCAATCGGATATTAAGTGGCCTCTTCCTTGGCTTGTAGCTCACGCTTTGTGCTTTTTTGCTCGTGGATTTTGGACCCTATCAGGTGTAATGGGCCAATTGCTTGGACCTTGGAGTGTGATATTTCCATAGTTATCACTTGTTCCCCCCAAAAGGGTCCGATCGGGTGAGTTTTACTCCAAGGTGCTCCGATCGGAGGATGACTGTTGGCGAAATTTTCAAAATTTAAAAAGCACTCAGCCAAAGAGATGTGTCTGTTCAAATAGTTGTCTTCTCATTTAATGTCGTACATGCATATCGAGAATGACGTCTCGCTATTTGTATCATAATGATAGCATCAATGACACGTAGCGAGCATCTTGCGGCGAGACGATTGATGCACTCAAGAATTTTTTGCCTATAAAAAGGTGACTTCTGAGTATTTTTTCTTTACTTTTCAACAATCCTTAGTGAAACTCTGCCAAATTTTCTTCTCAACCTTCATCTTCTAGATTCTAGCAATTTTTTCAGAGTTCTCGTGAGATTATCCATATGAGTAGTTCCTACTTGCATATCTTTAATTTCTCTTTCATCTGCTTCATTACGCTCCTGCATTCATCTTCATTCCGATTTCTCAGAAAAAGTTTCTAGCGTAGATCCCTAGAGCCTTTTTAGGGATTAGAAATCACTTTGCTTCGCTGAAAATGGCTTCCAACAGCAGACAACCAATATATAGGAGCTTCATTGAAGAATACAAAAACTAGCCGGTGGTTGCTCATTTTTCCAAATTGAGTTTGGGAAAAATGGCTAAAATTCCTTCCCGATACGGTTTCCCTAAAGAAGTGTTTATGATGGCTTGCCCTAACTCTATGGCGATGACGGAGGAGCCTTTCGACCACAAGAAGAATGAGTGGTTCATCTGCCACCTTTGAAGCTTCGATGCAGGAATAAGGCTCCCGTTCGGAGCATTCGAGATAGCAGTACTGAGGGGATATGGGATTGCCCCAAACCAACTTAATCCAAACAGGTGGAGATCGATGGCCTGCTTTAAAATCTTCTGCAAAATAGAGGGGGTGGCTCCAACTCTGGACCTCTTCACCCACTTTTTTTACATTTCAGGTCATAGTGATGGAACAGAGTACTTCTTTACCAACTGACCGAAGAGGAAGCTTTTCACCATCCCATCTTCGCTGAAAGGGTTTAAGGAGAGATATTTTTTGGTAGGGATGGCCAATGGATTTGGAGTTCAGCTTACCCGATCAGAGGGAGCGACCAGCCTAAAAGACCGAGCTGCCGGGTAATCTCTGTACGAGGCCAACATCAAGGGATCGATGGATATCGTGGCAAGGCAAGGGGGACCATACGACTCTAATTATCTTTTGGGGATGTTGTTCGGATCCTCCAGCTCTGATGCTAGCGAAGACATAGAACATGAGCATCAGGATTGGAAGAAAGGGGAGTATAAATTGGTAATCATGCATTGCATGTGCATTCAAATCATAAATTACATAAAAAGATGCTTATCTCATTTTATATTGGTGTTACAGCTACAAACGAAATGGCCAGAGGAGATAATTTAGCTAAGCAGCTCGCCGATCAAGCAAAGGCAAAAAGAAAGGTCGAGCGGGCTACAAGAGGAAAAGACGAAGAGAAGGAGCTCGCGCTCTCTTCATCAATCCAACCTTCGAGAGGTCCGGTAGGTGGTCCTTCCCCCACTACAACTACTGCTGCTATGTCTGCCTCCCATTCAGTGTTAACCATTTTTGGACTTGCAACCTTTTAGTTTGGTGCAGAGGGTCGGGTCTTGTTTAGGCGATTGTGGTTGAGGGACAAGTCCAATTTGAAGGAGACTTTGCCTGATGCCAGCTCCTTCAGCATCCTGCTTCTAAGGGAGGTCGCACAAAAAAAGACGGTTGAGCTAGACGAGGCTGCCCAGAGGCAGGTCGAGGAGGCAGCGCAGAAAAAAGTGGTTGACCTGGTGGTTGCAGTAGATGGTTGAGCTGCAGCTAAAGGCAAGGCACCAAGATAAGGCAAATCTTCCAGGAGGGCAGTAGGGAGAGCCTCTAAGAGGCAAACCATGCTCGTGAAGGATATGCTGAGTGAGAAATTTTGCAACGACTGGTCTATAAGGGATAAGGCAGTCTCTAACTTTATTTGCCGAGATCTTCTCTAGGAAGACGACTTTAAGGATATAAGAGATCCCAGCTTGCTCGATCGAAAATGCACCCTATTCAAGCAGCAGAGCCTGGAGGTGAAGTTTAATTTCTTACCTTTTTCATTTTAGCAAGTCTGCCTTTTTCTCAGTGATTTGCTAAAAAAATATTTTTTTAGCTGATCAAGAAGAGCTTGTGCTTACACGACATAGAAAATTTTTTGAAGGCAAAATTAAAGAACGTCATTCGATCAAAGGAGAAGGCAGATGCCAAGATCGATGCAGCTAAGAAGAAGACCTCTCTTTTTTAATCAGAGGTGGATACTCTGAAGAAGGAAGCTTTCCAGAGTGCCCAAGAATTGAAGGCTAGATGGGGTGAAATCAACTAGTTAAGGGGAAAAGTCACGCGTCTAACTGCTGATAGCACCCAATGGTAGAACCTCGAGGAAGACATCACTAGACTGACTGCTGAGTGCCAGGTTCTGACCTCCGAGTGTGCCAAAGCCAATGAGGGAAAGGTAAAGCTTGTGTGGAGCGTGACTAGCTATGCATCGAGTGGGACTTTATGAAGGCCACTTTGCAGGAGAAGGAGTTGGCATGGAGCAGAAGGCACGAGAAGGAGCTTGCTCTCAGAAGGACCAATTGCTCGACCAACTGGGTGAAGCTCAAGGGAAGCTGTTGTCTCACTTAATCCATGAAGTCAAAAGACATTTTCCTGAAGCTGATCTCGATTGGATGGAGGATCCAGGCATCTTGCCCGATCCTTCATCTAGCGATAACGAGGAGGAGGCTCTTCAGGAGGGGATGGTCGAGAGCGCGAAGAACGACAGGTGGAAACCCCTCGCCGTCCGAAGCTTATTTCGATACACTGGCCAAGTCTGAACCTGTAGTTTCCCTACCCGCGGAGCCTACTGCTTGGTCGACTACAGAACCTGTTGCGGAGGAGATGAACCCTGAGCCTACCGTCGATTCTGTAGGGTAGCCGGCTACTGCTGAAATTGTAGATATAAAAACTTAGAATTTTTCTTCTTTTGTTTTTGTAAAATTTGTAACTTGTATAATTCATTATCTCAATAAAATTCAATCTTTTTTTCAGATGTGCCTTCTATATGCTTTCAATGAAATCCAATGAATGTTCTCATTTTCAGTAATATCTTTAAATTTTCTACTTTAATTGTATTGATGTTAATCGAATCAACAAATTAAGTAGTAAAGATACTTCTAAACCTGTAGAAAAATAACTCGTAAACCAATGGCTGATTGGAAGAGCGTAATTAGTCAATCATCTAGCATAAGTTAAGAACTAGGCTTAGAAGCTTAGGCTCGTGATTCTTTCGAAATGCGTGATCGGTCGACCATATGAATGCCTAGTGTAACAGATGATCTTTAGGCCTCGCTGTAACACCCTTATCACTTAATAGTGTAATTAAGACTGTTCCGGCTAGCCACACGCTAGAAATTTTTTTTATCAACCTTGTTTAACTTCTAAGTCCAACTTTTAAAATCTTAAGGATAAAAATACTTTAAAGGTTCGCCGATGACCTATAACTGTCCAAAATACTGTGCATTTAATAAAATTTTGGCAATATAACAGCTATAAATCTTACTATCCCCATGAAATGCAAACAAAACACAGCCTCTCAGAGGCACAACAATATCATATAATCATTCAAAACTCATCATCTCATCATACCATCCATTTCTTTTCCATATCACATTCACCCATATATTACACATACATTCATTCACATCTACTAAATCTCAATTTACATCACAAACCATTCAATATTACAACCCAAAATATCAACTCTTACATACATATTTACAATATACAGATCCATAAGTATTAGTTTCATATATACATGCCACAAAAGTATAAGTCTTATATCCATCAAAAGAAATCCTTCAAAGTATAATCTTGCTCCAGCACTTGCGTACCTGCATGCAGTCATAACTACGCGTTAAGCACTTGACATGCCTAGTGGTGACTAACAATCTAAATATTTCCTACGATTAACTTACATAGTTCAATTATGCAAAAATTTTCATCTTTAACCTTTCAAGCACAACTTAAATAAATCATTAACCTTTCATTTCAAATATCATTTTAATCTTAGCACATTTTTATTCATCCAATACTTAATTATTATTAAATTATACATTTAATTTAGAACTTTTACTTTTATTCAATTTAGTCCCTTTCTATTGTTAAATTACGAATTTAACCTTATTTTGCTTCTTTTTGATATTTAAGCTATTAATTAAGGCACTCAACCTCAATTTAAACTTAATTGAGCATTTTTATGTAAAATTATATTTTAGTCCTTGTTGACTATAAAACTTTATTTTTAAATAGTTTAACCATTAATTGATCGTTTTACCCTTAATTAAGTAATTCTTAATTAATTTGCTTAATTTTTACTCTTTTAGGCTATTATATATCAATTTCATGCAAAAAACACTATATTTCCTCTAAGGAAAATTTCAGCCATCTCACTATTTTAGCCTTAAAAATTTTTATACTCCATTTTAAACATTCAACTAACATCATACATGATCTAATTGTATTTTTCTCATATCAATTGCATTATTTAAGCAATTTATCAATTTTTTTCCTAAATACATAAAGGAAAATAATTCAATAAAATAGAAAATATTTAGATTTATTAGCCACATACCAATTTTTCTTGCTTAATGGTGCCTAAACTTCATTTTTTTTACCCTTAGCCTTTGATTGCTTTTCTTCTTCTGCCTCATCTACCATGGTCGGCCACTTAAGCTTAGAATTTCTTATTTTTTTGTTCTCAAAAGCAAAAATTAAGCTTATATTCATAATCTACACCTCAAAAAATATAGGAAACCACTAATGAATTAATTAAAAATACTAATTATCCAAAAGTTACCTTAAAATCCTAAACTTTGTAATCTTGAAATATTCCTTTCCTTTGAGCAAATCAGATGCTTGAGGCTATAATTATGTTCTAAAGTGATGGAATAACAGTTTTTACGTTGAAAGCCAAGTGAGATATTGAGTGGATGTGGAACAAATTAAAGAGAGAGGGAGAGGGAGCAAGGTTTGGCCTGGATGAGAGAAGGGAGAGGAGGTGGAAAAATCTGGGTCATTCTCAGATTTTTCAGCTCTTAAATACTCTCTTAATGGCCCCAAATTTGGGCTTGATGAGTGGGTTTGACCCACTTAAATGTTAAGGCCCATTTTAGGCTCATTTAGGCTCAATCTGAATTCTCTCTCTTTCTAACTTTAAATTACTCCAAAAATAATTTCATCACTCTTATCACGTCAAAAATAGGTAGTATACAAATTTTTAGCTCAATCGGAGTCCGTTATCGGTCTGATTCGATAACTGCCAATATCACCAAAAAATTCAATTTTTACTACTAAAATATTCCACATAAAAATTCATAAAGATCTAAAAAATATGGCAATTTATGGAGTTCGTTTAATATTTTTAATAATTTATACAAAATCAAGTTACATTCCCTATCAGAAAAATTGACTCGCTTCCTTTTTCGTATTTTTGATTTTTAAAGATCCATTTGATTTGATTTCACTTCAAATTTCAATCCCGAACTCACCATGACAAAAAATTTTCGATGATCTAATAAAATATTTTTGACTTTCGGGTGTCCTTTCCGGCTCGAAAATCACTATTTACCATCGAAAAGTACTGTTGACGACTAACCCAATATTGAGGCCATTACATTTTTCCCCTACTTAAAATAAATTTCGTTCTCAAAATTTACCTGAATTGAAGAGTAGAGGATATTGTTGTCTCATGATCGTCTAAGGTTCCCATGTAGCCTTCTCTACATTGTGGTGATGCCATAGGACCTTTACTAATGATATCTGCTTATTTCTGAGTTGTCAAATTTCTCTAGCCAAGATTTTCATAGGCTTTTCTTCATATGTCATATCAGTCTGAACCTGAATCTCATCTGGTGCTATCACATGGCTTGGATCCGACCTGTATCGAAGGAGCATAGACACATGAAAAATATCATGTATCTTTTCTAAAGCAGATGGTAGCTTTAATTTGTAGGCTACGGGACCTACTCGCTGAAGTATCTTATATGGGCCTATGAATCTAGGGCTCAACTTGCCCTTCCTTCCAAACCTCGGAACTTTCTTCCACAAAGATACCTTCAGAAAACTTTATCTCCAACCTGAAACTCAATATCTTTTCTCTTCAAATCTGCCTATAATTTCTAATGGTCCTTTGCTTCTTTCAATCGGCTTTTAATAATCTGAAATTTTTCTTTAGATTCACGGATCAAATCTGAACCTAATAGTTTTCTCTCACTCAGTTCAGTCCAGCATAATGGAGTTTTACACTTCCTACCATATAAAGCTTCAAAAGGCGCCATTTTCAAATTGGATCGGTAGCTATTGTTGTATGTAAACTCAGCCAAGGGCAAATGCTATTCCCAGTTGGTGCCAAACTCAAAAATACAACATCTAAGCATATCCTCTAATATCTGAATCACCCACTCGGACTAGCATAAGTCTGAGGGTGAAATATTATGCTGAGGTGAAGTCTAGTACCCAAAGCATCCTGAAAACTTTTTCAGAAATAAGAAGTAAACCCGGGATCCCTGTCAGAAATAATCGATGTAGGCATTCCATGTAACCTAACCACCTCACTGATATAGATCTCTGCCAGCCTTGTCAAGAAATAATCCATCCGTACTAGCAAGAAATGAGTAGATTTAGTGAGCCAGTCAACAATTACCCAGATAGCATCATGCTTCCTCTGAGTCACAAGTAAGCTAGTAACAAAGTCCACGGTTACCTCATTCCATTTCCACTCTGGAATAACAAGTGGTTGTAGTTGTTTCGAAGGAACCTAATGCTTTGCTTTCACCTGCTGACATGTCAGACATTTACTTACAAATTCAATCACATCACATTTTATGCCTGGCCACCAATAGTAGGCTTTCAAGTCTTGGTACATTTTATTACTTCCAGGGTGTATGGCATAGCTACTATGGTTTGCTTCTGTCAGTATATTCTTTTTTAATTCTTTCTGAGCGAAAACACAAAGTCTTCCTTCATAACAAAGGCTTCCATCACTAGACAAAGAGTATTCACTTTCACTACTATGTTGAAGCTTGTTCACAATAGCTAATAATCGGTCATATTCCTTCTGAACCACTTTTACTTGATGTACAAAGTCTGGTTTAACTCGCAGCTCGGCTACTACAGCTCCATCTGGTGCTATACTCAGACTGGCATTCATAGCCCGAGGAATTACAAATATCACTATTAATCATTTACACTTATCAATATCTTATGCAAATTCATTCAAAAGCATTAACCTTACTTGACATAAATTTCCTGCTAAGCGCATCAGCTACTACATTCGCTTTCCCTGGATGGTAGTTGATCTAACAATCATAATCTTTAATCAACTCCATCCGGTGTCTTTGTATAAGGTTGAGTTCTTTCTCGGTAAGCAGATATTTCAAACTTTTGTGATCTAAGAAAATATAGCATTTCTCACCATACAAATAATGCCTCCATATCTTCAATGCAAAAATAATAGCTACCAATTCTAAATCATGAGTAGGATAGTTTTTCTCATGAGTTTTGAGTAGTTGGGAGGCATAAGCAATCACTTACCTTTCTGCATCAGAACACAACCTAAACCATTTCTGGAGGCATCACTATAGATCACAAAATCTTTGCTTGACTTAGATTGTGTAAGGATAGAGCTTCTGTCAACATAGCTTAAGCTTCTTAAAACATTCTTGACACATGTCAGTCTATATAAATTTAACATTCTTTTGTAGCAGTCGTGTCAGGGGAACTACAATGGTGGAGAAGCCCTTGATGAATCTCCTATAATACCCGACCAATCCCAAAACATTTTGCACTTCAGACACATTCTTGGGGTGGCTTCCACTGAAGGATTGCTCAATCTTTGAAGGATCTACTTTGATGCCCTCTGCAGATATGACATGACCCAGAAACGATGCCTCATTCATCCAAAAAGCACATTTACTGAATTTAGCATACAATTGCTTCTCTCTCAGAGTCTGCAGAGCAATCCTCAAGTGCTTGTCATGATCTTTAGGTGTCTTAGAATACACCGGGATGTCATCAATGAAAACCACTATAAATTGATCCAAGTAAGGGTGAAAAACTGTATTCATCAAATCCATGAAGGTTGCTAGTGCTTTTGTAAGCCCAAAAGATATGACCAAGAACTCATAGTGGCCATACCTGGTACGAAAAGCAGTTTTGGGTATATCAACTTCCTTCACCCCCCATATGATAATAACCCAACCTCAGATCAAATTTTGGAGAAGATACCTGCTCCCTTAAGTTGGTCAAATAAGTCTTCAATGCGAGGAAGAGGATATATATTCTTTATAGTCACTTTATTCAGCTGCCTATAATCAATGCACAATCGAAGAGTCCCATCCTTTTTGTTTACAAATAGGACAGGTGCTCCCCATGGAGAAGTGTTGGGTCTGATAAACCCCTTGTCAAGCAACTCCTAAAGCTGAATCTTTAACTCTTTCAATTCTGCAGGTGCCATTCTATATGGCGTAATAAAAATGGGAGCACTACCAAGAGCGACGTCAATGGAAAATTCCACTTTTCTTTCAGGTGGTAAACCTAGAAGCTTATCCGAGAACACATCCTGGAACTCCCTAATAGTATACACTTGTAGACAATCTATCTTTGCCTTAATTGCATAACACAAATAAGCTTCACAACCTTTCCTTAATTAGTCTTTTAGCTGTAGTAGCTAATATCACATCAGAGAAGAAATCAGATCTCACACCCACAATTGTGATTTCATCACCATTATGAAGCTGTAAGGTGACTCTCTTCTTTCTACAGTCAACGATTGCTTGGTGGGTGGATAGCCAATCAATTCCTAAAATCAAGTCAAACTCACGAAAGGGTAACTCAATCAAATTTGCCAGGAATACATATCTCCGGATGCCGATAAGATACTGTCTATAAATCTTTTTTACTACCACACTATTCCCCAGAGGATTACTCACCAAGATATCCTAGTCCAACCATATCTCTTTCATCCCTTTATTCCCGTACCATTTTTGTGCTAATATAAGAGTGTGTGGAGCCAGGATCAATCAATGTATGTACAAAATCAGATAACAGAACAAACTTACCCACAATCACATCAGGAGAATCCTTTTCTTCTTGGGGCCCTGACAATATATGTCTATCCCACTGATCGCCTCTGTCCTTGGGATGACTGACCAGCTAGTGTGGAGGTTGATATATTAGGGGCGGCTCCCCTACCACATCCTTATAGAGTTGATAACCCTGTACCAGATGCAAGTGAAGTGGGTGGAGCATTCTATTGCAAAGGACAGACTCTGATACGATGATCTCGGGATCCATATCTAAAACAAGTTCCGTTCAGTAATCTACACTCCCTAAAATGTGTCTTGCCACAGTGGTCACACAATACTGGTATCCCACCATCTCTGCCTTTGGGTGCACTAGAAGCTGTGGTGGCTGTAGATTTGCCTCGGGATGCACTGCCCTATTCCTCGACTTGCTGGTGGGTGACCCTGAGGTGCTTGCTGATCCTTCTACTTCTTACCCTATCCAGACTTGCCACTGCTCTATCCTTGCTTTCTCTTTTGTTGAAACTTGGACTGTCTCTTAGCTTGAGTGGCTTCTAATTTGATAGCCTCTTCAATCATGGACCGCGGATCGGGGTAATGCTGAGCCCCAATAATCTACCTCAGCTCAGTATGCAACCCTCTCTCAAACCGCTGACATAATCTCTCGTCTATGGCCTGACTTCTCATCAAGATAAGCGCTTAAACGCTCTATTCATACTCTGCCACTGTGCTATTACCCATATTTCAACCTCTAGAAGGCATCGTGCATAGCAATTTTATACTTAGACTTGATGTATGTCTCCTAACTGAGTCCCAGTTCAATCGGTCTACTGGAGAATATCTCCCAACTGAGTCCCACCAGATAAATGTCGGACCCTATAGCAAAGCAACTATGCCCTCAAATTTTTCTTCTAGGGAACTGTGGGTAATCTCAAACAACCTCTTGATCTTAAACAACCACTCATCTGTTGCTGCAGGTGTCAAAGGATCACATCCTGAGAAATCTTCAGCCCCAACTCTTTTTAACTGCTCTAGAATAGGTTTTCTTCTGGGCAGAGTAGGTGGCTGAATCTGTACCACTGATGGTTGTGCCTGGGCCTAGGCATTCTCAAGTCGCTGCTGAATATAATCTGACATCAGATTGAGAAAGTTTAGCTGAGGAGGAGGAGGTGCTACTGGTAGAGGCACATGTTGTTGTGGACCCCCCTATTGCCCCATATTATTGAGGCCTCACTCATGTTATCACCCACCTCACGGCTCTGTTCTCCAGATATTTTTCACTATAAAACAGAAGGGAGCAAGAATACATTAATTTCCAAAACACCTTCTCAAAAGAATAATTGGCATGTATTTATGTAATTAAATCAAGCATTAATACCCACTTCGATCTTAGAACCGTCTAAACCACTGCTCTGATATCACTAAATGTAACACCCTTATCACTTAACAGTGTAACTAGGGACTGTTTCGGACCAGCCACATGCCATAATTTTTTTTATCAACCTTGTTTAACTTCTAAGTCCAACTTTTAAAATCTTAAGGATAAAAACACTTTAAAGGTTCACCGATGATCTATAACTGTCCAAAATACTATGCACTAAATAAAATTTTGGTAATATAACGGCTGTAAATCTTACTATCCCCCTAAAACACAAACAAAATACAGCCTCTCAGAGGCACAACAATATCATATAATCATTCAATACTCATCATCTCATGATACCATTCATTTCTTTTCCATATCACATTCACCCATATATTACACATACATTCATTCACATCTACTAAATCTCAATTTAAATCACAAACCATTCAATATTACAACCTAAAATATCAACTCTTACATACATATTTACAATATACAAATCCATAAGTATTAGTTTCATAGATACATGCCACAAAAGTATAAGTCCTATATCCATCAAAAGAAATCCTTCAAAGTATAATCTTGCTCCAGCACCTGCATACCTGCACGTAGTCATAACTACGCACTGAGCACTTGACATGCCAAGTGGTGACTAACAATCTAAATATTTCCCACAACTAACTTACATAGTTTAATTATGCAAAAATGTTCATCTTTAACCTTTCAAGCAAAGCTTAAATAAACCATTAACCATTCCTTTCAAATATTATTTTAATCTTAGCACATTTTTATTCATCCAATACTTAATTATTATTAAATTATACATTTAATTCAAAATTTTTACTTTTATTCAATTTAGTTCCCTTCTATTGTTAAATTACGAATTTAACCTTATTTTTCTTCTTTTTTTATATTTAAGCTATTAATTAAGGCACTCAACCTCAATTTACACTTAATTGGGCATTTTTATGTAAAATTATATTTTAGTCCTTGTTGACAATAAAACTTTATTTTTAAATAGTTTAACCATTAATTGACCGTTTTATCTTTAATTAAGCAATTCTTAATTAATTTGCTTAATTTTTACTCTTTTAGGAAAAATTATGATTTTGCCCCTAAACTTTCTTTTTCTTTCAAATTAGTCCTTTTTCACTTTTAATTAGCATTTTTTTCACTTTATTTTCATATTTTCACATTTTACTTTCATTATACCCCTGTTCAGACCTGACAGAAAATTTCAAACTGAATACACGGGACATAAACCCCACAGGGCCATAACAGAGATAAAGAAATGACCCCCAAGGGACCAATTCTCACAGAGCAGAGATAGAGAAAGCTATGGTGATCAGAGATCCAATCCATAGCATAGCAAGTTGCCATGACCTGCACCGTGATACAAAGATATCCCTATGGCCAGCCAATTATATCCTGAGCTAGTTTTTACTGCCTGATTATTTCTAAGTGCATTATTGTTCATACTTTTATTTACTTTTAATCACTTCATAATTCTTATGAACTTTTTCATTTTCAAAAATTTCGTTTCACTGTCTTTTCAATGACAGTAAATTAATTCATACTAATTTACTAATTTTCACCCTTTATTGAATTATTCTTTCATAATTCAATAATTTTTCTTATACATATTCCATAATTTATTTCGAAAATACTTTATTATTACATATAAATTTCTTAAAAATTTATGTGCATACTATTCACATTTATTTTAATTATTCCTTCATTTTATTGATTTATTTTTCAATAATTCAATATTTTTCATTGAACATAATTAACATTTTATTTCTCATTTATTCATATAATGTACATAAATTCTCTAAAAATTTATATACACATTATTTCACATTTACTATCCATATTTACTAAATTTATGAATTATTTCTTTATAATTCATCAATTTTACTACTTACATACACCATTACCAAGCTTTAAAAATTTTTAATAAATTCCATAAATCATTTAAAAATTCATGGATGTTAATTATGATATTTATACTTAATTTAGGATATTATATATCAATTTCATGCAAAAATCACTATATTTTCCCTAAGGAAAATTTCGTCCATCTCACTATTTTAGCCTTAAAAATTTTTATACTCCATTTTAAACATTCAACTAACATCATACATGATTTAATTGTATTTTCCTCAAATTAATTGCATTATTTAAGCAATTTAGCAATTTTTTTTCCTAAATACATAAAGGAAAATAATTCAATAAAATGGAAAATATTTAGATTTATTAGCCACATACCAATTTCTATTGCACAAGGGTGCCTAGACTTCTTTTCCTTTGCCCTTAGCCTTTGATTACTTTTCTTCTTCTTTCTCACCTACCATGGCCGGCCACTTAAGCTTAGAATTTTTTATTTTTTTGTTCTCAAATGCAGAAATTAAGCTCATATTCATAATCTATACCTCAAACAATATAGGAACCACAAAAGAATTAATTAAAAATACTAATTATCCAAAAGTTACCTTAAAATCCTAAACTTTGTAACCTTGAAATCTTCCTTCATATGCTTGAGGCTATAATTGTGCTCTAGAGTGATGGAATAACAGTTTTTATGTTGAGAGCCAAGTGAGATATTGAGTGGATATGGAACAAATTAAAGAGAGAGGGAAAGGGAGCAAGGTTCGGCCTTGATGAGAGAAGGGAGAGGAGCTGGAAAAATCTGGGTCATTCTCAGATTTTTTAGCTCTTAAATACTCTCTTAATGGGCCCAAAGTTGGGCTTGATGAGTGGGCTTAACCCACTAAAATGGTAAGGCCCATTTTAGGCTCATTAAGGTCCAATCTAAATTCTCTCTCTTGCTCAATTCAAATTACTCCAAAAATAATTTCATCACTCTTATCACATCAAAAATAGGTAGTATGCAAATTTTTAGCTCAATCGGAGTTCATTATTTATCCAATTCAAATTTATCGATCTGATTCGATAACTGCCGGTATCACCAAAAAATTTAATTTTTACTACCAAAATATTCTATATAAAAATTCATAAAGAACTGAAAAAATATGACAATTTATGGAGTTCGTTTACTATTTTTAATAACTTATGCAAAACCAAGTCATATTCCCTATCAAGAAAATTGATTCGCTACCTTTTTCGTATTTTTGACTTTTAAAGGTTCATTTGATCTCGATTTCACTTCAAATTTCAATCTCGGACTCACCATGACCAATACTTTACAATGGTCAAATAAAATATTTTTTACTTCCAGATGTCCTTTTCGGCCCAAAATTACTATTCACCATCGAAAAGCA
Source organism: Excoecaria agallocha (assembly GCA_037975025.1). Lineage (NCBI taxonomy): Eukaryota > Viridiplantae > Streptophyta > Magnoliopsida > Malpighiales > Euphorbiaceae > Excoecaria > Excoecaria agallocha. The sequence continues at coordinate 72,137 of JBBPFJ010000217.1, forward strand.
CTGTTTATAGCTGATCTGGTGTTGAGGCCATTACACTCGCATTCACTCGGGCCTTTTAGAACAATTTCATACGTCAAATTAGTATTTTAATTTTCATTTCGATTTGTGATTGTTGCATAACACTTAACTGGGAAGAAGCTATTGATTCCATTCGACCTTCGCATTTTCAGGTCGGGATTAGTATTGAACCTAGTGGATAAGCCATATAAATTGCCTTGGAAAAATTTGTCCTGCAAATAAATGGACTTCAACTTTCACATTTTTGGATTGGGATGAGTGTCGAGCCTAACGGATAAGTTACACCAAATATTAATTTAACATACAAATAAATGGACTCCAACTTTCGCATTTTCGGCTCGGAATTAGCATCAAGCCTAGTAGATAAGTTGTACCAAGCATTAATTTAACCTGCAAATAAATGGACTCCAACTTTTGCATTTTCGGCTCGGAATAAGCGTCGAGCCTAGTGGATAAGTTGTACTACGTATTAATTTAACCTACAAATAAATAGACTCCAACTTTCATATTTTCGGCTTGGGATGAGCGTCGAGCCTAGCAGATAAGTTACACCAAACATACATTTTATGAAGATGGAAACAAATTTCTCTGTTTATTGAATTCAATTCCAGATATGGGATTACATGTGGTACTTCTTAAGTACCTCGACATTCCAACTCCTGGGGATTTTCAGTCCATTAAGGATTTTGAGCTTGTTTGTACTTGAGCTTAAGACCTTAGAGATTTTGTAAGGTCCTTTCCAATTGGGTATTAACTTCCTGACTTCTGCATTTCCTATCTTTATGTCTGCCTTTTTGAGCACTAGGTCACCAACATTGAAAGTTCTTGACTTCACCTTCATGTTGTGATATCTGACAACCTTTTGCTTATAGGCAGCAATTTTGGCATAGGCATCTTCTCTCTTTTCTCTTATCAGGTCTAAATCTTGACACCTTTCCTGGATGTTCATTCGATCGGAATAGAATATCGTACAATAGGAAGGGACACCGACCTTTACTAGTATCATTGCCTCAGAGCCATAGATAAAAGAGAATGACGTTTGGTGAGTGCTTGCCCTTGGGGAAGTTCTGTAAGACCATAGGATGCTCTATAATTCTTCAGTCCAGTTGCCCTTTACTTCACTTAGTTGCTTCTTTAGCCCTTTTAGGATTGTCCAATTGGAGACTTCGGTCATCTCATTGCTTTATGGATGAGCAATTAAAGTGAATCTAACGCTGATGTTCAGGCCTTGGTAAAAGTTTCTAAAGATGAAGTTATTGAACTGCTTACCGTTATCTGTAATAAACATTTTGGGTAAGCCATACCTGCAAATGATGACCTTTCAGGCAAAGTTCCTGACCTTTTATGCTATGATCGGTGCCAGAGGTTTTGCCTCGATCCATTCGAAGAAGTGGTCAATGGCTACAATAAGGAATTTCATCTACCTTTTGCCTTGAGAAAAGGGTTCTAGAATATTCAGGCCCCACTAGTAGAATGGTCAGGCGATCCCGATCAGCTGTTGGTCTGGCACTGGTTGTTTTATGATCCTTTTATGAATCTGATATTGTTGGCATCTTTTCGCTTTCTCCTGAGCATCTTTGAAAATGCTTGGCCAAAAGTATCCGATCTTGAGTACTTTTTTCATCATCGCCCTGTTGGCTTCGTATACTCCACAAATGCCTTCATGGATCTCTCTCAAAATATAGTCTCATTCTTCCTTCGTCACGCACTTGAGTCAAGGATGACTGAAAGGTTTTTGTACAAATCACTGTTAATTATAAAATAGTTGAGGAATTTCATGATACCTTTCAAGCATAGCTTTATCTTCAGGTAGTTGCTCTATTTATAAGAATCATCTAATCGGGCTCATCCATGCATCATCCACTTGCTCAATCTTCGTCATCTCTGGTTCATCTAAAGAGGAGGATATTTGGTCGATAACCATGATATTTTATTCTATCACTTTCTGTTCGAAGGCGAACACTTTGGCAAGCCGATCGTCGCTGCTGTTTGATCTCTCAACACCTTTTGGAGAAGCCACTCTAATCCAGTCTCTTCCAACATTCTGAGTGCGACCTTAACCTTCATCAGGTACTAAATTATATTAGTCTTCCTTGCTTCAAAAGTGCCTAAAATTTGGCTGGTCACGAGCTAAGAGTCGCTCTTTATATTTACTGAATCCGATTGGATGACATAGAGCAGCCTTAGGCCTTAAAGAAATGCCTCGTATTCTGCCATATTATTAGATACTTTAAAATTAAGTCTAATTAAGTACCTTATTGCGATGCTGAGGGGCCAGTTATTACGATTCCCACACCTCCTTGAGTGTCATTCGAGACTCCATCCACGATCATCTCCCGCATTAGTCATTAGGGTTGAGCGTCAATCTCTTTGCCTGTGAACTCAAGCATAAAATCTGCCAGTGCCTACACTTTTATGGCTGTTTTAGGCTCGTACCTCATATCTCATGATTGGAGCTTGATTGCTCATCCTACCATCTTGCCCTCTAGGTCGTGGGTTTGAAGAATTTTTCGTATCGACTAACCCAATCGGACCACGATGTTGTGTGCTTCAAAATATTGCCTTAGCTTTCATGTGCACATCATGAGGGCAATGATAAGCTACTTGATCGGGCCCTTCTTCAACTCTATCCCTCTGAGCACCTAGCTCACATAGTATATGGGCAGTTGCTGGGTTCCTTCTTCCCTAATCAGGACTCCTAGAACAACATAACCAAAGGTAGACAAATAAAGATAAAGATTGACCTGGGACCAGTCGGCTTGGTAGTGGTGGATCGGTGAGGAATTTCTTTAAACTCTTCAAAAGTTTATTGGCAATTCGTTCCCCAGTTGAAAGTGTAATTCTTCCTCAGCTTCTTGAAGAATGGAGTGCAACGCTTGGCTGAGGAGGAAATAAATCTTTCGAGGGCTGTGATTCTTCCATTTAGCTTCTAAATATCTTTTATGTTTCTCAAAGGTTGCATTTCAAGGATGTCCTTTATCTTCTTCGAGTTAGCTTAGATCCTCCTTTGAGAAACCATGAAGCCTAAAAATTTTCCTCAAAAAATCCAAAAATATACTTCTCAGGATTGAACTTCATTTAAAACTTGTTCAGTGTGCAAAAAACTTTTGCCAAATCGATAGATGGCTTTTACTTTTAACGATCATGTCATCCACGTAAACTTTCACATTCCATTTGATCTGATCTTTAAAAATCTTGTTCATGAGATGCTAGTATGTGGCACTTGCATTCTTCAGAGCGAACGGCATTACCTTGTAGCAAAAGGTTCGTCATCCGTAATAAAACTTATTTTTTCTTGATCCAAAAGCCATATTAAGATCTGATGATAGCTAGCATACGAGTCGAGAATAGAGTAGATGGCATGGCATGCAGTTACGTCCACTAACTGATCTATACTTTGCATGGGATAGCTGTCTTTCGAATATGCTTTATTAAGATCTGTAAAGTTCATGCACATTCGTAGCTTTCCTATCTTCTTTTTAACCAAGACCATGTTGGCAAGGCACTTTGGATAATCAACCTCTTGGATCATACCAGCCTTAGTAGCCTATCAACTTCATCGGATATGAATTTCTTCCAATCAGAAGCATGCCTGCACAACCTTTACCTGATCGATCTATGGGTTGGTCCATATTGAGCTTGTGGATGATCACTTTAGGATCGATCCTTGGAATATCTTCTGGCTTTCGGGCGAAAGATGCTATGTTGATCATCAAAACCTGCATGATCGTATCCTCCACTTTCAAGCTCATACTAGTCCCAACCTTGACACTCTTGCCTTTCACCGGTGCTTTACCTTTACCGCTTCGGTGGGATCCATTTTTAGCCTTTCTGCCAATTCGAATTCCCTCTAGACCCAACTCCAGAATCATGGCTTCTCTCTGCTGCTTGATCATAGTGATGTACGCTTCTTGGGATGCCTTTTGGTCACCTCTAAGGATGGCAACGCCTCTTTTTATGGGAATTTTCATCACCATATATCATATATTAGTGACAGCTTTGGTCTGAAAGAGTAAGGGCCTTCCAAAAATGGTGTTATAGGTGAAAATCATATCAATGATCATAAAGGTTACCTTGTAGATATGGGCGAGTGTTTCTTGGATAAGTTCAACGAACAGCTTGATGGATCCCACTAGAGGAACTATTGCATTGTCCAACCCGATCAGTAGGATGGCATTCAATTTCAGCTCCTCAATCGACAATCCTATAGCTTTGTAAGCCTGTAACGTGAGTATATTTACGATGCTGCCATTATTCATCAAAATCCATTTCACATCAAAAATTATTGATCCGAGCCTTGACCGACTAAAGTATCCTCATGGGAAAATATTACATCTCGAGCATTTTCACTGAATATGATGATCGGAGCAAACTGTTCAGCTCGATAAGAGAGATAAATGTCTTTCCCCTTTTTCTTCTTAAAGAGGTCTTTTTCATATGATGATCCTTCAGTTATCATGTTTATGACCCCAGCATACGGCCTGTATAGATCTGGATTCCTCGGGTTTCTATGCTCATCATCATTATCTAAGCCAGAATTATCTCTCTTAATGTCGAATTGTCTATAGGGACTTTCCCCTCTTATCAGACCTACAAATCTCTTGAGGGACCCTTTTTGTAGAAGTCATTCGATCTCCTCTTTTAGCGAGTAACACTCATCAATTGTATGATCAATGTCTTTATGAAACTCATAGTATTTGCTGTGATCCTTCTTATTTCTTAACTGTTCGAACAACTTCTTAGGCCAATTGACTTTCTTATGCTTTTTTTAATCCACATCAATACCTGGGTAGGGTTGGTGTTGAGTGAGATGAAGGTCCAAATCGGTTGGTTGTTGGATCGATCAAACCTGCCCCTTTCGATCTCCTTCCATTTATCTAGATTCCTTAAAGTGGTGGCTCTATCTAGGCTTTGCGTTATTTGCTCGAATACGAAAATTCTTCTAAATGATTATCCATCTGGATATTATAGTCTATCCATGACGATGGCCCTTCTTTCCTTATTGGACCTTAGGGTGTCATCCAGCTGGATGTGTTATCTAGCCCTTTCCATCAGATCGAAGAAGCTGACTAGCAATCTTATAGTTATTGATTCAAATAATGGGCAATTGATGATACCTTCAACCAAGGCGATCATCGTCATTTCTACATTTACATTCCTCACCTCGAATATTATGACTTGAAACCTATCGATGTAGTCTCTAAAACTTTCATCGGTCCTTTGGTAGAGGTTGCACAGGTCGCTCACCGATTTGGGCATTCGGATCTGCACAATTAACCTTATGGTAAATACCTTTTTGAGCTATCTGAAGGAGATTATTGATTCCTAAGGTAGCTCATGGAACCAATTTAGAAAATCTCTTCCTAAGGTGGTGGAAAAGATTCTACAGGCTATCATCTCATCATATGTGTAAACCTGCACCTTGGTCAAATATTCTACCAAATAGACGACATAGTCAGTTTTACCTGTGTATTTATCCATCACTATATCTCTCAATCTAGGAGGCAACACGAACTCTGTTATTTCCCTGCAAAATGAAAATACAGTATTTTTGCAGGTGTTTCCCTCAAACATACCTTTCTTAAGGTTTGCCAAGCCGAACTGCCTGAGCTTTTACTTGAATCATTTATCCTCCCTACTCATGGTTGTGGAGGTAAACTCATCTTTCGATCTTTTGGAGCAGCTGCGACTAGGCGTGCACATGAAAGATAGGTCATCGCTAATGGATGCAGTGGAAAACCTGCTGGGGCAGTAGGTAGAGTCTCTGCTTGAGGACATTGTCCCCTTATCTTATCATACCTGCCTGGGAATATGACACCTATTCTTCCACCATCATAAGCTTGTGGCTCATTAATAGAGATTCCCCGATTTTTTCTCCTTTTGAAGTCTTCGTCCACGAAGTCTTTTTCATGGTCTCTTTCAGAAGTTTTAGGTATTTTTCCTTTTTTAATTGTCTGGACAATGCTCTTAGTGAAATCACTAAGGAGAGTGCGTATATCCTTGACCATGATGAGGGTATTTCCTGGCTATTGTAGGATAGCATCGTCAAACTCCGGGAGAAGGTTACCCCTAGTTAGGGATCTATAAGATCTCTCTCTTCTCCTTATGGGCCTGGATCTGTCTTGACCATTATTATTACGATCATGCTCTTCGAAAGCTGTGTGGTCAGTGATCTTGAACTAGCCATATCTCTCAACAAAAGCACCAAGTGATAAGACTAGGAGATCTTTATCTAAAAAAATGGAAAGCTGACTGGAGTTATTCTCGATTGGATGTGGAGTTCCTGTAAGAAAGAAAGCCTGATCGGACTAGGCGTAAGCACTCTGAAGCTTAAGTTAGTAGCTTCTTAGAGAGATAATTCTTAGAGAAAGAGTCTTAAAGATTCAATACCTGAAGCCACTGTGCATTGGGCTATTTATAGGAGATAAGAGGGGTGCACTTAAATGCTTGGGATGTGATAATTGGCTGTCAGAGTAGGAGAGCAGCAAAGTGACAAGGAGCAGTTTGAGGGCATGGGCTTTACCTTGTGTTAGTGGACTAATTGAGATGTGATATCTCATCAATCCAATCGAACATCAAGTGACCTTTTTCTTGGCTTGTGGCTCACGCTCGGCGCTCTTTTGTTGATGGGCTTTGGGCCCTGTCAAGTGTAATGGACCTATTGCTTGGACCTTGAAGTGTGACATTTCCATAGTTATCAGGTAGGTTTCTTAATTGATTTGACACACAAGTTATATTTAACAAAATTTTATTAATTACGCAAAATTTGTTGTTGGCTTAAAAATAATTCAGTCTCTAATGGTATTATTAAGTCAGATTCCTTTATTGTTGTTAATGCATTGAAGAACAAGTGTATGTCTAGTTCTAATTTTTCCTTCATTATTCAAAACTATTTAGATTTTGTAGACGTTTGCCATTCTTTTGGCTTTGTTAAAAAGTCAGCGAATCAGTATACTCATGCTCTTGCTTGCACATCTGGTTTTGTGTTTTAATTTTTTCTTTGGGATGTGTCCCCTCTGTCTTTTTGTATTCAGTTCTGTTAGCTGATCTTTCTTCTTAATGGAGTGTTATTTGAGTAAAAAAAAATCAAATGGTTATGCCTGGATATTTTAAGTCGAAGTGGAACTAAAAAAATTTTGATAAGTCACGCTTACTAAGGAAAAAATTTAACTACATAAACTGATATCAACATATACATACAACAATCAGTTAATCGTCCAACGAAAAATTTAGTCAATACGTGCAAACATGCATTTTGCATGCAAACCTTAATACCGTATGACATGGGTGATTTTCGAAATTGTAGTAGTATCAACCAACTTGGTATTAATTATGAAACACAGGAAATGGGTATATGAATTTATTACAATTGCCACTTTTAGGAGTGAGTATGGATCGGTTAACCCGTCCATTAGTAAAAAAAATTAATCAATCCATTAATGTTGATTTTTTTAAAATCACTAACCATTAACCAGTTCATTGCATTCGGTTAACCAATCCATCAATTTGGTTAACATGTATTTTTCGGTTAACCATTAAAATTTATAATATAAAATTATTAAAAAAATTAGACAAAGTTCAATTCAATTTAAAATATGTAAAGTAATTTAATATAAAAATTACATAACAAACATAATTTACTAGTAAAATTCATGTTATATAGATTAATAGCTAATATTATAAAATAGAATTGATATTTATTGGAAATAAAAATATGCTTGATTTTAGGTCAAATAAAATTTTGAATAATATCAAATGTTATAACATAAACTCTAAAATATAAGAAAAAGTAATTAAATGCTATTAAGTAAAATATAAATACCAATATATGATAAAAAAAATAATATATATAAAAGTTAATCGGATACTATATGTAAATATGACTAAATAATTAAAGAGAATGATATAATATAAATTTAGTTTAAAGTATTATATAAATTTTATAGAAAAATATAAAAAATTAAGGTATAAAAATATAAATATAATTTAAATATATTTTAAAATATCATTTTATATAAATTTTAGAGAGAAATAAAAAATATTGAAGATATAAAAATAAAAATAATATATATATATGAACCGGTTAATCGTAGACCAACGGTTAATCGATATTTAAAAATCTAAACAATAACCATTAACCAAAAATATAAAAATTAAAAATCATATTCGAGTTTATCAATTGGTTAACCATAAAAATCGATTCGATTTCGGATCAATTTTACGGTTAACCATATTTTTTATTTTTTTTCTCACCTCTAGCCACTTTATTGTAACTTTCAAATGAGAGTCAAAAGTAAGCCCATGTTTTTGTTCACCATCTTATTATATATAGGTGTGTTTTACTTAACATAACCCATTATACACGAGATGGCCAACAAAAGCAATAGCTCAAGCAACTTTATAAGTGCAATGTCGATGAGTCCGTACCATATTACGATTTTTTCAGAAACACTCTTGATAATTAAACAAATATAAGAAAATGTATTAGCAAGTTAAAATTGTCGATATTTTATTTTAGTTTTTTTTTAATTAACAATATGGGTAATACACCACCTCAGCAAAATGAAGGAGTTGTTCCCGCAGTTGACCCTATATCGGATCTGTCCTATTTGAAGTGAGAATATACCTATCTCCATAGCTGAGAAACTATTTGGCACTAAGTAAATACGAAGCATAAATCTCAAACTGGAGGATACAATGTATATTTCTACGTGAAGTATGTCCCTTACAAAGATAGAAATAAGTGACTTTACAAAAGTAGACTCGAATGCGGTTAAAGGCATTTTTTAAAAAAAGAAGACGTCAAAATTAAAGACATATTGCCCTTCATTGTCGAGTGCAATGGAGAAAATAATGATTTTTGTGTAACCGACATCGATGTTAAATTTCTATATACATCTCACGATCCTTATTCTTCGAAAACTATTTGAAAGTTCACGCATTTGGATCACAAACACCATGCAATATTGCATGGATCATGTATGCACTCTTTTTTTTATATCATAAATTGTGTGCATTTATTACTATTAGAAGCAACAACTTACACTTTATTGTAGTGAAGGCGTGGATGCACACGTGAAAAATAAAAATTGTTAACCCTAAAAGATGATTTAAAAATTAATAAATCTCCCTTGAAAGATAAAAATCAGATACAAGTGATAAGAAGATACCTATAAACAAAACAGAGCAAAAAGAAGCAAAAGGAAATAAGAAAAAATATTATTTGCATTTCAATAAAAAATGTAAATTAACAAACAACATTAGTTAGTTTTTATATACTACCTGTTATTAACAAAGTAAAGAATAGACTAACTATAGTTACAGAAATAAAAGAAACTGATTATGGTTAAAATAACAAAAATTCTATAATCGTCAATAACTAAACTAAAAAACTATCAGATATACAAACCTTAAGTTGATAATACAAAAAATATAAAGTGTTTGTACATTAACAATGTCATTATAGACTTAATTACCAATTGTGGTAGTCTACATCTTTCATGTCATTATTTGCATGCCTTGAATTAAAAGTGGGTGTGAACTGCATTTGAGAAAGCATGTTAGAAGGTGCTTGAGGGATCGGTGATGCATTGGTGTTTTCGTTATGCCCATTAGGTTGGCTCCTTTAAGGGGGGTTCCTTGCAACCTTTAGTCATTGGTTATTTTTGCAATGAGATCTAAGTCTATTAGTCCTTAGCTGCTTTCAAATTCTTACTATTGGAGGGTCAAACACAGGTGTCTCACTACCATCATGGGTGTTCGCATTGTCAACATCCCCTCATTAGGATTCGAGTTAGACTTAGGAGTTATTTCTGGATCGGATCCTCCTCTATTCCAAAAATTTCCTCTCTTAGTTGCTTAAGGTGATTTCAAAAAATAATAAATTTGTTCTAGTGTAATACATGATCTACCATATTATGGAATATCTTCTCAAGCTCTTTTAACTTTTAATGTTATTTTTAGAAGTTTTGGGTACTAGGTATGTGAGAAAATCTGTTATATTGCCTTTAGATGTCCTTTCTCTATATTGAAAATAGATATCTTTCATTTATATGGTTGATGTCCTTGTAATATAATAATTTCATGATATGGCAGCCAATGATGCCACTTGATTGGAACCTCTTGCACATGTATGAGAAGTATTGTCCATCTTTAATGTATTCAATCTCATAAACAAACTCCTTGCAGCACCAATTATTGATTAGGCAACTCTTTTGGATTTTAAAAAATTTATGGTTCTAAAACATCATTTCGATTATGCCTCATCAGATCTTAAATCTCAACAATGTGGCAATACACTATTCACTTAATTTGATCTTGAACTTTGTGAAACATGGTGTGCTTAAAGGCTTACTAGAATTGCTTCTTTCATTGGAATTCAAATTGGCACTTGGCAACGGTATTCTTAGTTTTAAACTTAGCCAAATACTTTTTGTATGTCTTATCCTGAATAGCAAAGCTCATACTACATAACAAGTTGTTTAAAGGAGCTTGTAAGTTGAATGAACCCATCGAAGTATGCATGCATACTCTCACTTTTTTATGTAGACAACATACCTTTAAAACACCAACATAATGTGTTAAACAAGCAAACAACATCAAGATTCAAAAATTGCCATATATTTAATGAAAAGATTATGAACAACTTTTTTGGACATTAATAGTACCCATCAAATATATTGATTTAAGATCATAACAACATTCATCAATAATTGAGTGCTAATTTAAGATTATATCTAGGTGTTACATACCTGCCCAAAATGAATCATTAAGGTACACGGGTACCAAAACTTCCTTTTCTCATACAGCTTTATCAGTCATTGGTTACCTTTTTGGTTGTATTTGTTTATAAAAACTTGCCAAATTTCCTCAAAATTTTTAATTATTAAGCTATCATAAATCAGTCCCTTGAAGTCATTTCGAGCATTAATTCTTGAAGTCTGCAATGTGTCTAAAGTTCTTAGGCACTTTAGAAAGGATATACCATAGACAAAATTGATGTCTAATAGTTGGCAAAACTTCTCTAATTGCCTTTCTAATGCTTTCACATTGATATGCCAATATGCATTTAAGATGAATGTCACCAATGGCTAATAGCCATATCTTAAACAATCACTCGAATTTGTCTGTATCTTCATGGATAAGCAGAGCACAACCGAATAAAATTGATTGGCCGTGGTGGTTGATACGCACTATAATTGCATAAGGTAGCTCATACTGGTTCACCAAGTATGTAGTGTCAAAGCTAATGATATCATGAAAATCATGTATGCTGCTTTACACTTAGGATGCATCCACAAGACATTGGCCAACCTGAATTCTTCATCCAAGTCGATTGAGTAAAAAAAAATTATGGATTCTTAACTTGCATTATGGCAAACGGTTTTTTTCATACACAACGTATCATCTTCACCGCGTATTAACCTCCTTATATGATTAATGTAGCTGCAATAATCTTTTGTTATGCAACTCAGTTTATTTGAGCCAGCCAGCTTCATATTGAACTAGCCTAATACTCTTTGATGGCCTTATTCCAACAAAATTATGCATATCAAATCTCCTTTTGGTGTTATTTTGGATAACCTTATAGCCACTCATCAACCTTGACCTATCTAAAAGCAATTCATGATTGTGTGTCGAAATAATCAATGAAACCTCCCACATTCCATTATCCCTTAAAATTACATTGACCTTTGTGGGGCAACAATTCAACTTTTTAGACATATGTTGAGCTTAACATTGTCTTCCCTTGTCACAACTAAGGGTTATATATTTTCCTTAATCTCCATGGCTTTTCGTCGTTTATTTCTTAATAACACTAAACCCTTTTAGCCTTGAATCCTCTTGGTTAAATCTAAACAAATTATATAGATTTGAAAAAAAAATTCCTAGAATAGGACCTTGCTCAATAGGGTACTCAAATTGGCTATGATTTTCATTTTCGCTATCTGATGACAAATCTTTTCTCTTTAAATTACTACCCTCGTTTAACAATCTTTTTCATCCATGCCAAATAACTCAACAGATACATTATGATTTCCATTGGATGATGATGCAATAGGTTTAACCATGAAGATTTGGAGATTATAGAGTTGTTAAAATTGCCAAGATAATAAATTTGAAGGTAGAGGTATAACAATAAGATGACTTCCTTTTAATACAAGTTTTCCACCCTTATGCATTCAAAATGTTGCCTTTTTTTAAGATGTTAAAACTAACTAAAGCCTAATGATTACTTAGCAATGGTATGGATAGAGTAGCAAGATACGAACCCTAAGGGAAGCTTCATGCCTCGTAGTAATGTGTATCTCTATTGGCTGGCTAGGTGAGACAAAATCACACTTATATCTCATTCCATTGTGAATGCCAATAGTTGTTAATTGTAGGGTGCCTATGCTTTATCAACTATCTTTGTGTGAGACATCATTAGCACACATGCTTAGCCTATAGAGAACATGTTAGACATGTGGCGTATATGATGATAAAAATTAAAATATTTTATTCCAATATTGGATTGCATTTTTTGGTGCTATGGTACCCAAATAACTTAGCAACATTTTAGGTTTCAAAACAAGTTTAACAAAAATTTCAACTGATTAATTAAGGAAAATGCATTTTTATGTGCATATAATATTATTTTGTTCAACCATAATAGTTTAATTAGTAAAATATGTAAATTTTAATTGGTATTTTGTGCATTTTAGGTTTCACAGGTTTGCTTTTTAATTTCAACCAATGAATATCTAATAGGTGAGTAATTTTATCCATACTAAAAAATTTAATTGTTAAGTATAAGAAAGAGTCGAGGAATCCAAAAATAAAAGTTATCTTCCATTCAAATGTTTGGCTAAATGACTTAGGGCTATTTTATCAAGCTAAAAAAGTTTTTTTTTTTTATCCAGAGTTACTTTTGAACTATTCAAATTGAGACATTTAGTAGGACTCATTTAACAAATGACTTATTCTCCTTTTGGATAGGGGTGTGCAGACCCGAACTCGAACAATCTGCAGCTCGAAAATTATCCTAAATTCAATCCTATGAATAGTTTGGATCCCTATTCAAACAACCCATAAAAATTCAGAGCTCACCTGAACAACCCAAATTTAAATTTTTTTAATTAAAAAATAATTTTTTCTCTTTAAATTTATATGACAAAAATTAGATTAAGGAAGCAATATATATTTATATTATGCACACTTCTAAAACCTCGATATGTTTGGTCTATCGCAAAATGATATGCTATTCCAACTTAGTAGCTGCTATTGTTATAAATCCAACAGAAACTCAAACCAACTAATGTTTCATTAGCAATTTCAATATTCTATGTTATACATTTATATGCAAAAGCTGCATACTTAAAGTAGAAAAAATGTAGAATGAAGGAATTACAATTGAAGCCATTTGATTAGCCAAACATTAAAGGTACAAGTTCTTCGCTTGGCTTATGAGAAATTTAGAAAGTTAGGATGTAATGGCCTCAACATTGGGTCAATCGTGAATGGTACTTTCCGGCAGTGAATAGTTTTTCACGGGCCCAAAAGGATATCCGAAAGTCAAAAATATTTTATTGGACCGTGGAAAAGTCATGGTCATAGTGAACTCGGAGTTAAAATTTGAAGTGAAATTGAGGTCAAATAGAACTCTAAAAGTCAAAAATACGAAAAAGGTAGCGAGTCGATTTCTCTGATAGGGAAGGAGACTTGATTTTGTATAAATAATTAAAAATAGTAAACAAACTCTGAATATTGCCAAATTTTTCGTGCCTACGTGAATTTTTATGTAGAATATTTTGGTAATGAGAATTAAATTTTTTGGTGATACCGGCAGTTATCGAATCGGACCGATAAGTTTGAATTGAATCGATAACGGACTCCGATTGAGCCAAAAATTTGCGTGCTAGCTATTTTCGATGTTTTAAGAATAATGAAATCATTATTGAAGTGATTTCAAGTAAGGAAGAGAGAGAAATTGGATTGAGTCTTAAATGACCTAAAATGGGCCTTAATGTTTAAGTGGGCAAAGCCCACTCATTTAAGCCCTATTTTGGCCCATCCAGAGGGTATATATAGAGCTAAAAATCTGGAAATTTTCTCCAGAATTCTCCAGCTTCTTGTCCCTCTCATGGTGGCCGAACCACCTTCTCCTTCTCTTTCTCTTTGATTTCTTATTCTTTCACTCCAAATCTCCCATAAACTCCAACATATAAGATGAAGTTATCTCTCTCTAGGTCACCCTAGTGGCCTTAAGCAAGTGATTTGAGTAAGAAAAGATAAGAAATCAAGTAAAGAAAGGAAAAGAGGTAAGATGAAACTTAAGAAAATAAGTGATTTTAATTGGTTTTTTGGAATTTTCTTATAGTTTTAAAGGTGTAGAAGCTAATTATGAGCTTGGATTTTTCATTTGAGGACGAAAAATTGAGGTTAGGAAGGCTTGATGGGCCGACCATGGTTGATGGTGAAAGAGGAAGGAAAGTTGGCAAGTGTAGAGCAAAAGAAAAGAGATTTTTGGCACCCCTAAGCAAGGAAAAATTATATGTAACTACAAAATCCTTTAGTTTTCCTATTATTATGAATTTTTCTTAATTATGTAATTAAGGTAAAAGTGTTTAAAGTAGCTAATTGATGCAATTATATTAGGGTAATTGTAATTAGACTAGAGATAAGATAAATAGAAATTAAAAATGAGAGAAAGAAAAATTTAAGAATAAAAAAGTAATGGTAGCCGAATTTCTTAGTGAGAGAAAATGGTAAGAAAAATGTATAAAAATAATGTATGTTAGCTTAAAATAATAGTAGACATGGTAATAAATATCTATGAATTTTTAGAGAATATTTGAAAATCATTTGAGAATTTTTAAGGTTATATATAGTGTATGTATATAATGAAAATTGTGATTTATAGTGAATTAAATGACTATTTTGATGAAAAATGACAATAACTAATAAATAATGCTTAAATAAATTTTATTGGCAATTATTGAAATTATTATGATTTTATTTGGAATTTAATGTTAATATGTACAATGAAAATAATTGAAATATTAATGCATAATTGTATAAAAATGACTAAAGCGATAAAGTAATATGGAATTAAACTAATGTCAACGAAAAGAAGAAAAAATTCAACCGATGAATTTTTCGGAATCAATATTAAGTCATGAAAATAATAAGAATAATGAATTATTGGTAAATAATTCATAAAATGAGTGAAAGTGATGGAAATAAATTGATAAATAAGTGAAAAGATACTGAAATGAAAGAAATTAAAAGTTTAGGAGTAAAATGATAATTTTATCAAAATTATGGTTTAAAAGGGTAAATTCGATAAAGAGGTGAATAACAAGGATAAAATGGTAATTTTTTCTAAAAGTGTAAAAAGCAAGTAAATCAAGTGAAAAAATTCTTAATTAAATATAAAATAGTCAGATAATAGCTAAATTGTTGAGAAAATGAATTTTATTGTCAATAGGGACTAAAAATGTAATTTTATTTATAAATGATAATTTAAGTGTATAGAAACATAAAGTGTTCCAATTGATTAGTTTAAAGAACTAAAATGAGCTTATGATAGTAAAATTGTAATTATGCATTTTCGAGGCATAAAATAATGAATTATATTAATAGAATTTCTAATTGCGTAAAAAGTTATAAAATAAATGTGTGACTAATTTATGAAAATAAATTAGTTAATAAAAAGTATTAAAAGAGTGAATAATTATAAAATAATTCGCTAACGAAATAAAAGTCGGCTTAGCGAATAATTAAAAGTTTGGACAGAAAAGAGAGAAAAAAAATATTGTAAAAAAGTCAAGCCATGAATTATTGAAAAATAATTTGCAAAGAATTATAAAAAAGAATAAAAGAAAATAGTGAATTATAATGTCATAATTCATAATTTATAATCTATATAAAAGACTGAAAAACCTAAGTATCTGAATGAATTATCAAAGAATAATTCATAAAAGTGACTGGAAAAGATAAAGCGAACAAAAAGATAAAAAGTTATTGAATTGTCAAAGGCACAAAAGAGTGCATTTGATCATAATAAAGTTTAGTAATAAATAAAAGAAAAAATTAAAGATTTTTAAGTGTTTAAAAATGATTGCAAATATAATTGATTATTTTGCTAATGAAAAAAGATTTAAAATGCTTTTTTTTTACATGAAAAAGATAAATTTAATTAATTGGTATTTCCTGTATCAATTATTAGTGGGAAAAATGACAAGTTTGGAACATAATATTAATTTTCTATTTAATGTTAAAAAGTGATAGTAATGACATTAAGTGAAACTTAATGCTTAAGTAATGTATTTCTAAAAGAAAAGTTAAATGAAAAGTAAAACGATGAAAAAGACACATAATTGTTCAATGAAGAAAAAAATAAAAGACATAAGTTTTAAAGCAAATATTTGAAAGTAAGTAAATGTATAAAAGAAGGAAAGAGAATTTGACTGCAAAGTGTCCCAAAATAGCTATATCACTTTGCAATAAAGTTTAAAATCCTTTAAATAGTGAGGTATTTATTAGTTAAAAGTTAAAGTAAAGTAAAAGAATAAATAGCGAGAAGTGTAATTAGAATACAAATTGAATAATTAAACAGTAAATTAAGAATTAAAAATAGTTTATTTTGGTACTATTAATGACACGAGTACCAATACACATCGTTAAATGAAATGATAATTAAATTGCTGTGGCTAAAAGATAAGACAAAAGTAAAGATAAAAGTAAAAGTTATAGTAAAGAATAACGTAAAAGTAAAGTAAAGTTGAAAGTTTGAAAACCAAAGAACAGTGTTTACCCAAAAATATGAGTTAATAATAAAACTATTGTTGACTGAATAGTAAGAAAATGATAAATGAAATCAGAATACTAGTAGAATAAATTACGAAATTATGCTTTATTTTGGAAAATTCTTGGATTAGTAGTCACCATTGGGCATATCTAGTGCTCAGCACGTAGTGTTTATTGTGTGCAGGTTTTGAAGTGTTACGGGAGCATAGTACACGACAGATCCAAATTGGAAGAGAAGATTTTTTTGTATTAGTATGAGTTATATTTTGGCATGCATATACTTAGTTAATTAAGGTAAAAGACTGAACTATGGTTTGACTGTATTTATGATTATTTATGGACGAGTGTTGATGTAAGCTCTTGGCATGAAGTTGGTTTGTATATGTTTAATTGTTTACAAGATTGTTGAATGATTCTTGAATTTAATGTAAAAGCATTTTAAGTGTTTCAATTTGTTCGATGGAAAAAAAATTTATCGTTTTCGGTTAAGTTTCGTATCAGAAAGAACTGTTCTGAGAAGGGTGTAATATAGGCACTCCGTAGCCATGAGAACCATCATATGACATAATGCAACTCCAACTCTTAGTCCTCTATTCATTTCTACAACGTTAGTTTTCTTGGTTACCAAAGCAATATAATCGGCAAAAATAAATATAAACTTATTCATTAAAAGTTGTAAACCAAGAAAATTTGAAAACTCACTCATAAACTAGCAATGATTATATACCCAATCAGAGTTTGAGTTACCAATTTCACAAATTTGCAACCTTTTTAAATTTCACATCAAAACAACCAAGCAACATCAGTTTGCAAAAACCATAAATGAAAGTATAGGATAAGCATCAAGATTAGAAATTTATAAAATTCTACGGTTGGAATTGGATTCCTAAATCCAAAATAACACATGTATCCATTAACATTGCTACAACAATTAAAAAACTAACAAAGTGAGGCACTCAATCATCTAGATTAATGCTCGCCAAATATATTGATGATGTTATTTCGTTGACATTTGATGATGTTTCTTGGTTAGAACTTGATGATGTCTCCTGATTAGCTTTAAGTTCACTTTCATTAAATTTCTCCAACTCTATAAATTGGATAAATAATTATAAAATCAATAAACAATAAATCAAGAAACAACAGCTGCAACATCATTAATTCATAGCTAAAATTTATGGTAAATGGCCAAAAATATTGATGTAAAGCAACTCATGTAAGCCATAAGGGCCAAATATGTCCCTCTGCTTCTCCTAAGGGCACACCAAAAGTTAAGTGACAAGGGAACAAAGAATGACACAAAAAATATGTGTTTAGTGAAAGATTTGACTAATGGATGATATTCATTATGTAAAGCCATTCTACCCAGCTCAGGTGGAAAAACAATAAGCAATCGACATGAATTTCAACTAAACATAACCATAAACACACAATCTGCAAAACTCAACACAACAATTTACAATCTTTTGCAGTCCAAAACCTAGCGATCCACCAATAAATTTACTTATAAACTAATACATCTACTAATTAATACATAAGCAGCAAGAGAATTGAAGAAGAGGGTTCAAGTGTAAGAAAACAACAAGAAATGCAATCGAAATGAGAAGGAGGAAAATCAAGATTCAACTCCACTAATTTCAATTAAATTACCGTGGTTGAAGTGCAGATGCCTGTGACGGCACAGGGCAGGGGTAGCAATAGGCAGAGGTTGAAGACGAGATAGCGACAAACGAGGGGGAGAAGAGAAGCAATTTGGGATTTTAGTTCTAGGAATTTGAGTGGTAGAATGCAGAATAAGAAAAGAAAAAAATGTTAAAATGCAGCGTATTAATGTAATAGGAGTATTTAAATCAGGTTGTTCGGGCCAAGTTTGTTTAATGAGAGTTTTAACCCAATCCGAAAAATTATAAGTGGCCGCTCGGAATTCCAACATTGTCGGCTGATCAAACGATGGGTCTCGGTGACTGTATTCAAGTTTACATATTAAAAAGCTACAAATTCGTCCGTCATCTAAATTCTTATTTTTTAAATATTATTTTAGTGTGAGATCATGGTCTCCTTGACGTTTGCGTGAGTCTTATTTTATCGAATTGATCAAAGTTTCAACATTGGAGGCTATCGGCGCTGAAATATATTGAATATATGCACAATACAACATTTAACAATTAACCTTTTCCTTTTTCTTTTTATTATTATTTTTTTATAATTACATTTTTTGAAATAAAAATTAGTAAATTTTGAATTTAAATTTCAAATTCTTAACTGTTTACATTACATAAATTTTTCAATCAACTTTTTTTTTGTGCGTGATAATTAATCTCTCATTTCAATTATAAAGTAGTTTGCGAAAATAATATATCTCACAACATCTATTCATAAAAAATATGATTTTATGTGATTTATTTGAAATGAAAAATAATAAATATCTCCTTAATATTTGTAATATTTTTAAATCGGTATAGATATGATTTTTTTATATTTATTTGTTATTCTTAACTTTATATTTTTTATTTTTATTTTCATAAATTGCAATATGAAATTTTTGATGTCAAATTTGGTTTTAGTGTTCGTTTATATATTTTTCGTACTTTTATAAAACTGGTTCATTTATATTAACTAAAATTGAATGTAATTTAAATTTTCGTTATATAAATTTGTTTTCTCAATTTAGAGGTTCTTATTTCATGAAAAATATTTCGCTTTAAATAACAGATGAATTGAATCTTTTATTAAAAGTTAAATCGCCTACATCATTATTTACAATTTTTATCGAAAAAATTAAAAACATATTCCAGTAAATATATTAGTTTCGTACTTTATATTCTTTTTATAATTTTATTTATACTTTATAGTATATATATATTGATGAAAATCTAATTTGTATTAAAAAAAATATCTATTTAATATTTTGGTATCTCTGCGGCAGTATACATATCTCATTTATTAAACTTGTTTTTATCCTAGATAATTAATTAAATGATCGAGAAAGAAACAATTTAATAATTTTACAAATATTTTTAAGAAATTTGAGTTTCTTTAATTATTTCTTTAGCTATGGCACGACTACCCCAAGTTTAAAATGATTGAGGGGAGTAATAATAATAATAATAATAATAATAATAATAATTAATATTGAGATTTTAACTCACAATTTTATATTCATTGAATTTTTTTTGTCAAATGTATTAATTGAATTGAATGTACCGATGATTGTATTTGTTTTTGACATGAAGTATGAACTCTCCTAATGAAGCAAAATTCCATTTTGCCATAATAAACTAGGATTATCATTATCTTATCTGCGTGTGAAAGGAATCAAGGGTCAATTCGTAATGCTCTTCAGTAAACGCTAAACACCGCACTCAAAGTAATAAACCGGAAATGAGACAGTGCCTTTTCAACGTAGGATAGAGACATGGACAAGAAATATATAAACCCAACCCCATTCCCAAACAGCACATAAGTACGCGTGTGCTTGCCATAGGCCCAAGTTACTAATCCGAAACAAGAGGAACAAATGGCAGAGTATTTGTCGCAGCTCACACTATCGCAGTCGCCAATGGCTTCGCTCACAGGCGCCGCCGCTGTCTCTTCTCGCCTCCTCCCTTCCGTCTCTCGTGCTCGGATTTCCACTTCATCTCCCTCCTCGCTCTCTCCCATCTCTCTCTCCTCCTCTTTCTCTTACTCATTTTCTCCTCTCAAATGTCTCCGATCTTCTTCTCTCGTGCCTCACGTCTTCTTGAGTCAGGTATCGATCACTCTATATTTGTGCATTTGAGCTTCTGTTTAGGTTCTTGCAGCTGTTTAGCTAATGATTTTTTTTTTTCTAATGGAATGCAGAAAGGATCGTCGATGAGTACGGTGGCTGCGGCCTTGGATCCTGCTCAGCTCAAGAGTGCGAAAGAGGATATCAAAGAGCTTCTCGAGTCTAAGTTCTGCCATCCGATTTTGGTACTTTTTTTTTGTTCTATATGTATATAGGTCCATTTCGATGCTTTTGTTCGAGTACTCTTTGTTGGACATGCTTAATGATTTTATCAATCTGTTTATTCGGCATTTGCTCGGCATGAGTTCAATTATACAGCTTATATTGCTCAAATGTGCTTTTGTGATTATATGTCTAATTGCGTCGCTTTACTTGCACCGATAGGGAAAGTGGAGGTTCTCCTTATGTTGATAATTAAATTAGGGTTAAGTTGTTTATTTTGCATCTTAAGTGTTCAAATTTCCGATTTCAGGTACGTTTGGGATGGCATGATGCCGGCACTTATAATAAGAACATACAGGAATGGCCAAAAAGAGGTGGAGCCAATGGAAGTCTCAGATTTGAAGTTGAACTGAAACATGGAGCCAATGCAGGTTATTATTTTATCGCATGTATTAAAATAGCCGTGTTTGTATTATTCCTTCCTAATGAGCTGCCATTTCAGGTCTGGTGAATGCATTGAAGCTTCTTGAGCCTATCAAGGAAAAGTATTCTGGTGTAACATATGCAGATCTGTTCCAGTTGGCCAGTGCTACTGCTATAGAGGTCTTGCTCTCTCAAGATGGAATTAATATTATATTTTGCTTGATTTTTAAAACATACTAATGATTGAAAATTTATATTTTTAGGAAGCTGGGGGACCCAAAATCCCAATGAAGTATGGCCGTGTGGATGTTTCATCACCTGAGGAGTGTCCCGAGGAGGGAAGGCTTCCTAGTAAGTGCATTTTTTTTCATATTTGGTTCTGTCTAAAGTGTGGTTCCTTATTTGTAGTTTCCATTATAAGATGCCGATTTATGTAAAAACTCTGCTGCTGCTTGATGACCGAAATCCAGAAACATTAGTAGAGATATATTTCTTCCTTTCTTTCTACTTTTGTTTTAATTATTTTGAAAAAGGAAGAGCCATAGTCAGGGCCAGGTCAGGTATTTGCATGCCATCAAATGTTTGACAGACTATTAATCTGCTATATTGCGCCTGCCTGATTTTGAGCTTGTGGCTGGCTCCCAATGTTGCTAATAAGCATCTTTCTTTCTCTAATATACCACAGTATTTCAATCCACAGTCTAGGCACAAATATATCAGAGGCAGTAGGTCTCAAACTTTTCTTTGCTAATACTCAATCAATTTAGCATAGAAGATTACGTTTGTTGCCTATTGTGAATCTGTCACTTTCAGTCAAGATACTTGTTCATGTGGGTGTATGATTTGTTTTCACCAAATTTTGTATTTTGTGCTTAGAGCTGTTAGTTTGTTTTTATAGGATAAGCAAGTTCATCCATGCCACCAATTAGTTAAGTAGGCTGCATGTGTTTTCTCATTAGTCAGTGAGCTTCAGTTTTCTACCCTGAAGTTTTCTGTATTTCAGATATATAGTTGAAATGTGCCATCAGATTTCTTCTGTTGTTGAATTTAAATATTTCAGTCTGTTGGATCCAGAAGTTCTTTTTCCAGAATAATTCGATTTAGTTTTATTTTCATGTTCTGTTTCCTCTTAGATATCCGAGGCTGCCTGTGGGTGACATTTGCTTCAAGTCAGTGACTAATTTTGAAACATTTATTGCTTAGGTGCTGGCCCTCCCAGCCCCGCTGACCATTTACGGGAAATTTTCTATAGGATGGGATTAGATGACAAGGTAACATTGATTGTACACATATATTATTATTCATGTTGTCTCAATGTTCATCGGGTGGTTGTTGAATTCATTGTTCTTCAGGACATAGTTGCGTTATCTGGTGCACACACTTTGGGAAGGTCCAGACCAGATCGCAGTGGCTGGGGAAAACCAGAGACAAAGTATACGGTATTGAACCATGATCTTCTAACAGACTAGATGCAGTGATATTCATTTTTTCCAAGCTGTTTAATTGGACATTTGCTATATCCAATCTCCAAATGAAGATTTAAGATTTTGCTGCCAAACGACTGGCAAGCTTTTAATTGTACTTTATCATAAAATATGAAAAACATTCTTTTAGCCATTTATCAAACATGTGCATGCTAGTGCAACTCTGCACACAGATTTGGGGGCACATCTGTATGCTTGAACTTGCTTGCCTGTCCTCTCGTTTGATTAGTTTTGCATACAATATTTGTTTCTTTCCATTTGTTGTTGTGTTTTTAACAGAAAACTTTGGACAAAAAGTTAAAAGAACAACTTCAAAATAGGTGATGAAAGTTTGTTGGGTTTATATTCATGTTAAGAAGCTTAAGAACCAAATGGCTTTTGTTAAACACCTTTTCCTCATATTCTAATGTACTCTGAGGAAGGATTGTTAAATTTTTTTTTTTTATTTGAGTGATGTATTAGTTATTTTTATAGATCATTATGTATGTTTCAAGCTTAAATAGCAGTGACTTCTCATGCATGGTCGCTAAAAATATCTTAAGAAGAAAGAATGTCAGAACATGCAGATGCTAAATCTATTGTGCTGGTGCTTTAACTTACACCCTTTCATGCATACACATGCAGATAGTTTTTCTCGTCGGTTAATATATATTTTAAGCATTTTGATGCATGATTGTTGTCATTTTTGCAGTTGAGTTTTATTTGTGTTTGTGTCTGTTTTATTGAATATACATTTATAGTTGCTGGTTTGTTGTAACACTGAGAACAACAGGAGTTACGGATTCATATTGTGCTTGCTGCATGACAGAAAAATGGGCCAGGAGCACCAGGAGGACAATCTTGGACAGCAGAATGGCTTAAGTTTGACAACTCCTACTTCAAGGTTTGAGATATCAGAATGCTTTGTATATATTGCAAGAAAATATAGCTGTGGAAATAAAAGGTGGAAACTGATAATTTCTTGTTTGCTGAATGTGTGATCAATCTGCACAGGATATTAAAGAGAGGAAGGATGAATACCTGCTTGTATTGCCCACTGATGCTGTTCTTTTTGAAGATCACTCATTCAAGGTACATCTAATTAATTATGTTTGAGAATATGATGGGTTTTTTCTTCCTTTTTTTTTTTTTTTGTTTTAAATGACAGAGCAAGATAGTCAACATATATAGAACAGTGAGCTAAATTAAAGAAAATCTGTAGGTGTATGCTGAGAAATATGCTGCAGATCAGGAGGCATTCTTCAAGGATTATGCTGAATCTCATGCCAAGCTCAGCAATGCTGGGGCCAAATTCGATCCTCCCGAGGTTTGTTATCCTTATTCATGAGTATTTGTATTTAAATGCTATATTTTGCTTCTATTCAAACTCTACAGTTTGTTATTACTTTAATTTGAATTTCTCTATCATTGCTTTTAAAAGTTTTGTAGATTCGCGGAGGTCTTTTAAAAAAGAATATAAATGCCAATTTTTTGCATAAAATGTTTGTGAGATTATTATGGCCGGAACAAACAATTCTTAGTCTCAGTGACTCTTAAAAATGGCCTTTGACTGATAATATACACAGTATATATGCATCTATTGATTCTTCTGGGTTCAGCCTATCAGCTTAAGTTTGTTGACATAAATGAAGGAACACAAACAACTATTAATTTTTTTCTTTCCTTCTACCTGAAATGTCAGAAATTCCATCAGTAATTTGAATGTAGAAGATGATAAGAGTGGGAGAAAGTTGATAACTGATTGTGAATTTGATGTTCAGGGTATTGTGTTAGATGGTGTTGCCGGAGAGAAGTTTGTTGCAGCCAACTACTCGTCTGGAAAGGTTGAGATATAAAAGTTGTTTTGTTATATTTTTCTATATGATTATTATCAAATTCCTTGCTTTCTTGGTTGGATAGAGGATTTTAATGGAGGAAATTAAATTTTTGCAAATTGTTCATTTTTTCACTTTTCCTGATTTGCTGCAGGATTAAGAAACAAGTTTCTTGTTTTGTAGTGCCGTATCATTTAATAATACAAGATGCAGCTATTTGCAATCCTATGAAATCACATCTAAAACTTGGAAGACTAACTGAGGGAGAAAGGAATAAAATTCAATAAGTGTTGCTATTTGAATTGCAGAGAGAACTGTCAGAAGCTATGAAGCAGAAGATACGATCTGAGTATGAAGCCATTGGCGGAAGCCCAGATAAGCCTCTACAGTCTAACTATTTTCTGAATATCATGATAGTGATTGCTGTGTTGGCATTTTTGACGTCACTTGTTGGAAATTAAGTCTTCTTTTTTTCTTTTTTCTCCCAAGGATTTTTAACATATAATATATTGTTTATATATGTGTATGTTAATATGCTGAGCTAATAATAGCTCGAGAACTTGCGATTGAGTGAAAGGCCTCAAAGATATATTCTTTTGTTTGCAGAGAAAATGTGATAAATTTTATTTATACAATGAGTCATTTGATGTTGGATTTAGTCTCAATAGTAACTAGACACTTGAATTATGTTGATTTACACATTGGGTAATTTATCCAGACTCTACATGTAGATTAGGAAGTTGAAACTGTCAGTGCCAACTGTTGGTCAATGGTGTCGTAAATTCATTTCTTTCCTCATTAAGTTTGATTGGATTATATAGTTTTCAATCATTTGGAATTTAGTTTGACTGTTGATATAGCTAGTGGATGATTGAGCCTCTCAAAAGGAGATGTATACATGCATCCACCATAAGGCAGAGGGATACTGTTTCAATAGCTTTTTATTTTCATCCCTCGGCCCAAAATTTATCATTTCTCGAACTCATGGATGAATGTAATATTCAACTTAATATCATCAAGCAGTGTTCTAGCCAAAAATATTACTGGATTCTGATCTATATGGTATAATGTCAGTATATCTTTGTTATTCGGTAAGTGATGCTGTATTTTTCTGTTAGTTTTGGAGTCGATTAGTAATGTGGAAATTATAAGTTCAGCATCTTTTGGCTTTTTCATCAAAAAAATAAAAAATAAAAATAAAAAAACCTATAATACATTGGCTGTTAGTTAAAGGTTAATATATTCAATTAGGTATGTTAGTCAAAGGTTTACAGTTTGATTGGATTGAATTTGTTTGAACTCTACTTATGATCAATGCAAATATGTGTTTCTTTTCTTTTTGTTAATAACAGTTTGATCTCTGTTTTCTGGATCTTCATCTGAAGTCGTGGTATTTTTGAATTCCAGTAGTTAAGATTGATTAGCACTTTCTTTTAATCCATTTGCAAACACAAAACTTTCAGTTTCTGCAAAAATCTTGTCTTTATATGAGAAACCTATTATAGGGTAGGTTGTTATGAGGCAAAATTCCATCAGGACAATTCTCAATGGCGAGATGCATATGATAATTACAGTAACAAGAAGCTCTAGTGTAGTGATACTGATTTAGAGATGAGGTCCATACTAGCCTACTAGGCTTGTGAGGGAATTCCAATTAGATTGTTTTTGTATAAAAATAAAAAATGTGATTATTGTACTTGCAGTCATAAATAATATATTCTCCAATAAATGGAATAAATCTAATTATTTCACAACATTGATGTTCTTACTCCAATGGCATGCCCATATAGTCAATGCAGTTGTTATAGTTTGTAAGGAGAGTTGTTTTCCAATTCTTGTTTTTTTCAGTCAATTCAATTTCCCTTGTTGCAATTCAAGATTGTTTTCTGTATATATCAAGTGAATGCAAGAAAAAGTACCCTTAAAATTAACCGAATTTAAAACTTGGTCTCATGGCATGAAAAATTCTGAATATTATTCTAATTACACGAAAAATGAACCATTAAGCAAATAAGAACACAAATTAGAGATTTGGGTTTAGCTATGGAATTTGGTAAGTTGTTAGGAATGAATGAATGAATGGTCAACATGTGCAGCTTTTGTATTGAAAAGAAGAGATAGATGAAGATTGGAAAGGCAGAAATGCTATAAACTGAAAAGAAATAAAGAAGATAATCATAGCAGTGGTGCCAATTGTTGAAGCACATGGGTTGCTTTATTAATTATTAATGATGCCTTCATGGATTCATCATATATTGCTTTGTTTGCTTTTGTTCATACTTATGGAAACTCATGTTGTATACATTCCTGGTAGATGTTTTTCTTTATTCTTTGCCAGGCTTTCATTTTTCTTTTTATCCTGATAAAAGCCTTGTGAAATTTCCTTGTGCTTAAGCTTTAGCCTTTATGCAGGATCCATCCTCTTTATTGTTCCTTCTTTTATCTTTATTAGAAGCTAGCAGACCAGAAATTTCAATCGATGTTAATTTCTTTTGTGGATGTGTGTTGAGGCTCATCTGTAAGAAAAGAATTACTTTAATGCATTGCATATGGTACAGGAAAGTCAAATCCATTAAAATTTATATAAAATTTCTTCAAATCACATATCCAAAACTCGAATTAAATACACTTGGTAAAGAAAGAATCGACCCTTGTTATTTATTCTATGATGGAACCCATCCATAGGATAAAGATGGTGAAAATAGATATGGTGGGCCATAGAAATTAAAGGATATATCAAGTTATCAGGGTAAATATTATGCTTTTATTCTGCTACTTTTACAGAAAAATTAAATCACATTTCTTTCCTTTTGGCCTAAAATTAAAGCAGATATCAAATCACCGTGGCAATAAAAAGTTAATCATAATTATTTGTATCCAAAAAAATAATCATCAATTATTAGTGGAATATAATGCTATCCATTCCATAATGGACTATGAGAATTTTCTTCTTTTTCTTTTTTTCTTAATGAAAAAACAAAGGTCGAAAGAGTTCACCTGCAGGAAAGGGGCTTCATGTCTTATTTGTTTCAAACAAAATTAAAAAGCTCAAACAACTTTCTGAAAAATACCTTTCGAAATAAAGGATTTTCAGAAAGCAGCAGTGAAATTAATAATTACCAGTAAAATTAAAAAAATATTTTTTTAACCAAATTAATTTCCACTGAAAAATAAAAAATAGATGCTAAAATTTTATTCTAACAGCACACGTAGTACACAAATCAAATGATTGTTGATACATGACAACTTACTTCTGCATTTAATTAAAAAAAAAAAAAAACACATCCACACTACAAATAGTGTCTTGTACAGAACAAGAAAGTCGAAAAAATATATGTATTTTCAAGTTTTATGTGTCATTTTAAGTGACGTGATATTTGACTGAATACTCATATAAATTATTCCGTATCAAGTTATGTCCTATGTTCAAAATGGAATTTCAACTATTATTTTTTATTTTTCCTATAAAAATTACCTTCATTTGGAAATTAATATCAATTCAAATAGTTTACTGTTAAAAATTATATATATATATAATTTTAGTGTTAATCAATTACAAAAACAAAATTTTCCAGTGGAACAGTAGTGAAATTAATATGAAAATTTGTAGCAACACTTTTTTCAATTTTTAGCCTGTTTAATTTGTTACAAAATGTTCTTATGATTTAAAAAATAGTTAAAAAATGAAATAATAACAAAATAAAAAAATAAATTCAAGAAATAGAGTAATATATTTACTCCAAATCTAGGGCTTCAATACTTATTTATAGTTTTCCATTTCTGTCCTTTCATAAGATTAGCACCATCATCAGTTTTGCTATAAAGAAGCAGACCACAAATCCATGCTTTTGCAGCCTGAAATAGGAACATATCTTAAATGACTACTGTCGCCATTATTGACAAAGACAGGAAGTTTCTGAGATTTTATATTTCATCTGTTTCTAAATAGATGACATTTAAAAATAATATATAATAATTAAAAAATATAATTAATTTATTATTAAAAAATTTTATTATTTTTATTATATTAATTATATTTATTAATAAAATTTTATTTTTTTTAAAATCAATTAAATAGATATATTTAATAAAAATTAATTAATGTATCTTGATTATATTAAAATATCATGTATTATAAAATTTTTTTTTTAAATATTATCTATTTTGAAACAGAGGGAGTAATTAATAGGAAACATCAAATTTCACATCAATCTAAAACCTCTTTCACAAGAAAATCCGAAAAATACAATTTTTCGTAAGGCCTTTTTTGTTGACTTTGAATTCTTAAATTTAATATCTAAAACAAGAAAATATATTCAATGGAAAAGTGCATTGCTCTTATTTTTAATATAGGGAATCATTTACTTTTAAATGTTTTTCAGAGTTTAGGTACTTTTTAAATTTATCAGAATTTAAATTCCACAATTTTCGTCTAAAATTATAGTTGTACAAATAAATATTTTTTAATATAATACGCGGAATTGAATCCTTCCTTTTCTGGGTTTCAAATTAAAATAAATTTAATTATTTAGATGAGGTATTTAGTTAATTTTATATATATGTGTGTGTGAAAATGAGAAAGCAATCAATATTGACGGACGGCTGTCTTTTGGGAAAGAGGATTTTTGACAACTTTTCTAATTCTTCGGAGTTGCGTGAATTTTAAGTTAATTTGTGGTCATAAGAATTTTATTTTCCAAGTCATGAAATCACATTTCGTAATCAACTTTGCTTTATGAGTTTATGTTAAATCAGGAAAATATATACATAACTAACAAATGAAAAAAAAAAGCACTCAAGGAAAAGAAAAATCACCAAATATGGAGAAAAATTAAAAAACTATAAATTGATTACATTACAATTTAAGCATAGTAAATAAGCTTTATTTTCAATATTTTAGAGGTAGTATTTTTTTTAAGAAGATACTTAATTGCAACGATATTATATCAATAAATTACAACGATTCTCATCTTATAACAAGAAAAAATATACAATAGCTATAATTTACAAATAAAACGCTTGATTGTTAATTTTTATTAATATTTAATTAGCTGATTTTCTTAGATATTTTTATTTTCTTTTTATAAAAAAGAGAAAAAAAATAGAGACTTAACTCTGAGATATCTCAATATATTAAAATTAATTTTACGGTTAAAATTAGGCTTCTTATATACTTTTATGAGCATTTGATGCGTACATAATTATATAAGCATGCATAATTTCCAATTTTTAACAGAAGTAGGTCATAGTTTGACATAAAAAATCAAGAATCGATGATGATGATGATGATGATGATGATGATGATGATGATGATGATGATGATGATGATAAAGAAGCACACGTAGATAACCAATAATATTTGGGGAGAATTTTTTAAATAATATTTTTTAATAAAATAATAAGTGAAATGGGATATATCATAAATTATTTACCGATTTGAGGTTCGGAATGAAGATATTGTATGATGCTGCATCGTTACATCAAATGCTGTTGACGGATCATGATAGAAAATGCTATGTCTTCCATCAAATTAAATTTAAATAGTGATAGTTTGCATTGCATTTATAGTGTTGAAACTCAAGCCTTGCAGACCGTGGCCTAATGGCAACAAACTTCACTAGATTTCCTCCACAACTTGTGTGCTGGTTAGAGCCTTTTTTTTTAAAAAAAATTTATCATTAATTTATAATTTTAATTATTCAATAATATCTTTATTTAAAAAAATTATTAATTAACTTACACGGGTTTGAATTCTAACACAGCCATCTTCTTTTTCTGTGCAGCATTTTCATTTCGAATCTCAAATTTATAAATAAATTTTGACAAATCCATTTCACTTATTATTTTATTAAAAATATTATTTAAAAAATTACCCCTTATATTTGCTCAAAAAAAAAAATCTGCCATGAATATTTTTAAGATCAATCGTAGAAAATAACGCGGCAGTGCAAAGGCGGGGTCCATATTAAGAAATTAACCCAAAGCAAACAATCAGATCTGATATCCCGACACGGGCATCCGTAGTCAAAGCTGGCTCAGTTGCGAGAGACGTTTCCATGCTTCCAAGTGTACGGTACAGCACGCACTCGTTTTTTCTTATTTGATTTCTAAAATATAAATCGCTCTCCATAATTTAATAAAAAATATAATTAATTCCTAAATTTTAATTTAATTTTTAAAATAACGGTTTTATCGGTTTGATCATCATTCATTTACTGGGGCAATTTAATTCGTTTTTTATAAATTTTAAATTTCAATTCTTCACGGGCATTGAATAGTGAAATTTAAAAGTATTAACCAATGACTAAATATTTTAATGATATTTATTCTGAAACAGGAGACATTAATTATTATTAATTTTATATTTTGCATAAGACGGCCGAAGGTGAACTAACAAAATTATTTTCAAACTGCGTCAAAATGTTTGAAAATAAAGTTCAGCTACTTGTTTTAAACTGTTTTACCAAGTTGCCCTTCCTACATCGAAATTGTATAATAATACAGAATCAAATGGAAAGTTATATATTGATGATCACTTTCAAAATTCTTGGTTTAAAAAACCAAAAAAAAGGGACTGATTATTCATGCTAATAAAAATCTAAACCAAACTTTTAGAAATATAAAAGCAAAGTTAACCGAAAAAAAAAAAGAAATATACATGTAAAACTTTAATTTTTTTATATTTTTTTGCGAACATTAATCATAGTTACGTATGAAAAAAAATTAGTTAAAAAAAATGAAAATAAAAGAAGATGAGGATTTGGCTATCCGAAAAAAACCAAGGGAGACGTGCTCGTCAAACTTCAACTAACTCGTCATCACTTTTTGATGACGACCCTTTCACTCAACCACCATCCATTTTATAATTTTTTTTAATTATTTCATTTAAATAAAGTTTTAAATTTAAATTTTATAAATGACTAAAATTAATATTAAAAAAGTTTTAATTTAATTAATATTAATTTTTTATTACTTTTTATTATAAAAGTCTAAATTAAAATAAATTTTATTTTATTTAACATAATTTTATATGAATTTAGTGGATTGATTGAATTAGATGTGATAAAATTGATCAAAATTCATGTATCAATTTAAATTTATTAAAAAATAATAATTAAATATTATTGATCAATTAAAAATTGATTTATTTTATTTTTTAATTTAATTTAATTTAATATTTATTAAATTAATTCAAAATTAATTTATTATACTTTTTAATGGATCATTATCCAATAAATTTTTTTAAAATTATTTTCCTAACTCATTGAATCATTTGCCCGAGAAAAGATAAAAGAATCTCTTTATGTGAAAACCTCCAAAACACTTGACACCAGTACAAGTCCTGCAAAACCCCAAAAACCCCATTTA
Source organism: Excoecaria agallocha (assembly GCA_037975025.1). NCBI lineage: Eukaryota > Viridiplantae > Streptophyta > Magnoliopsida > Malpighiales > Euphorbiaceae > Excoecaria > Excoecaria agallocha. The sequence continues at coordinate 103,963 of JBBPFJ010000217.1, forward strand.
GATTCACACAAGATAACAAAATAAACTAGAAAAAGAATACCGATTATAGTAAGCAAATTAGACCCTGATACCTTTTTGGTCTCAAACGCATCGAAGAAGACGAGAATCCCAGAATCGAGCTCTGCTGTGAACAGCAGAGAAGAGCAAAGCAGAGAGCACCGAAGCAAACAGAGAGAGTAGATGTGGAAGATGAAAGAATCCAGAGCTGCAACGGAGCCCTAATCAAAGCCAAATCAAAACTAGCCGACATAAATCCACAGCCTCAAAACACAGAGAACCTCTTTTGAGTTCTTGGCTTCCTTCAGTCAGAGAAACCAAAGGCAAAAAACTCTATGAGACAGATAAATATAGTGTGAAGAGAAGTGAGAAAACCCTTAAAAGGCGGCGATACAAAATAAAACACTAGGGTTTTAAAAGGGATTAGAAATCTATGGCCACGATTTTCCCTTCCATATCATGGCATACACCAGTAATATAAGACCTTAACCATAGTAAAAAAAAAAATAAACAGAAATTTAACATTTTTGCAAAAAATAATTTTAAATAATGTGTTGTCCAAAATTAATTAATAAAAAATTTATACTAATTTATATTAAATTTATAAATTAGTTTAAATTATTTAATTTATATAAATATTAATTCATTTATAATTTATATTTTTTAATTTATTTATAATTTAATTTATTAATAATTTATTAATTAACGATTCAATTTATCCAATTCATCCATTTAATATCTCTGGATTCAACGGAGAAGTTTATTTTATTAATTTAATCAATTAGGATTTAACAGTCTAATTATTTGCACATGCAGACAAGATATAGTAATTTAATAAAAAAGCAGTGTTATTGTCATCATTAAGAGAAGAAGCAATATGATCGGTGAGACCGTGACGTGTTCTAGTGAAATTACAAAACTGGCCCTGATTGAAACTCTAAATAAATGGATAGTAGGTTTAGCCGACGTGTGTCTGACTCTATCTTAGCATGTTTGCTGCTTGTGGGAACCATCATAACTGCATGCTGCCTACCCAATAACTGAAATTATTCATACCATAACCACCATATGTTAAGCACACGATAAAATTTCGTATTCTAGGCCTTTCTTTTTCCTAGTTCTTGTTTTCTTCTTTTAATATTTTACTGATTTTTTTTTTTAAAATATACGGGGTCTCGGAAAATTAACTTTGGCGCCAATTGCATAGATTCTAAGATGAGAAATTTAAAAATCTTAATTTAAAAATTGATTAATTTATTTTTTAAGTATATTATTTAATTTATATAATTAAAGATTAATTTATTTATTTTATTAAATGTTGTGATGTATAATAAATAATAATAGATATATTAATTTTTATTTTAAATTTTTAAAATAATATTTAAAATGAGATAAAATAAACTAAAAAGAATGTCTATCTAATTAGGAATAGATTAGAAGCAGTAAATGGATGGATTGGACGGATTTAAATTGTATCATAAATGTGCTAAAAAATATAAATCATAAATGGGTCAATATCTAAATAGATTAGACGAATTTGAGCCGATCCATGAATTTAATACATGTTAATTCGTTTCTCATTAGCTCATTCATCTTTATTTTATTTTCCACTAAAATTATTCTAAAATTTTTAAATATTGTAATTAAGATTTTTTTTTAAAATTTTCGAATCAATCGGTGTAATGGCCTCGACACCGGATTAGTTGTGAACAGTATTTTTCGACAGTAAATAGTATTTTTCGGACCAAAAAGTACATCCGAAAGTCAAAAATATTTTATTGAACCATCGAAAAGTATTGGTCATAATGAGTACGAAGTTGAAATTCGAAGTGAAATTGAGGTCAAATGAGCCTCGAAAAATTAAAAATATGAAAAATGTAGCGAGTCAATTTCCCTTATACGAAATGTGACTTGATTTTATGTCATTTTTAAAAAATAGCAAATAAACTCCGAATATTATCAAATTTTGCAGGTATACCTTAAATTTTGTGTAGAATATTTTGGTGATAAAAATTAAATTTTTCGGTGACACTAATAGTTGCTGAATCAGATCGATAAATTTAAATCGGACCGATAACGGACTCTGATTGAGTCAAAAATTTGTGTCCCACCTATTTTTGATGTGATAAAAATTATGAAATTGATTTTAAATGAATAAGAGCTTTGGAAATGAGAGAAAAATTTATGGGACCAAAATAGTAAAAATTATGAATAAATTAATAGATATATATATATATATATATATATATATATATATATATATATCTATATGTAAAAAAAAAAGAAGAAAAGAAGGTCCTAGAAAATTTGGGCCACAGACCTTGTAAATGAAAAGAATTAGAAATGAACGAATAAAAGTAAAGAAAAAAAAGAGAACAGATGAAGCGACGACGCAAAAAGGAAAGGAGGGAATGCTACCTGCACCTCATGCCGGCCACCTCTGTGACAGCGATGAGCAGCATGCCGTCTCCCTCTTACCGACGTCAAATCCCACAGTGGTGGTCTAATCGTCCAATTTCTCTCTCTTTTTTCGATCGATTTTTCCCATTTTTTCGATGGATTTAAGGATATTTTCTAACCAAACCAGCCGAAGGTTGGACGCATGACTATCGAAAACGAAGTCAAGAGATCTCGATCTATATGGTGGTAGTGTTGGATTGTCACCAGAGTGTCCGATGAGCAAATTATTAAGTAAATTAAGATAAATTCGATCCTTAAGGTATGTGACTATGAAATCCTTTAATTTTTCTTTTATTAGTTGAATTTTTCCTTTAAATTTATTAAGAAAAAATATTGAATTATTGAGTAAAATTGAAATTAATGTTATAATTATTCAATTATATTTTAATTAAGCTTAGTATAATGTATAAATTAAATTAAGAAATTTCATACATAAGCCAAAAATTCCCTTTTAAAGAAATGGATTATATATTATGTAATTTGATGAAATTAAGCTTTAATTTGATATGGAACATGAAATAATACATTCATAAATTTTCTTGAAATTTATTGGGAATTAATTGAATATTTTTGAAATATTTATTGGATGATATAATTAAGGAAGTTAGTGAATTGTTGGTAATTATGTTATAAAATTATAATAAGTATAAAATGATTTGCCCATAAATTTTTAAAGGAATTTATGGAAATTTTAGAAAAATTTTAAGTGTATGTATATACCGTATATGATGAATTATGGTAAAATAATTCATAAAATAAGCAAAAATGATAATAATTGAAGAACAATGTTCATATAAATTTTTATAAAATTTATGTAATTTGTGAAAATAATTTAGAAAGTAAATATAGAATATGCTTAATTGAAATATTGAATTATTGAGAAATAATTCAATACACAGATAAAAGTTGGTAAATTAATGTAATTTAATTTACAATTCGTATAAAGAAAATGAAGAGATTAGATGATAAATTTTCAAAAAATAAAAAGAACAGTAAATAAAATAACCGTATTAAATTATTACAAAATAATTCATAATTTAAATAAAATGGTGAATTATTATAAATAATTCGCAGTCCATATAAAAGTATTTCAAATTTCGAACAATTGTCAAATTCAGACCGATAAAATAAATGTAAAAGTAAAGTATTAAATTATACCGCAATAATTCATAAAGTGTAAAGTGTTACAGAAAAAGAAGAAATGATAAATTATAATAATATAATTCACCAAGCGTATAAAAATATGAAAAAATTTTTTTGCTAAAAGTAAGTAATTTGAAAAGTTATAGGTCTGAAAAATATTAAATGTTTAGATTGAATTATTGTAAAATAATTTATAAAAGTAATCGAAGAGATAAAGTAATTAAAAAGAAAAAGTAAACGAAAAGAAATAATTATTGTATAATCAATAGCACTAAAAAGAGTGTGATTGACAAAAATATATTATTTTAAGAAAAAGAAAATAAATTAAAATTATTAAAAGTTTGTAAATCATTCTGAAAATTTTTATTTTTTTTCTTAGCAATAGCCAGATAGTGATATTTTTATTCATGATATAATTGACTAGTAATAGGAACACTTTATAGTACGATACAAGTCATGGTGACTTGCTTTGCTATGGGTAAGATCTTTGATCTCTATAATTTCAGTATTAAAGTGAAAGTGAAAGTGTATCTGATATCTACTCTGTGAGACTTGATCTTTTGGGATCATTTCTCAATTTGTTCAGTGGTACTCTTTGGGATTCATGTTCGCATATCCTTTTTAAAAGTCCTGTCATATTGCATTAGGGATACATTGAAAAGAATAAATTAGAAGTGCAAAAGTAATTGAATATAAATATTATAAATGATAAGGACTTGATTGAAAAAGAATGAAAACTTTGGGATAAAACTGAAATTATTCCCAATAATTTATAATTTAAAACAAAAATGAAAAGAAAATATTTTATAAGAATAAAATAATAAGTAATGATTGTACAACTTATAAAAATAAATCTTTGTAAAAGAAAATTAAAATGAATAGTTATACGAGAAGACTCATGAGAAATAATTGGTATATTGTGTACCAATTATTATTTTGAAAAGAAAAAAATTTGAAAATTTGTACTAAATATGTAATGAAAGTTCAAACATGACAATACTATAATTAAGTGAAAATATGGCTAAGTAATGAAAATTTAAAGTAAAAGTTACATGAAAAGTGAAATGACCAAAAGAAAAATAATTATTCAGTTAATAATGAAAAAGGTAATAATTGTGAAATAATTGCGTAAAAAGACCCATTTGTAGAAAGAAAGGAAAATAAAAAGCTGCATGCAAAGTGTTTCAAATAACTACATCACTTTATATTAAAAGTTAAAAGTCTTGATAATTGCAATGCATTAATTAGTCAAAAAGTCAAAGTAAAATAAAAGAATAAATAGCAAAAACTAAAGATACGAGTACCAATGTAACTCGTTAAAGAAAATGATAATTGTATCGATGTGATTAAAAATATAAGATAAAGTTAAGTAAAAGTAAAATGTAAAGTAAAAGTAAGGAATATAGCAATAAATGTTCATTTGTAATTGAAGTATAAAAGAACTTATTATCAAGTAAATTGAAAAGTAAAGTATCAAAGTAAAAAGGTTATAAAAAATATTGATAAACAATGAAAATAGTATTAAAAGAATTAAAAAAAATTCGGATAAGACATAAATAAAGGTTTGCATAATAAACGTAATTATGCTTTTATTGAAAAATTTTAGGATTAGTAGTCACCACTGAATATATCTAGTGTTCAGCACTTAGTGTTTACTGCGTACAGGTTCTGAAGTGTTGCGGGAGTCGGTATACAAAGAAGCAGAAAATTGAAGAAGAATAAGAGTCAGTTATAATTATTTTTGTATGTTTGGAATATATATACTTAAATAGCAAAGGTAAAGAATTGATCTGTTTTTAGGTTAGCATTTATGAAATTGTAAATATTGTTATTTCTATACAAGTGAAATGGCTAGTTAGTGAATGATATGTATATTGTTATCTGATATGATTGTTGTGCCTTTGAGAGACTATGAAAATTGTTTGATTTTTCAGGAAGCTAGAGAATTCTAGCCGTTGTATTGCCGAAATTTCGTAAACTAAATAGCAATTTTGATTGTTATATATTGCGAGTTGAAAATATTATATTGTATCGAAATCATGTGGCAGTAAAGAATGTTGGAATTTCTTTTTTTACCGTTTATCGCTAAATTTCGCATCGAAAAAGACTATTCCGATAAGGATGTTACAATCTGAGTTCGTTTCAATATGTTTCAAGGCACTGAAATATTTTTGGTCGGTCCAAAAATTTTAAATTTTAAATGTGTACAAAAATTTATTTTTTACTTTTGAAATTTAATATTCATTATTCTAAGATATTCTGTGTAATTAAAATATTTTTTGAAAGTTCATGTAATTTTTTCAAACCGGTCAAAGTTTGATCAATTTTCGCATCTGCGATTTATTTTTATTTTTGACTTTTGGAGGGTTATTTAACATCAATTTCAGCTCAAATTATACCACAAGACTCATTGTAAATTGTATTTTTTAGTTGCAGCATAAAATTTTTCTATACCTCAATAGATTCGGGATGGTATTATTCACCCTTAATGTCACTATTTACCATTAAAAAAGTAATATTCATGCTGATAGTGGTTTCAAAATGTTACAGGTGGTAAGGATGGAAGGGACAAAAGATTTTGAGAGAAAGAGAGATAGGATGAGAGAACTAGACTGAGTGAAAGGGGAGGCACATTGGATCTAGATGGATCATATGCAGTTCAAATGTAAATCTACTTATTTGATTTATTTTTTTAATGAAATTAACACTTTTATACAATAAAATCATATAAAAAATAGTGCAAAAAAATATTGATCCAAATATGTTGGATAGTCCAAATGGATCAGATGGGCTATATGGATCATATTGTGATCAAGATGGGTTGCATGTAACTAAATGTTGATCAACTTATTTGATGTATTTTTTTTAATGAAATTAACAATTTTATACAATAAAGTGATACAAAAATACTGCAATAAAAAAATATTGATCCAAATATGTTGGATAATCTAAATGAATCGGACGGTCCGGATGGATCGTATTGGGGTCTAAATGAATCATATGTAGCTCAGATGTGACTCAATTTATTTGATATTTTTTAATGAAATTAATAATTTTGTATAAAATAACGTGATACAAAAAATACTGCAATAAAATTATCCTAGTAAAAATGTGATGGTCCAAACGAATTATTTTTGGGTTAGTCTAATAGGTATCATAGCCAAATCTATTGGATATTTTATAGGAGGCCTATTGGGCATCATGGGTAAATCCAAACATATAATATATTTAACGGATCAAATTTGGATTGGTCCAAAAAATACTATTGGATTGAATTAAATTTGGATTATTTTTTTGAACAAAAATTTGAATTTGAATCAATTTTAATGGGTCTAAAAATAATTTAATAATAAACCTAGCAAGTAAAATATCTAATTTGTTTCCAAAGCGTGTCCATAGTTAATTATGACTGATTCATAATAATGGTTTTCTTTTCCTTTTTCACTTTCAACAAGGGTAAAGAACAATATCAACTTAATGCTTTTGATGGTGCATGTTAAAAAAATTTAAATAAAGTTAAGGTGTTTTATAGCAATAATGAACAATCTAATCCGCATATCTTTGACTGAAAATAAATTAAATATTACACAACTCCTTACAAATAGAAAAAATCTAAAAATTTGAATAAAATAATCCGCAAAACAAAAATAGCACTTCCTCCATTTTTCTTATGCGCCACTTTAAAATCAAATTTAAATTTTATTTATTTGATAAAATTTAATATTTAAAGTAAAATATCTAATATTTTGTTTTCACGTAAAAAATATTTTAATAATTAATATAATATCCATAAATAAAGTGAGGTCTTTTTTTACGAAACTTTTGTACCTTTCAACTGTTTTAGAAAAAAATATTAATTTTTTGATAAAATCGTTACACGTGAAAATAATTTTGTACTCACATTTTAAATTAATAAATAATTTTTAACACATCTTAAATTCGTAAATAATTTTTAAAAATATATTATTAAAAAAAAATTTTCTGTATACGCAATAATTTGTGAAATGAGGACATCCAATCAAATTGCATAGAAAGGATGGCAACATAAAACACATTATTAATGTTGTCATGAAATTATCATTGCTTATATAATTGCCGAGCATTAATTGTATTGCGCAACATAGTTAATCTTTGAGATTCCACGCAAGAGGAGAGTATCCAAAGTGTACTCTCTCTCTCTCTCTATTTATATAATCTATTATTATTATTATTATTATTATTATTATTATTATTATTATTATTATTATTATTATTATTATTATTATTATTATTAAGATGATTCAAAATGCAAAAGCTTGGTTAATAGGAGTAAAATATAATTATTGGATAATTTTTTTCAATTTAATTATAAAATTGACATAAAATTAAAAATTGAATGCGGTCAGATTATTTAATTACTCTAAAAATCAAGACTAATTAATAATTAGCGAAAGATAACAGTATTATTAAAAATGAAAACACCTAAAATGGGAGAAGGAATAATAATAATACAGGGTCCGTTACCCATGGCGGGTTCCGCGAGCCTTCTTCATCCTCTGCAACTCTGAAATCTTTGCACAGAAGAAGACGACAAGAGGAACGCCATAACCTTCTTCTTCTCTAAGTTTACTCACTGACAAATCCCTAATCACGCATCTCTATGCACCTTTCTTTAGTATTATCATTATTTTACTGCTAACCAAATTCTCACATCTCAGTTTCATCAAATATTGTTCTCCTTGCATGGACGGTCTCCTTTCGATCTCTCCAATCTCAACGGTCAGATTTCTCTCTCTCTCTTTCAGGCACGAATTCTTACTGTTCTATTTCTATATGATTTCAATTTTCACCTCTCCATGTCTCTACTTGCATGATAACTCCGTTCTATACCTCTCAGGGTTTTTTTTTTCTTTTGATTCAGATATAAGTTCCGATTTTTTTCTCTGTCCAACACGTTATTTTGTTCCCAAATTCGTCTTCTGGATCTATCGTTACTCACAATGCTTCCTTTTCTTCTCAATTTGTACGGTCAGGCATTTTCGGCACCATGAATGCTACGCTATTTCTCTGTTTCTTGAGTAGTTTTTTGCTCTTATCCCTTCTGCTATGGGCTGTGGAGGATCCAAGGTTGATGATTTGCCGCTGGTAGTTCGTTGCAGAGAGCGTAAAGAGCTTATCAAGGCCGCATCCGATCATCGCTACGCTCTCGCCGCCTCACATGTGTTGTATTTTCATTCGCTGAGAGATGTTGGTGAAGCGATAAGGCGATTTGTTGATGAAGAGCTCGTGATCGCTTCTTCTTCTTCTTCTCCTCCTGGTTCCCCTGTTCTTACTTTACCTCCCCGTGAAGGCAAATCCAAGTCAAAATCCAAAAATTCTTCCTCTTCCACTTCGATTTCGCATTCTGCTGATAGCAGTTCTCATAACAAGAACAAACACAAAGAGGAGGAAGACAATGAAGATTCGCATTTGCATTTGTCATCCGGGTCTGAATTGGGCTCTGATTCGGGTCATATCCATATTCACGATTCCCCTAAAAAAGAAGAAGAGCAGCAGCAAAGAGAAGCACCTTCAACTTCTTACCAGTTTAATGGTTATCAGCCGGATTTTAATGCTTATCCTCCTCAAGCAAACTGGGGCTTTAATGATCCTGGATACAATCCGTATCCGTTTCAGTATCCATATCCATATCCGTTCCCCGATCCTAATCCTAATCCTAACATGTATTACATGAAGAAGTCTGCCACTCCGGCCAAGACGGTGGTGTACGAGGATCCAATGGTTAATGGGTATTCAAGTTTTTATGACAATGGCGGATATTTTGGGTACCCAATGATGGCTTCACCTCGGAGGGAACCGAGTCCTCAAAGGGCACCACCGTTGCCGCCATCTCCGCCGAGGGTGTCCACGTGGGATATTTTCAACGTGTTTGGGGCGTATGATAATGATGCTGCTGGTGGGTACCCGAGTTTTTACTCGGGGATGAGATACGGGTACGGGTCGAATACAAGTAGCCCGGATTCCAAGGAAGTAAGAGAAAGAGAAGGGATTCCTGATCTGGAAGATGAAGCAGAGCAAGAAGTGGTAAAAGAAGTTCACAGAGAAAAGAAGAATGGGATAGAGGAAATGAATGGGAATAGCTACAATAATGGCAAAATTAATGAAGAAATGAATAAGAATTATGGAGAGGGCACATCAAAATCAGTGCCTTTCCAAACCAGCAGTGAAAGTATGGACTCCATTAAAGGAAAAGAAGTCAAAAGCAGTGCTAGTCCAGATACATTTCGTAGTCCTGAAAGTATTATTTCTAAAAGTCATGAGGAGTCTGTGAGAAAGAAAGGAGTGAGCTTTGAGGTTGAAGAGGTATCTGTTGAGTCTTCAAAGCCGAGTAGTTTAACTACATTATCTGTTCATGGTACCAGAGATATCCATGAAGTTGTGAAGGAAATCAAAGACGAGTTTGAGACAGCGTCCACTCATGGAAAAGAAGTTGCTTCATTGCTTGAGGTGGGGAGATTGCCTTACCAGCGAAGAACCACGTTCCTAAGAGGTAAAGCACTAGCATTTCAGATATTCCCTATGTTGCCTATCCTTTTTTTTTTGTACATTTTTCGTTAGTACAGCGATCATGTTGAACTTTTTGGGTAAAAGAAAAATTATAGAACTAAAAAAAAGATAAAGAGTTGTCATGTTACATGCCTATTCAATGTTGCAAACTTGAAGCTATTGGATACCTTACATGGATGTAAATATGACGCTGAACTTTACCATCTTAGTGTGTCCAATAACCAAGCCCGTCAGATGCCTATTGGCGCTTTTTTTTTTTTGGGAACAGAACTTTTGTTTTTAGGATAGTTGGATGCTTTTGTTTAATTGAATTAAGTCTGATCTGAATGAGAATACGTTTGTTTTGCTTCATTTGTGAAGTTTTCATGCCTCTGTGCAGTGATTTGTTCCCGGATGTTATATCTGGTGTCATCACATCCTCCTACAAGGCAATCAGTTCAAATCTCATCTAGGACAATGAAAATTGCAAAAGCATATTCTGGAGCTCATGGAGATGATTTCGATAGAAGGGCTAGAAACATATCATCTACACTGGATGAAATTTATGCATGGGAGAAAAAATTATATAAGCAAGTTAAGGTATCACATCAGTAAAAGCAACGTTTTCTTAGCGTTCTTCCCCTTTTTGTGCATGAATATTTCATAGGATTGTTAAGTTGAATGTCAATACCTGCAAAAGAGCTTATGGATTAATTTGGTCATTTGTACTCTGTCATTTGAAGTGGAAATATCAACCCTCTTCTTGTGCTACACTTAAGATGGAATTTTGTCATGTTTTATTTAGAATCCTACGAGGCTGCTGATAATATCTGAGAAAGAATATTGCATTTCATGTGTAGGAAAAGATTGATAGGTGTTTTCGTTGTATTCACAAATGCTTATGCTTATATACTTTTAATTGCAATGGAATCTTCCTTACTATGTCTAGGTGTTTCTGCTGCTTTTAGGATGAAGAAAAGCTACGACTTGTCTATGAAAAAGAGTGCAAGAGATTGAGAAGCTTAGATCAACGGGGAGCTGAGTTGAGTAAAATTGAAGCTGCCCAGGCTTCAATAAGGAAGTTGCTGACAAAACTGAATGTTACCATCAGAGCTATTGATGCTATATCAGGCAAGATACAAATGTTGAGGGATAAAGAATTGCAGCCTCGAATCACCGAATTGATTCACGGGTATGTGACTTCTTTATTCCTTGGTCTTCTAGATGTTCACTTTTTGTTATATTGACACCATACTTGCATTAAGGTATACTTACACCCGTCTCAGTGGATGTTGCATACTTTATTGTTCCTTGGCCTATTTTTCTTCAGGCTATTAGTCCTTGCAGGGAGGTATTTCCTGCAAAATTAAATTAATATCTAGCAGCATATTGGTAATGATAGGGAGCAGTGCGATTTTTAACATGCTCAGTTCTTTTTCTGTGCACTGGATGAAAATAGAGTTGGATTTTTTTAAGGGGGCTGCTGGAGTTATTCAATTTAATCTCATATACGTTTGCCTAATATTGGTGGCTTTTGATTGTTGTAAATTGAAAATTAAGAGAATGCATGCCGTGCAGACTTCTAAATCAGGTATCATTTACTACTACTAGCAACGTTATTAATTGGGGCACTGGACTTCCCGATCTTGTTTAGTTCAATAACTTTGTTTCTCCATCTTCAATAAATTCAAAGAAAACTAGTGATCGAGCAATCCACTTGCTGTCTTAGGGTAGTTAACGTACTTCATTTTCTGTATCTTTCTGTTGTTTGGATCAAGAATAACACTATTATCAGTTGCACAGGCCATTCCTAATGGTGAAAATGATTCAAAATTAATAATTTCTGGCCCTTGAGTGCTTCTCTTTTTTCAGATATGATGAATATCCCTGTTACTTGCAGATTCACAAAAATGTGGAAATCCATTCTAAGATGCCACCAGAAACAGATCCAAGCTATCATGGAGAGCAAAATTCGATCTCTCAAGGTGAATACTGGTCTGGGAGATTCTGGTTTGAGAGCTACACTTGAACTTGAATCAGAGCTAATCAATTGGTGCATCTGCTTTATTAATTGGATTCAAGAACAAAAATCTTATATTGAGTCATTGAATGGGTGGCTTTTAAGGTGCCTTGTCATTGAGCCTGAAGAAACAGCAGATGGAATTGCACCCTTCTCTCCCAGCAGAATGGGTGCTCCACCTATTTTTGTAATATGCAATGATTGGTTTCAAGCAATGGTTAGAATTTCCGAGAAAACAGTGGAGAATGCTATGCTCGAGTTCGCATCAAGCTTACATCAATTGTGGGAACGACAGGATGCGGAGCAGCGCCACAGGATCAAAGCAGAGTACCTCACTAAGGATTTTGAAAAACGTCTAAGGACCTTGCGCATGGAGAAGGGAAGACTTGCTCAGGAGCAGGATGCATTATCAGATAAAGCAATGTCAAAGGTTCCTTCAGAAAGTGGAATTTCACCCCTAGATGATTTGAAAGTAGATCTGGATTCAATGAAGAAAAAATTAGAAGAAGAGAGAGCAAGGCATAAAGAAGCTGCTAAACTAGTAATTGATGCAGCATCCGGTAGTTTACAAGCAGGTCTAGTCCCAATCTTCGAGGCTCTGGGCAGCTTCACTTCAGAGGTTCTGAAAGCTCACGAGCAGGTTCGACTCGAAAATGCTGGACACACTTAGTAAAAAATGCCCAGATGTACAGTTGCCTAATGATCATATGCATTTAGAGTGGTTAGATCCACTGAGGTAAAAAATGGGGAAAAACCACACGGTTTGAGAGCAGCTCTAGGAAAATGTTTAGAAAGGTGGGGTTGCATAATTTGCTGAGAGAAGCTGAAGGTTAAAACTGTGGTGGGTGGGTTAAAAAACGAAAAGAAAATTGATGTTCTATAACATGTGGTTTTTCTTTTAAGTTATAACCCCTGTGTAGGTAACAATTGTAGGAATTTTGTACAGAAAATTCATTTATTGGTTGATTGGTTGGTGGTGGTTGTATTTGATGTAATTGGATAGTGTATGGAGGACTGGAGCTAGGTTTTGTGTAGTCTTCTTAGAGCAGAAAATTTAAGCAATTTTGAATGGAAAGTATTAGACGAAGATATTGAGAGCTCTTTCTTGATAATATGTTATGCCATTGTTTTCTCGAGGTAACAAATTTTGCTATTAGCTGGTCTTGAAAATTCATGATGGATGTACCTGTTTGCTCATTTATTTTTAATGGACGTAATGTAAATTAAATATGGATAATTGTTGCCTCGACTAGGATTATGATTTTTTTTTATAGCTTTGGCAAATGATGAAGTGACATTTATAAATAATAATTACCATTTCTCTATTTTTTAATGATTTTATTTTATGTGGTATATCATGTTGATGTTATGTTATCCATTAAATCTGAACTATGTCCGGGCAAGTCTTTTTCACTAAATATTTGTGCGATCCATTAAAATTGAACAAGGAGGTATGGGCAATTCTTCTTCAATAAATATAGCTTCGTCATTTATAAAGGGTTATAGTCACTGTTGTTGTAGAGTTTTGATTTATTTTCATTGATTTGGATTTCTGCTCCTATATCAAAGGTCAATGTTACTTTTAATTAAGCCTTTTAAAATCCTTGGGTGTAATTAAGCCCTTACAAATTCGGATAATTGAGTCTCTTTTGGAATTTAGATATTTTAGCTTTATAAATTTGCATGAGAAATCAACAATTTGAATTCATGATCTATGTAATTGCACTAGATATAAATAAAATAAAATATCTCAACATTTTTATATATCAAATCCTTATACATTAAAATATTGATTTTGTATCTCTATATTTTTCAAATTACTCATTAAAATTCAATTTTGATTGGATCGATGGAATTGAAATATACAATTTGTTAATTTTACATGAGATCAATTTGAAATAATTGTTGTATTTACTAAAAAAAAAATTTTAAGTGCATTTTAATTTTATTATTTTAATATAAATTGAATATAATGTGAATGATTTAAAATTTAAAATCACAGAGATTCAATATAAAAAATATAAAATATATTAACACAATGTTAAAAAAAAGGCCAAGTCCCTTATTTAATAGCGGAGGCACGCTAAAGGCGCATTGGGTTTGGGTGGCCTTGTGCAGCTGTTTCTACAATGCATGGACTCTACCATCTTTTTCGCAAAAGTCCCCATTCATTTTTATTTTTATTTTCATTTTCCCTTTTGTATTATGGTTCAGAATGTCCCAAAATAAAAAGTTACCCATATCATTTATAAACATATTATTTAATTAACTTAAAATTAATTAACATTATTAACATATGAAGATATAGGAATTGAAAAAATAAAATTTCAAATAATAGGAATAGTTCTCTTTTTTAATCATTTTTTACCTTAATGCTTTGTGTATTGATGTCTTGAAAATTTTTGTCCATTCAAATTCTAATTTTTATTTTGTCAAAATTAAATTTCCAATTTCCATTTCATCAATGTGAAAACCATTGTTAAAATTAAATAAATGTTTATTTACAAAATAAAAGTTAGGAAAATAATCAATTTGAATATTAATGCTTGAGGAATTGACAAAATATGCATATTTCCAAGGAGAAAAACAAGTTTCATAATTATTTTGTGCCTTTATAAAATTTGAAAGACCGCTAATTTACAATCTTTATTGAAAACTATAATATATGATAATGCCTAAATTGTAATTTGGAAGCCCAGCTCGGCACCTACAGGTACAATTCAAGTCTGATCATAAGCTCTTCAAGGAGTCAAGCCCAATAAAACCCAAACCTGGCTCTTTAGAGGCTCGGTATGCAAGTGGACAAGCAGAGATAGGAACCGAAGTGAAGATTTGTCTGATCGAATTGATAAGACTCAATCTTCGATATCCCACTGATACACACCTCCGTCCCATCCATCATCTGATCAGTAGCACATCGCCGAACATCTATTCTGACATCTAAGTAGACCACTCAAGTGGCTTCGAATATCTCCTATAAATACCAGTTGTCATCCCACATATAAGACATGTTAAACTCCCAATTTTTCTCTTTTTATGCTTTCACAATCCAAGTCTCTTACTGACTTAAGTTTCAGAATGCTAATACTCGATTCGACTGGACTAGCCCTTTTTTGCAGGACTTAGCCTTATTATATCCGATCGGGCTTCGTAGACAATGTTTCTTAGGCACGTTCGCCATTAGATCCCTATCAAATGGCTTATCTCCCTTATCAAATCCCGTGATTTATTATTTGGCTCTTTCATTAAGAGCCGATAGTGGAATCAAAGTGCCCATCCTAACGATAACAATGGCAAATATGGGGCTACTGATGAATGACACAACCCTTACAAGCCTCGAATGAGAATACCATGACCAAAGAAAGATGAAACGACGTGTACCAGGTCCAAACGAGGATGTAATTTCTTTCTTTTGGGATATTACACACCGATGCATAAGCCTTCCAAAATAGCCTACTATGAAAGATACTGAAAGTAGCAATAAAGCCATCTTCTCCTCTATTCATGGGGAAATGGCGCAGCAAGAGATGAAATATCCCTCCTCAGATCGTGAAGAACCCTTTTATAAGGAGATATAGTATCCCCCCGAAGATTGGGAACTCCTTCCATATTGATGCATGAGCCTCCCAGTATCCCTTTACACAAGAGAGGCACTAGAAAAGGCCACAAATTCGGGTCCTCTCCTATTTGCTAGAAAGGGAAGGAAACACAAAGCAGTATGAGGAACACTTTTATTCTAAGCTAAGACGAAAGAATGTGCGCTCATTTTAAGCTAAAACGAAATGAGTTACGCCCCATGCCTAGAGCTGTCGGGCCAGACAAAGTCTCCAAGCACGTTATGGGGTCAATCATGCCCATTAAATAGGAAAAAGGGAAAATGGAAAGATCTAATCAATGCAGCTTGAGGGTAAAGCAATGAGATAACGACTCACGGCCTATTTAGTCTCCCTCAAAAAATGATTGCTAATATCTCATATTTCAACCTCAGGGTTCCTCTCATGTAATCATCTATGGCACCAAGAAAGCAAAGCAAAGATGCCTTAAAAAGCTTGTAACAAGAAGGCGCTCAAAAGGTACACCATGTAATTTCTTCCCGATATTTTTTATTCGATGTAATTTCAATTACATGTGTGTAACTCGATCAAGGTATTTAATCCCAATCTACATGATTGATGTAAAACTAATTAATTTTACGATCAATGTGTTCCTAATCAGAAACATGTAATCCCAATCTAAAGACTTATGTATTTATTTTTACATTTTCCAATTCAAAGATTGATGTACAAACTCTTATCGTAATTAATCAAAGTGATTGATGAATGAATTATTATCTTTACTGATTGATGTGTTCTTAATGAAAGTTAATCACATAGTCGATATTGTTATTGTATGGAGTAAAGTTGTTTTAAATAAGATCGCCATCGATCATGACTATCCGATCAGGAATAAGAGCTCTTTCATTTTCTAAGGATTGAGATTCAAGGGGATATTCGATCATATAGATTGAATCATTTACTTATTACCAGATAATTCAAGTCAAAATTTCAAAAATCATCAATATGGTTATCTGCTTTTATTTTCGAGTCAATGGTAGTCACCGAGCAACAAGCAAAAAAATGAAGAAACAACACTATGAATTAGAAGTTGGTTGTTTTATTAAAATTTTTAATATAGAGATACATTGGATAAAGTAAATCCCTATCTAAATCTCTACAAAACAATCACTTGATGCTTCGAGACCACCTCTTATAAACTCTTGTAGTGTTGTAAAATCTTCCTTTTCAATTCCAACCAGGAATCAATGTAAAAATGAATGAGAAAGTAAGGCTCCTAGCCATTCCCTATTCACAACCCATAATTTCTAGTGGTGAAAAATGAAAAGTAGAAAGGAAAATCGAGAAACTGGAGAGGAAAATACAAATTTAATGGTAGTTCACCTATTATCAATAGGTTATGCCACTACAAGGAAAGATCCATCAAAAGGAAAAAAAGTTAATTCATCTTTCTAAAATGGTGAAGGTCAGAAAAAAGAGAAGGTTGAAAAATCTTAGAGTACTAAGAAAATTCCATTGGAAGATTACAAAAAAAGAGGAATGAAGGTTCTCGGTGCCTCTGAAGAACGTGCCTATTTATAAAAAGATCTTAAGGATCTTTAATAATGACGACCACGTGGCAATCCCTAATAAATGAGGAATCAAAATTGAAGCATCGCCATAATAAAAGTGAAGGAAAAGAAGTAGCAAGCCTTAAATGTGCCGGCTATTCAGAGTTTTTTGAAGCCATTAAATGGTGCGACAATTTAAAATGTTTGGATTCAATGAGCCAATCCTGAAATTTAAAATGAGTAACCCTTGGATTGGATATCCCACCTATTCTATTTTGTGAATGGAACGAGATTATCCTCTCAGTGGCATTACCAATAATTTCATTCACTTTCCCGATTGACGTGTTTAAATCCCAGTTGCAAGGCTAACGACTTTATCAAAGTGCTCATTTTCCTAGTTGATGCATTATCGATCAAAAAATTAAAATCCTAACTTTATGATTGGTGCCTGGTTGCTCCCGTGAAGTTGCCTTTAGTTGCATCTCAACTCAAATTAGATTGAAGAACTGTAAAACTTCGAAAAGACAAAACAATTCAATTTTAATCGGATTTATGGCAATTAAAAGCGGCTTTATATTCCGATCGATGAAGACCAAGTATGTGTGTAAGCTTTAAATCCTTTATTATCCCAAGTTAAGAGTTGTGTTCTCTACTAACATGCACTTGAAACTTGATGACTATAGCCGAGTAATTCTCAATAAAGATAACAACCATTTAATGATATATCTAAGGTGCCAGCAAAATGCCATGCTTGGTATAAACAAATATGTTGATCAGAATGGTAAAAAATAGCTTTATTAACACAAAAGTTTTTTATTGCAAGCGAAGAAAACACAACAAAGGGAATTATGATCTATATCTAACAGTTAATTATCATTGGCACTCCTATCTGGATATTTTTATCATTTTTCCTTTGCATCTTTTTCCTCTTTAGTAGGAAGATTAGGGAGTAAAAAAAGATAATCCATAAAGCTAAAATCCTGACCAGTGAAACATCTCTCACACATTTATAAGAGTAATAAAATTTCTCTGAAGATCCCCCAATTGGTGCAGCAATCGCTCCTTTTGATCAGCCAACTCCTTTTGATGAATTTGGTCTATAAGATTTAATTTTTCCTCGAGCTGTTGGTTAGTCAACTCTACCGATTCAACCTTCGCTTGAAGCTCCTTCACCTGTAAGGACAATTGAGTTATTTGAGAGGTGTGTTCAGCTTTAAAAGCTTTTAGATCTTATTTCAACTTCTGCTCAGATTGGATCTTTTCAACAAACTTTTCCTTTCAGGATAAATTCTTATTGTAAAGTTGCATAACCTATCTAAAACAAAAAGAAGTTAGCTCTAAAATGCTAAAAAATACTTGAGAAAAGTTATAACATGTGGGCATTTACCTAACAAGCCTCAAAATTTATCCGGGCCAACTTTCTACCTGGAGAAACAATCGAACCCATATCGTTCATGTCCTTTTTCAATAAAATGCCATTGCTCAAGTGGTCTAGCATATATAGGCCACGAATAAAGCATCTTTGATTAAATCTCTAAGTTAACACCTCTTTGAGAGGAAGAGTTTCGATTGAAGGGAGAAATATAGATGTGATGGCCATAATGGATGGCTCTGATAGTGCAACTTGCTCAAAAGAAACCCATTGGTAGGTGCCTCCTTATCAGCCTGAACTGAATGAGTAATCTCTATAAACTTCTCAAAAGTCTTATCTTTGAGGGCTAACTTCCTCACTTTGGTAGGACGGGAGTCCGATCTTCCCCTTTATGAAAATTTCTTTTCAATGATTTTTAAGTTCTCTTGGTCCATTCAACTATCTATTTTTTCATCTTGGGATCCACAAAAGCTGGAAAAAAAGAAAGAGAAAAATGTCAGACCATAAGGTACAAATCGAATCTTGAGCAGAAATCAGAACTTATACAAGGTCCTAAAGACTCACACTCATCTAGTCAAAAAAATAAGATCTCCCAACTAGTCAGGTTATCTTTATGATCTTGTATATATTTTGTCAATTTTTGAATATCAAAATTAAATTTTTGAAAGGCACAAGCTAGAACTTTCAACGAGGTAGCTCTGGAGATTGGTGCAAACTTACACCAAAATCTCTTTTTCATCTGATCAAGAGGAACCTCTTCCTAAATCCTTTTACATATATAGATAAGGTGAAAAACCTCTTTTTATTCCTATAGGTGAAGTAATATTTCATCCCCTCTTCCAACCAGACAAGTAAAATAAATAGGTAAAAAGTTTAAGAGACTAAGTAACTCTGAGTAATCTATAGAGAATTCTAAAACAAGCAATCATTCTCCATTCGTTCAGATTCAACTAGTTGGGTGCAATTCCATAACCACATAGAACGATCTAGTCAAAAGGATGCAATGGAAGCTCTAAACCATGCTTTAGATAACTTTGAAATCTAATAAACCATTTTGGAGGATTTCCAAATGGCCTATCTGTTACTAGCATGGATAGTGGCTAAGATAGAAAAGCTATATCCTCAAAAAGTTTACAAATTTCTCTCAACTCTTTTACTTGTGTATCATCCAATGCTATATGTTTTTTTATGGGATCTTTATCCCTATACGACTCCAGAAAACTAAGGTAAAAAATCTTGTCAACTCTAAACCAACTTAGGTTATTACTCAAAGCCATCCTCAAAAGGGGACTAATCAAGAAAGAATTCCTAATTTGTGACCAAAAAGCAGATCCTTGGATGTCCAAAAAGGGGCTTGGAAAATAGAAAGATGAAGATAAGGATATAAACGAAGAAAAAGATGGAGAATCTAAGTTTAAAATATAACAGCAAGACATCCAAATGGAGAAAAAAGTTTGCAAAAAAATTCGAGTGAAAGATACTCCGAAAATGAAGCTCAAAACCTTGAAGGAAATAAATTAAAAACTTCAGAGAAAGGAAAGAAGAGCAAATTCTTAAAAGGTGTGAAAATGTTCCCTAATTGACTATTCATAGTTACAGTGATAGGACTTCTTAGCGAGCCATACAGAGATAATGAACGATCTCGCCACATGGATATCTGTAAGTGGGCCTAACGAAAATATGAAGCATCCCTTATTGAATAACATCCTTTACGAAGCTCTAAACGAAGGAACCTTCAAAAATTTAAAGTACAAAGGCCGTCTTAGTTTATCTTCCTTCAATCCTCTACGAATTGTGTTGGCTCAAAGTTACATCCTAATTTTGATGATAATCAAAACTTAAATAAACTCTATTGTGAATTATATTCTATGTCATTTCTATAGAAATTTTTATATACTTTCTGATGCAAATATCAATAAATAAAGATCAAAATACTTCAAGAATGGACTCAAGAAGAAATATTTGAAGATTGTCTTAATATATAGGAAATGAAGATATCAAAATTGTAAAATCAAATTGAGGCATAATTCTATATTCATGCATGCATATTTTAAGTCCTAAAATTGCATTAAAATATTTTTTAAAGTAAAAAATGAGCTTTTGATCAAAACTGATTTCTGTCAGAAAATGGTTTGTCAGAAATTTGCATCACTAAAAGTTTGACCTTTAGAAAATGAATTTCTAATAGAGTCAATTTCTAGACAAAAATCTAGGCAAATTCTGGATTTCGCTACAGGATAAAAAAATGGCTAGTTTGAATCTATTTTGTTTGTTTTGCCCTCTAACGATCAGAAATGGCTAGTTTTGGTTTGTAACCCTTAAAGCTAATTTTTTAGGTATAAATACATGTTGTTTCACCTATTGAAAGGTTAGGGACTAGTTGGAAAGAATTTATACCTCTTAAGAGTAAAGCTTACACTTTTTAAATTTCACTTTTCATATTTTTTGCACTTCATTCTTTTCATATTCTCCTCAATTTGATTATAGTATCTGTTGTAATTATTTGTGAGAAATTATCATTGTCAAAGATTGTAAGTTTGGGTTGGTTAGAAGCTAAGAGAAAAATTCTAGTAAGTGTTTTACATCTTTTACTTTGAAAAAAGATTGTAGATAGATATACATATTTATAATTATATATTGACATTGGCTCTTGCCCTTAAAATAGTTAAGAGTTAAGAGAAGAGTTTAAGAGTGATTCTTGAGCAGTGGATGTAGGCATTGAGGTCGAACCACTATAAATTATATGTTTTTGTTTTCTGCTTTGTTCTACTTTATTTTCTACTATTCTGTTTAATATTTTGGAACTTGTGTTTTCAAAAATTATTCAACCAAATTTTTAAATATTCACAACAAATTTTGCACATATATTTTCTAAATTATTTTTTAGCTTTTAATCTGAAAAATAACTTGCAAAAATTTGATTATTATTTTTATATTGCATATTTTACATTTACTGTTAGAAATCTACATTTGCATATATTTTTATTCCTCCAGAAAAAAGACCAAAAAAATTGAGATACCTAATTCATCCTTTCTCCTCTTGAGTGTCTTTGGGACTTACAGATGGGAATATCGTAAACCTTCAAAAAAATCCAGGAGCGAAAGGTGTTTTAGTTCGTATTCCTTTGATCCTCCAAGAATCAAAACATCACTAACCTTCAAAAATTCAAGGCATGAAAGGTCGCTTATGTTTGCATGATCCTCTATGAATTGGAATGTTGTAAACCTTTAAATTTAACGCATGAAAGGCCGCACCAGCTCAGATTTCTTCGATCCTCTATGGATCAGAACATCACGAACCTTCAAAAATTCAAGGCTCGAAAGGTCACTTTAGTTCGCATTCCTTCGATCCTCCACAAATCGAAATGTTGCGAACCTTCAAAAATTTAAGGCATGAAAGGCTGCCTCAGTTCCTAATCCTTCGATTCTCTGTGGATTGAAATGTTGCGAACCTTCAAAAATTCAAAGCGCGAAAGGCTTCCTCAATTCTCATTCTTTCGGTGATCCACAGATAGGAAGGTCACGAACCTTTAAAAATTCAAGGCACGAAAAAGCTATCTCAGTTTGCATTCCTTCAATCCTCCATGGATTGGAATGTCATAAACCTTTAGAAATTCAAGGTGGGAAAGGCCACCTCTGTTTGCATTCCTTCGATCCTTCAAGGATCAAAATGTTGCGAACCTTTAGAAATTCAAGGAGCAAAAGGCTGTCTCAGTTCGCATTCCTTCGATCCTCTACGAATTGAAATGTCATGAACCTTTAAAAATTAAAGGCATGAAAGGCCACCTCATTTTGCATTCTTTCGATCCTTTACAAATCGAAATGTTACGAATCTTTAAAAATTCAAGGCACGAAAGGCAGCCTCAGTTCCCATTCCTTCAATCCTCTACAGATTGGAACATCGCAAACCTTAAAAATTTCAAGGCACGAAAGGTCGCCTCAGTTCACATTTCTTTAATCCTTCATAGATCGAAATGTCTCGAACCTTCAAAAATTTAAGGCATGAAAGACTTCCTTGGTTCGCATTCCTTTGATCCTTTACGGATAGGAATGTTGTGAACCTTCAAAAATTTAAGGCATAAAAGGCCGCCTTAGTTTGCATTCCTTCGATCCTACGCGAATCTAAATATCGCGAACCTTTAGAAATTTAAGGTGTGAAAGGTTGCCTTAGTTTGCATTCCTTTGATCCGTCGTGAACCTTTAAAAATTTAAGGTTCGAAAGGCTACCTCGGTTCGTATTCCTTCGATCTTCCACAAATCGAAATGAGGATTCCAGGTGCCAGTTGCCTAAGCCTTTTTTTTCTCCAATCTTCCACATGTCGAAATCATGATTCCAGCCGCCAGTTGCCTAAACCTTTTTTTCTACGATTTTTCACATATTGAAATGATGATTCCAGGTGCCAGTTGCCTAAGTTTTTTTTTCCTTCGATCTTTTACATATCATAATGATGATCCTAGATGCCAGTTGCCTAAGCCTTTTTTCTTCGATCTTCCACAAGTTGGAACGATGATTCCAGATATCAATCACCTTGATCCCCTTCTTTCGATCTTTATGACATATCGAAATGTTGAAGGGGAAATAAACGATAATGCCCAAATTGTCATTTGTAAGCCTGGCCTAGCAACCATAGGTCCAACTCAAGTTTGATCATAAGCTCTTTAAGGAGACAGACCCAATAAGGCCCAAGTCTGGCTATTTGGAGGCTCAATATGCAAGTGGACAAACAAGTACAGGAATCGAAGTGATAGAGTCATTTGATTGGACATACAAGGCTCAACCTTCGATGTCTCACTGATACATGCCTTCGTCCCATCCATCACCTGTTCAACATCACATCATCGAATTGACATCTAAGTAGACCACTCAAGTGGTTCCGAATGTCTCCTATAAATACAAGATCATTTCACATACAAGATAGGTTGAACTCGCAATCTCTCTTTTTACGCTTTTTGATTCAAATCTCTCGCTGACTTAAGTTTCGTAGTACTAATGTATGATTTGACCGAGTTAACCCTTTTTTGTAGAACTTAACCTTATCACATTCAATCGGGCTTTGCAAACACAGTCTCTTAGGCACGTTTCCCATATGATTCCCACCAAATGATTCATCTCTCTTATTAAATCTCATGATTTATCAATATACTTTCCTTTTTGATAAAAATTAGGTGAATTTATTAATTAGATTGGATTTATAAATTTATTTATATAATCAAACAATCATAAACTAAAATGTATACAATATAATAACTGTTTTTTGTATTATCAATTTATCATGGAAATTAATTAATGATTTTATTTACTGATATGTATTAATAAATATAATGAATTAAGATATTTCTATGTTAAACTTGAAATAATTCTTACTCTTTCTAATGTTAATTAAAAAGAAAAAAACGGTCGTTAACAATTTTTGTTGTTTTTCTAAAAGCACTATGGCTGAATAATTACCAAATTTCTATTATTAAAGGAAAAAAATCCCCTGTTATCTGGTTCGATTTAATGCGATATCTTGTCATGTGATGTGATTTACATGTGCTACGTTCTACTATTAATCAATAGGTAATTCACATTGGATTTGGGATAGGCAAACTTTGCAATTGCATTTAAACCCAATCATATATTCATAATCGCAAATTTAAAACGATATTCCACTCCGAGCATGGTAAAACTTTGATCGGGAAAACGGCTACGAGCTTAGCACAGTAAAACTTTGATTGGTAAACAGGTGCGACGTGGATAAAATGGATCGGGTCATTAACAGACAATTATAAAATAAATCAGATATAAATGGAATTATATACGGATTAATTGGGTAATGGATCAATCCTTTTAAGCCGTTTATTATTATTATTATTATTATTATTATTATTAAAGCAAATAAGTTAAGCCACTTGAATTATTGATTTACAATTGATTCTTAAATCAATAGCAGGTAGGAAAAAAATCATATACATATAATAATTGATTCTTACTTTTTATGAACCCTATTTAATTATTGAATTCCAGATAATTCAATAAAATTAAACAGAGAAATTGAAAAAAAAATCTAAAGGAAATTAACTCGTGAATCCATGATTATTTCTCAGCTTTGCGAGAGTTTGAACCATTCACGGCTTCACAACCGATTTTGCAGAGCCTCAACTTGGTTATATTCTGACAAATTGAACACAAATATTAAATTTATATGCAACTTCTGTTTTTAAAAGGCTGCACCTATCCAATATCAATATCACGTTGGTTCAACTAATCTAAACTGAATATTATAAAGGTTCATTGTTGAGAATAATTCTCCCAACATCAAATTTTATATACATATCGAATTCACAAATTGAACTTAAAATTTATTTAAGGTAGAACAAGTCATTATCTATTTCGACCAACGAACGTTAATTATATGTAACTTCTTTATTATCGTTTTCGTAAACATGATATTAAATTAAAAAACTAATGAATCAACCCGAAATTGGCCTGAATTTATTTGGTTCATACGAAATCGATTAATTATGAATTTTTGTGGATTAAATAGAATTTAAATACAAGTGATATGGATCAAAAAAAATATTAATTATCTTTACTTTAGTTTTATCTTTACAAATTTTTTATTAATATGCTAATATTATTGAATTTTCTCTTTGCGAGACATTTTTTAAAATTAAAATGATTCATTCATTAACTTAGTATTTGAATAAGAACCAAAAATAATTTTTAACACGGAACAAGATAGTGTTAATTTACTTGTCATCAAATAAAAAAGTCAAAATTCATTTTTAATCTTAAATTTTTAAAATTTTTTATATGTAATGCCAACACGCATGTATTTTGATTGCTACTAATTAGTGCATTATTTTTAAATGAATTTAATGTAAAAAATTTTAAAAATTTATAAATTTAATGTAAAATATTTTAAAAGTTTAGATATTTAATCAAAAATAAATTTTACAAATATGATGTGAAAATTAAAATATAATCTCTGATGTGCCAGGGACAGTGTGTAACTTATATTAAAATATAAAAATTTAATAAAAAGTTTTATTTTAAAAAATATAATGCAAAAAATTTTTAAAATTTAAAGACTTAAAAATTAATTTTGCCAATAAAAAAAAATCACAAAATTCAATACTTCTATGATTATAGTATTAGTTCACGAACCAATTGTGGTTGGTGTGAGTGGTAAGGCACTCTCATCCCTTAAGTGAGGTCAGGGGTTAGATCCCCTTCACGTACGGAGCAACACATTGGCCAGCACACTACCCCTTAATTGGGCCGACACGGTGCGAACGAGGATTAGTCTGGATGTGGTACGGGCTTAAAGGTGCCTTCCACAGTTGGAGCCCATCCAGGATACCCCGTGCATTTCGCAAAAAAAAAAAAATAGTATTAGTTCACGGATAGGAACCGACCCCAGATCTAGGTTGAGAATTCCAAGATTAATCTGAACCGTTGATCAACAATTCTTCATATAAAATCAAAGTCAAGAAATAAAATATAGGCAGATATAAGGTCACAATTAGATCCTATATCCACGTGTAAATATGTAATCAACGTGTCAATACTCGACTGGTTAATAATGTGTTTCTATGTAATGATTCTAACACACGACCTTTTAACCCTAATAGGAAAGTAATAAAACGAAGATTTTCTTGCCATATGTATTTTTTTTTTTTACTTGCCAACATCAATATGTTATACGTGTAATGTGACGATAATAACCCAATGAGGATGTCCCACGTGGATTTCGAGCCACATAAGTGCGAGTAGCCGAGTATCGCCGTTACAGTGTACTCGCGATGATAACAATTGGAAATATCTTCAAGGGGGTCACGTGCTAAGAAACCATGTTTGTTTCATTCTCTCTCTACTCGCACATATCTCCATAAAAACCTTCCCACTGTTGAAAAATTTAACAAGAGAAACGCGAAATTTTGAAACCCGAATAAGCGTTTCGAAACGTATAACAATGGCGTCTAAGGCTTCGATTTGGTCTTATGTGTTTGTTTTGTCTCTAATTGTTGCGATCTCAGCCGGTGAGAGTGAAGAAAAGGAGTTCGTGTTGACACTGGATAGCTCCAATTTCACTGAAACAATCAGCAAGCATGATTTTATCGTCGTTGAGTTCTACGCTCCTTGGTATTAAATTCGATCTTAATGTGGCTTTCTCCATTAATTTAATATGATCGACTGTATTTGTTCTTATGTGAGATCTTTCTGTTTTTTTAGCTAACTTTATTCTGCGATTTTGATCTGGTTTTATCTTGTGAATCAATCTGGTGTGCAAATCAAAATTTGAATTTGAGATTTCTATGTGAAATAATTAAGTATATTGGCTTGTCGATTTTTGATAAGTGAATGGGTTCTGAATTTTTTATCCAGAATTTTAGGTTTGTATATCGAATCACTATATTGAGACTTAAATGCTTAGAAGCTTTAGTGGATATCCTGTTCATTTGTGCTCTGTTTTATATTTTCAATATATTTTACCAAAGATAAAGGTAACTTTACCGAACGAAGTTTCAATCTTTACGGCCAAATTTTGTGATTGGTAACCAACACTCGTTTCAGAGTTTGTTGAGCGTAATTCAGGCATGGCATTGTGAAGGATCTTAAAAGCAATCATTTGCCTTTTTCTTAGACCTATCTCTGCTTAGCTTTAAAGAGCAGATACACACACACACACACCCACACCCACACTCACACAAAACTTCCATTAATTTTAAATTGTATGGAAATGCGAATGCAAGAGCTAAAATTGAAGGTTATACTATGAGCTTTGACTGTCTACAGGGGAATAAATCTATTTTACACTGTTTTTGAATGCTTTGTTCATTTAGTTTAAATCTTATCATTATTTCAAATTCCTATAAGAGAATTGAGGTTCAGATGGAATGCTAAACTTGTTTCTTTTCTGGCAGGTGCGGGCACTGCAAGAAGCTTGCTCCTGAGGTAATGATTTAATGAAAACAATATTAAGATTTTCATTTTATGATTATATACTTAGCTGATGGCAACTGCTTTTCTATGTATAGTATGAGAAAGCTGCATCTGTATTGAATAGTCATGACCCTCCGGTAGTTCTGGCCAAAGTTGATGCCAATGAAGAGGTTAACAAAGAAATTGCAACTCAATACGATATTAAGGGATTCCCAACACTCAAAATTTTGAGAAATGGAGGCAAGTCAATTCAAGAGTATAAAGGCCCTCGTGAAGCTGATGGCATAGTTGAGTATTTGAAGAAACAAAGTGGTCCTGCTTCTGTTGAAATTAAATCAGCAGAAGATGCTAGCAGATTTGTTGGCGACAAGAAGATCGTTATTGTAAGTACAATTTTGATAGCTTTATTTCCACATTGGTAACTTTCCTGTAAATTATTCTTTGTTAACAACATGTTGGCACTTTGTTTCAGGTTGGGGTGTTCCCTAAGTTTTCTGGGTCAGAGTATGAAAATTTTATGGCTTTAGCTGATAAATTGCGCTCAGACTATGAATTTGGTCATACTTTGGATGCTAAACATCTTCCACGTGGGGAATCATCTGTTACTGGACCCCTTGTTAGGCTGTTCAAGCCATTTGATGAACTCGTTGTTGATTTTAAGGTATTGCAATAATTCTAGTGTGATCAGATTGTATACTTCTGTCTAGAATGGATTCTAACAATTTTATGTGCTTGTAGGATTTTAATGTGGATACCCTCGAGAAGTCTGTAGAAGAATCTAGCATGCCCATTGTGACTACATTTAATAGTGACCCCAGCAATCACCCTTACGTCATCAAGTTTTTCAACAGTCCTGATGCCAAGGTAAAAATGCTTGATAAAGATACAATGATTGTATTTATTAAAGTTATGTCACATTTTGTTGATTGTGTGATTTAAAAATTAACATATCACAAATGCAAAACTGTTAGTTTAAGTTGCAGACTTCCGTTTATCAATGTCTTGGAGTTTGTGTTTGCTTGTGTAGACATACCTCTTTACCCTGCATGCATGCTGGATCATCTGAAAACAATTACTTTGAAATTGGCAGGCAATGTTGTTTATGAACTTGAGTGTTGAAGGTGCTGAATCTTTCATGAATAACTATCAACAAGTTGCCCAGCAATACAAAGGCCAAGGCATAATCTTTTTGTTGGGGGATGTGGAGTCTAGTCAAGGTGCCTTCCAGGTTAGTGGGTCTCCTGTTTGATTGCCAACTGATTTCTGATGCATGTCACTTAACAATTTTCTTAACATGTATAAAATAATGTTTGATGAGGCAGTATTTTGGACTCAAAGAGGACCAAGTGCCCCTTGTCATCATACAAACAAATGATGGACAGAAGTATCTTAAGCCAAACTTGGAGCCTGATCATATTGCTCCTTGGGTGAAGGACTTCAAGGTATAGAAAATATTATGGCTTTTTCCATGCACAAGAGCTCTGTTCATTCTTAAGTGAGAAGCTTGGAGGATGAGCCCTGTCATTTGTTTTTCTGATATGCAAATTCCTTGCCTGAGAATATGCAGGAGGGCAAAGTGCCAGCATACACGAAATCTGAGCCTCTCCCTGAAGTTAACAATGAACCTGTGAAAGTCATCGTTGCTGATAGTCTTCAAGACATGGTTTTCAATTCGGGAAAGAATGGTTTGTATTGCTGATGGTGTAGTGTGGAAATTTATTTGTTTTAGTGTATTGGTAAAACTTAACATGTTATGTTATTTCCCTGTTCTAGTGGCTCTCAGCATGGCAATTTCACTTGTTTCTTTACCAATTGTTTAACTTTAATATTTGTTATTAAGGTTATTGGCATGATTGCAACTTGCCAACACAGCATCAACTGACATGTTTTGGCATAATATCTATTTTCTACTAGGAGATCACTGTTGGTTGCATTTCATTTTAATGGATAAGTGTGGTGGTATTTTATTTGTTTTATCATAAAATATCTGAGTGGACTAGATATTAGGAATTAGATGTGACCAGGTTCTGGTTATAGATCATTTTGCTTAGAGTTTGTTCTGAAAAAAAAAAAAATCCATCATTATGGTAGCATATGATTTATAATTTTATTCACTTTTCTTGCTTTGCAGTTCTTCTAGAGTTTTATGCTCCCTGGTGTGGACATTGCAAAAAATTGGCTCCAATCTTGGATGAAGTTGCTGTCTCATACCAAAACGATCCTGATGTTCTCATAGCAAAGATTGTAAGTTTTATCATCTGCCTAAGTAAATTTAAGATATAAAAAAAAATTATCTGATGTGATAGAATCAAGCGAGAAAACTCTGATTTGAGAATAGATTAGGCATATTCCTTTATAAAAGTGATGAACGGATGGAATTGTTTTAGGGTATTTGTTTGAATTAGAAATTTGTAAAATCTGATGATTCTGTTTGGACAGTTGGGATTACAAGATGGTTTGAATGTGGGATAGTTATAACTGCACTGTGCTTGACGTTAGCTGTTGTAAATTATTGTCGTTATATTAAAATGTGCAATAGTCCCATTTACGCCTCTAAATGTAGAGTCATTTGTCTTTCGCAGACGTGTCTTTAAACATTAATGGGTTGTAATGAATCGGCAAACGTCTATGTTGGTAAATAGGACGAAGCATGAGTTGCCCGAATCCTTTTGTGTAGGTGGGAATATTTTTCTAGGCTGGTTGGAAAGGGATAGAGCATGAAAGATTATAAAATATGGATCTGATTAAGAATGATCCAGCTGGGACCATGTGTAATATGTATTTAGTAAGAACATTAATGTATGAAAACATAGCACATCCTTATTCATAAGAATGCATTGGTGCTAACATTTTATTTGGCTCGATAATTAGGATGCAACTGCAAATGATGTCCCAAGTGGTACTTTCGACGTAAAGGGATACCCGACTGTATACTTCAGGTCAGCAAGTGGGAAGTTGGAGCAGTACGAAGGGGATAGAACCAAAGATGATATCATTGATTTCATTGAAAAGAATAGGGACAAAGTTGTCCCTCAAGAATCACCAAAGCCAAAGGATGAGCTCTAAATCTTGTACCGATTTTAGGCGAAAGTATACTGCAAATTTAAGGTTTATGTCCAAATAATCAGGCTGCTAGTTTACTTTTATTATGGTTAGGGGATTGAAAAATAACGGATATCGTGTAAGGTGATTGAATTTTGCCCTTGGTTACAATTTTACTGGATTCTATTTCTCCACTATTGTTCTTTTCGTTTGCCTTATGTGTTGAAACGCCATTGCCGCACGTTGGGAGCCCATCCTCAATGGAACAAACCCGAATGTCGAAATACCTTGTTACGATCCCTTGTTTGAATAAAACGCTTCACCCCTTGTTTGATTCTTGTTTGAATGGGGTTTGAAATTTTTTCAAATTAACTGATATATAGTATTATATATTATATGGTTATTTTATTGTTTATTTCTATCTAAATTTTAAACATGGTTTTCTATATTTTTATTTTTATTTTTATTACTTTTATTTAATTTTAGCAACTACTATTGTATTTTATTATAATCAATTTTATTTCTATGTTTTCAAAAATATTGTTATTTGTGATTTTAATTTTTCATAAATTATTTTATTATATTGCATCATATCATATATTAATAAAATTTGGAGGGTGTTGTGATAATTATGAAATATTTGGATGATTATTAAATTCATATTTTTCTTAATTTTAGTAGTAGTCTATCTCTTCTATTTTGTACCTATAAATACCCAATTATAGTTATTCAATAAAAACAATTAATAAGAGAAAATTCTCTATTATGCTATATCTGTCTTTTCTTTAATTAGTTTTATAATACGTTGTCAACACGATAGTTTCTAATGATTATTGGAAGTCGATTTATGATAATCCAGCTCGAAGGAATCAATAATTATAATTTATAAGATTAAACGGTAAGTAGATTTAATTCATAAATTTTGAATTATTTTAATTCTCATGAGTTAATGAGATTTATTAAGGGTTGAGTAATTCTATCCTATAATAAATAATTTTAAAAACTTCAATATACGAAAATATTAAGAACTGATAATAGCATTTTCTATTACCAAGGACATTAACATGATTTTAGTGATTTGTTTTGCATAATTGCAATTTGATCCTTGCTTAATTCTATTTTAATCATTATATTATATATGATGAATATATTTTATGTAAAGCCATATTTGGTTTTCAATTTGATATATGTATATTGTTGGTATATGTAATAAAATTATTTGAAGGTTCCTGAAAAGTTATAATGCAATTATTTGCATACAATTTGTTACAAATATATTATTTCTCAAATGTCATGCAGATATTTATTTTCAAAAAAAAATATTCACTGAAATAAATATCATTTTGAGACAGAGAGAAATACTTGAGATTCACTTTGTATAACATTAGTAATATATTTTTTTCAGATAATTTGATTTTATTTTGATACAAATATTAGTAAACTCAAAGTTTACTAATAGATACAAATATTAATAATATGAAATTTACTAATTGTTGTGCAAATATTAGCAACATATTGTTTACCAATTATAAAAATATCAATAAATATGAAGTTTATTGATTAAGTGATATTAATATCAGTAAACCTGAAGTTTATTGATTAAAGTAAAATTTTTATTAACTGTCAAAAATATTAGTAAATACAAAGTTTACTAACTGTTTGATATTAATATTAAGAAGCTTGATATTTATCAATTGGTATAAATATTGATATAATAAAATGGTAAACCTGAAGTTTACTAATTAACAATTGATTATTTGGTATGACCGATTTGATCATTCCGGATCAATTATAATTTATCAATTATTGAGAATTTCTATATACATATTTATTAAAGAACCAGAAGTTTCTTTTAGTTCAATTTAAAGAATTCTCATAACCTATTTGTTCTCAAAAAATATTATTAAGGTATCACCAGCTAATAAAGGGGCTGAATTCCCTTTATTCTGGAATGAATAAAGATAATATATGTGGATCCACTATCCACAATGTGAAATGCTCAAATATTTTTGAAAGATGCATCAATAAAATATTCACATATGTGTTTATTATCAACTCACAACCTATAGTTTGTGAGATTATTCAAATTAAGTGCATAACTTTCAGAATATGCAATCAAGATATTTTTTTTGATAATGCTAGTGATCGTATGTCGTGGCTAAAATATTATTATAAGCCTCTTGTACATGTTCATACTCCAAGGTCTAGCTAAAAATGTTAACTACATGCCTTCGATTAATTGTTAGATATTTTTATGAGAACAATAGTGTAATTTTTATATATGGATATATAATATTACATGCATTATGCTAATAAAGATCATAAAATTTCTCAATTGTAATTTCAGTTGAAATTTGCATTTTGATTAATAACTTTCCTAATATGAGGGAAAGAAAGCAGCTAAAATAAATAAATAAATACATTATGTATATTTTAGATCCTTGTTTCGTGAACCTGAAGTTCAAAATATCAATTAATTATAATAATGTATTTGTTAGTGTGTAGAGATTTATTAAATATCATATGTATTAGCTGCAAATGCTCCAATTCAAAATAATATCCCAGTAGGACAATTTGCTTTGTAGGGTAAATTATTCGGTTCCAAATAAAAATAAAATTTTTTGAATGGCAAGGAGCAAATAAATTTATATGGTCATATTATGGAGGCGGATACTTCTTAAAAGACTTATGACATAATAAAATTTTAAATCCATGAAGTGGTTCAGGTACCTAAAATTAAATAAGAGATCTCAATATGTCATTTGTCATTAAAAGAAGCCGAATGATAAAGTTGTCGACAATATTTTGTATAAAAATATTGATGTTGATATTTTCAATATAGTGATGATTTTAAAATTAAATTTGTTGAAAAATACAGATATTAATTGCATTCAATATAAATTTTTGGACCTGCAGTTTAAAATATTGACAAATATGATGTTAAAGGAGTACAATTGATATTCATGTAATAAATAATAAAGTCGTAAAATATGATTTATTTTATTACATTTATTGCAATGAATTGGTATTGATTGCAAAAATATATATTTTTTTATATAATGAATGCAATAAATTTTTAATGTTTGTCAATTTAGTAATATATTAGTATGTAACTAATTGATACTATCTGCATATTTTAATTTCTTAAAGATTTATCATGCCTAAAGCATATAAATATTTCTGATTTTTTTTTTCAATTTATGCACTGAATTTTACGTATATGATTTTGAAGTATTATAATGTTGTCTATTATCATGATTTTTTTTATGATTTTAATTACTGAAACTTTTGAAAAGCTCAAAATGTTTTAACGAATTTTGTAAACTAAATTTTGTTTCGAATTAAATATCAAGTATTATTTGATTGAAAAAAAATTTTTATAATGTGATCATATGTTTATATATTACCTTTCATTGAGTACTCAAATGGTTATAAAGTCACTAGATATAACATATTTTATGATCATATATTGTTGCTATTAATGCAGTATGTAATCATGCATTAGATGGTAATTGTCAAATTGTTACTTAAAATTACATATTATTTTAAAGATTTTAGCTCTCTATATAATCATATATGTTTTATTTAGATAATTTTATTATCTTTAAGTAATTTTTTTGAAATATTTGAATTAAATTACTAAATGCATTCATTTGTTATAGCTATTATATGATTATGTTGTATACATGTTATGATCAAATTATTTTATTTGTTTCATTCCTTGAAGTGAATGAAGCGATATAAAATTATGACCATAAAAATGGTATGTTCAAGAAAATTATTACTATATGATTAATTTTCACCACTAGAAGTGGTTGATAATTAAGAGAAAAAATAGAAATGGTTAAGAAAACCATTTGAGAATGGATAACTTATTTATGATGTGACATAAAAGTACATTGGTCATATACTCGTTGTACGTATAAAAATTATGTATGCACAAATTTAAAGGTGTACCGATATTATTATAAGGGGAAGAAAAATACACATATTTTTTTCCTTAAATAAGGTTTTTTCCCACTGGATTTTCCTATTAAGATTTTTAATGAGGCAACTTATGATGTATATTAAAGATATTGCATGTGTACTCTTTTTTCCTTTACTGGATTTTCATCCCATGGGATTTTTTTTCAGTAGAGTTTTAATGAGGCACAATACATATTAATGGACATTCAAGGGAAAGTATGTACTATAAATTTCATGATTATGAATGTCTATAGCTCTTTTAAGATTGATAGCATGACTTATGAAATGAAAAAAGGCAAAATAATTATCATCTAGTCATGATATTTTGTAATATTATCAATGATTTTAAAAAGTTCGCCAGAAGCGTGATAGATCTTTTAATGGAAAAGATATCAATCTTTAAAGAAAATAAAATAAAAATTTATAAAGTGATACTCCTGAAGAGGTAAAAAGCAACTTAAATCAACAACTCTAGGTTTCTAGAAAAATAACCCTAGAAGTGATTCTAGTAATGGTAAATTATATTAGATGCGAAAAATGGATGATAATTGTTGTTGATAATGTATATTCAGTTGCTTATGAAATATAATAATAATGAATATGAGTCTCTAATTATCAAAAAATATCGATATCAATGTGAATAGCAAAATAAATTCATAGAAAATATTTGGATTAGAAGTCTAGATACCAGAAGATGTCAAATTTTTAGCTATAAGAGTAGTAATTATTGAATTACTCAATGTTAGCTATTCATAAATTTTGTTGAAAACTCATGTGGTTGAAGGCCATAACTCAATACAATAAAGCAATATGTAGATTATTGTTCAAGAACGACCAACAGCATTGAAGTATGAAGAAATCACAAAATTTTGTTTAGCAGTAAACTAGCTGATCTCTTCACCAAGACTCTACTGACTTCGATTTTTAGAAAGTATATAAACAGTATTAGGATGTTTCAGTTTAAGAAAATATTTTAATTATTGTATTTTTGAGGGAAAGTATACAGCCTGTGAATACTGTACTCTTTTTTCTTCGCTAAGTTTTTATCCCACTTGATTTTTCTTAGCATGGTTTTAATGAGACATATTCATAGTGTATAGTCATCCAAGGAAAAGTGTTGTAATAATTATGAAATATTTGGATAACTATCAAACTCATCTTTTTCTCAATTCTAGTAGAAGTTTACATTTTTTATTTTGTACCTATAAATATCCCATTGTGGTTATTCAATAAAAATAATGAATAAGAAAAAATTCTCTATTATACTATATCTGTCTTTTCTTTAATTAGTTTTACAACAGAGGAGATTTTATGAGTTAAATTTTTAAAGATAACATAAATAATTAAATAAATATAAAAAATTGTCATCGTAAAATCTGATTAAAAGATTTCTACTTAATTCATTTACCGGTATGTAAGTGTTTTATTATTATTTTTAAAATATTTTTAATAGTTAAATTAAATCTACTAAATAGAATAATTTTTTCGTTAAATAACTAAATACCAAACTTAAAATAATTTTAAAATTTAAATTGATTTAATATACTTATTTTTTATGTGTATTTAATCATAATAATTTCTATATGAATAATAAAAAACCATAAATTAAGTATATAAAAAATTAATTCAAATTTTCAAAAAACAAAAATCACAAGCAACGCACGTGTACAATAAGCTAGTATTTATAAAATGAGCATGCATTATTGTGACTGAAATGGGTTGCATGACATAAACTAATTATTTTTGAATGAGTTATAAATGGATTGAATCATAAACACATTGAGTTTTATGATATTATTTTTTATCGTTTTTAAAAAAATTTATTAAAAATAAATAATTATGCATGTATAATTTAAAAAAATTATTTTTAAAGCATGTTCCATAAAAAATTATCAAATAATAAAAATATAAATATGTCATAATGAACACCTGTACAATAAGCTAGTATTTATAAAATAAGCATGCATTATTGTGATTGAAATGTGTTGCATAATGACATAAACTAATTATTTTTGAACGAGTTATAAATAAATTGAATCATAAATGCATCAAATTTTATGCTATTATTTGTTTATTTTTTTAAATTTTTTATTAAAAATAAAACATTATAAAATAATATTAAAAATATATATTTTTATAGCATGTTTTATAAAAAATTATAAAATAATAAAAATATAAACAAATCATAAATAAATTGCAGATGGATTTGGTCAAGCTGATCATACAACAAGGTTGGGTTGGATTGAGTTACTTTACAAGTCAAATATATCATATTAAGTTTGGATTACATTCCTTTTCAGTTCTTGGTCCAAGAAAGCCCTTGAGAGCTTTACAGTAACATCGGATTCTCGACTTTAGAAAGTTTTGACTTTAATACAAAGCTGGTGTTTTTAACTATGATACGTGGGTTATAACGAGTTCATGAATCCAGTCAAAGTTTGCCACATCAATCAGATGATTATGTCACCTAGATTCAATCTAGTCTTAATTACATAAACTAATTAATGATAAATTGCCTCCTCTTTATGTTAACTATTTTATTTTTTCAACAACTTAATCTTACAATTTCTATTAGTTTGGTTGATCAAGTTTTTATAAAAGCAATTTAGGCAACACTTGCTCTCTTGTTGATTAAGGTAACAAATTTGAGATTAGTGTGCTTCTGCTGTACATCGTAGAAGTGAATGAGAAATTATAAAAGTGAGGTATAATGTTGGTATTTTTCATAGAAGAGACAAAATAATTTTGCAGAGAAAATGAGGTAGAATATACAACAAACGAAAATAATATTATTAATTTTAAACTTATATTTATAATAATGAAAATAAGAAAAAAATAAAAAAGATAGTAACAAACTAATCCACTAACTTCAGAGAGAGAGACCCACTAAAACTTAAATTGCAAATAAATATCAACAACTAATTATTGACTTGGTAAATAATAAATATAAACCTAAAAACCTGCAATAAAATCGGACTAAATTTTTAAACTAACTTTGAATATTCTCCAACATTTCCTTTTGATTCAAAATTATAAGAATTCTTGTGTCTAATGATGTACTTCCCATCACCCTTCAATGGTTGGAGCACTTATCTCCCAAAAACTTCTTCTTGGTGCACTTTAGGGATGATTACATGGAGACCCTGTAACGATCACACTAGTATATTCGGACTCCTGTAACTTATTAAATGTTTTTAATAAACAGTACATAAAATGATAATAACATGTTCGTCTGTCATGTAATTGATATTGTATTTATACCTCCTAAATCATGCATTTGAACAAATTATATAGGCCTATATTTTGTTACACATCATAATTAAATTTTGAGTTATTAATTACAGAACATGTTTATTACATTGCTTTCATAAGATTTACACAAATCAAAAGGTAAAAGCAATATAATTCAGACATCAAACTTTTTCCTTCCTAACTGGTGTTGGCTTTGCCCCCGAAGCGAAGATCTACCTTGTACCTACATGGATAAAAATCTATGCTAAGCTATAAAGCTTAGTGGAGAACAATAAATTTATGAATAACCACTCACAGTGATTGTTTCCAAGCACACAATAAGCAATACTAATAACAAGATATTACAGTCATATTAATCCACACGTAAGAATTACAATAACATTGCCATATATCACATGTAATCTTATAACACTACTGTATAATGATAAATTACAATAGCTAATTAAATCTTTATCATCAATGTAAACTGTTCATTCATTCTAGAAAATGCTTGCTAAAGTATTGTGGGTGTGGATAATGGATGTTGTGGATACCCGTAGGTATCAAATATATAAATATCCAAAGGTATTGTTTCTGTGAATATCCGAAGGTATCAAACCTGTGGATCCAAATGGGGTCAAGCTTGTGGTCCCACAAAGGGACAATAATAGACCCTAAACGAGATCAACTGTAGCAGCTGCAATTGTAACCCTATAGACGTGCCTATCTATCCACCACCAAGTTCTATGCGCACGCAAAAATCGTTTCTTATATGGCATTAGTTCATATTAATACAGTCTGCTATAACATAGATTAATCCGAAATAATCCAATATGATATAGTTTCCAACTACATAACATAACCATCAATTATCTGTAAACAATCATTATAATGCATTCATGCATTTATATTAATGTAAACATATACATGCATTAAACACTATAACCTCGACTTTCTATTCCTTATACAATTTACCTGATTAAAGTGGTATATTATCATATATTTAAGTTTAATATGCTTTACAGGGCTTAGGAAGAGCTTAGGCCTCTTATGGAGTCTTAAAACTTCAGGTCTTAAAATTCATGAAAGGGTCACGGTTACTACCCAAATCATGGTAACCGTGACCTAAATCATGACATATAGGTCATGGTTACTACCCAAATCATGGTAACCGTGATAAAGGTTGCACCTTTGGTTCTGGACTACGTCAGGCTACCTTACAGTCAGTACTAGATGAGTAATAACCGTGATCTATACCTTTGGAAAGGGTCACGGTTACTACCAATAGCTTAGTAACCGTGAGGTAGAGTGGATTTCGATTCTTAACTGAAAATTGGACTACCTCATGGTTACTATCTAAAACCTAGTAACCATGAGGTCCAAACCGCCCCAAAGACAAAATTTAAGTCTCGATTTCTATACAATATTTGACCTATAAAACTTCATTTTTAGGGAAAGTATCCTTCTACAAAGTTATAGATTTGTATTTATAGTTTCCAAAACATCAAAAATAAACTCAATCCGACCTGTAAATCTCCAGATATTCACTAAAAATCACAAACTGCTTCTAATGATAGGACAGCAGTCCTAACCCGAATTCAAGCCTAATTTTATCTATCATGCAGATCGATTCAGATTTTGAGTTCTTCATATAAAATGAAGATATATAAATCAAGATATCAACAAATTAATGATGACTGGTCTGATGAACTCTAACCAGTCTTTACCCATTTTAGGTTCAACCCCCTATTCCGGTCTTTAGGCATTTTTAGGCTTAATTTTTCATGATAATCACTTACTATAACATCACATATTACTATTTTCACATCATATACACAACAAATACAGATAATAAAGGAAAAGTTCCCATACCTTGCTTAACTACTTCCTTTTCTTTCCTTTCTATCTTCCCTATCTCTCCTTTGCTCTTCATCTCTTCTTGATCTTAGTCTTAGGCTGCTGCAAAACACTTCTCTCTCTCTCTCTCTCTCTCTCTCTTTCTCTACCATCTACAGCTTTTCCCACTTGTAGCATAATTTCATAAACTTGAGAAGAAGAGAAGAAGGAAAGAAGGAAAGAAGAAGAGAAAAGAAAAAAAATGAGCCTAGGCCAAGAATAGCCGGCCAACCCAAGAAAACCAAATTTTGTTCTCTTTTTCTAGCATTCTACTTGTTCATTTCTTATTGGTTGCTCATAAAAATCTTAACAAAATTTCACTTTGGTCCATCTCTCTTCACATTTCACACTTCTACCTCAAAACATTTACTTTTACTTTTTAATTAAGTCCCTAAATTGCAATTTTTTCCTTAATTAGCCACATAATCAAACTCTGTCTAATGTGAATGACCATTTACCCTCCTCTTAGAATAAATTCCTTCTATGTCCTGACTTACAATGACATCCATGAACATACACAGTCAAATTATAAATACACCATTAATTGATTAAAATTTTTCTTAGGGTACCATTAGGAGTATTACAATTGTAATGGCCTAACCACCGGATTAGCCGTGAATAGTACTTTCTGACAGTGAATAGTATTTTTCGGGCCCGAAAGGACATCCGGAAGTCAAAAATATTTCATTAGACCATCGGAAAGTATGAGTCATGATGAGTTCAGGGTTGAAATTTGAAGTGAAACTGGAATCAAATAGATCTCCAAAAGTCAAAAATATGAAAAAGGTAGCGAGTCAATTTTTCTGGTAGAGAAGGAGACTTGATTTTGCATAAATTTTTAAAAATAGCAAATCAACTCCGAAAATTGCTAGATTTTTCATGTCTACACGAATTTTTATGTAGAATATTTTGGTGATAATAATTGAATTTTTCGATGATACCGACAATTATGGAATTGGACCGATAAATTTGAATTGAACCGATAACGGACTCCGATTGAACCAAAAATTTATGTACTAGCTATTTTTATGTAATAAAAATGATGAAATTATTTTTGGAGTGATTTGAAATGAGGAAGAGAGAGAAATTGAATTGGACCTTAATGAGCTTAAAATGGGTCTTAATATTTAAGTGGGCAAAACCCACTCATCAAGCCCAATTTTGGGCCCATGAGAGTGGTATAAGAAGGCTAAAAATCTGAAGATAACTCCAGAAAAATCTCTAGCCATCCTCCTTCTTCTCTAAGGCCGAAACCATCTCCTCTCTCTCTCCTTGATTTCTTTCTTTATTACTCCAAATCTCCCATAAATTCCAACATACAAGATGGAGTTCCAACTCTCTAGGTCACCTTAATGGCCTCAATCAAGTAATTTGAGTAAAGGAAGACAAGAAATCAAGTTGGGAAAAAAAGGGGTAAGATAGAACTTAAGAAATTAATTGATTTTTTATTATTTTCTCATAGTTTTTGAGGTGTAGAAGCTAATTATGAGTTTAAAATTTTCATTTGAGGACAAAAAATAGGATTTAATGAGGTTGTTTGGCCAGCCATGGTGGGATTAAATGAAGAAAAAGGAATTTTTATGGCTTAAAGCAAGGAAAGGGAGGCTTAGGTGCCATAAGCAAGAGAAAAATGTAAGTGGCTACAAAATCCTTTGATTTTCCATTATTGTGAATTAATTTCTTTTATGTAATTAGGGTAAAAATGGTTAAAGTTCTTAAATGATGAAATTAGTTAGGGGTAAATGAAATTGAACCATAAAAGAGACTAAATGAAAGTTAAAATGGAAGAAAGAAAATTTTTAGAAGGATTTATTATAGGTGGCCGAATTTTCACTAAGGAAGAAATGTGAAATTTTGCATGTATTTAATGTATATTAGCCTAAATTTATTATAGAAATAATAATTAGTGTTCATGAATTTTTAAAGAATATTTAAAATTTATTTTGGAATTTTTAAGATTATGTAATGTGTATGTATATGGTAAAAATAATGAATTATTGTAGAATAATTCATTAAATAAGTAAAAAATGATAGTAAGTGTGAAATAATGTATCTATAAA
This sequence comes from Excoecaria agallocha, assembly GCA_037975025.1. Taxonomy (NCBI): domain Eukaryota; kingdom Viridiplantae; phylum Streptophyta; class Magnoliopsida; order Malpighiales; family Euphorbiaceae; genus Excoecaria; species Excoecaria agallocha. The sequence continues at coordinate 145,708 of JBBPFJ010000217.1, forward strand.
TTTTTATGAAATTTATAGAAATTATATGAGTATTTTTAGAATATTTATTTAATAATATAATTGATAAAAATAGTGAAATTTTTATAATTATGTTATAAAATGTCATGAAATAATAATAATAATAATAATAATAATAATAATAATAATAATAATAATAATAATAATAATAAGCCTAAAATGAATTGTCCATAAATTTTTAGAGAATTTATGAATATTATTTGAATATTTTGATAATAATTATTGAATTAAGCAATGAATGAGAAAAATAAATTATAGTGAAATAATTCATAAAGTGAGTAAAAATGATAGAAATTATAAAATAATATGCATATGAATTTTTGTATAAGTTATATGAATTACTAGAATATTTTTGAAATAAAATATTGATTATATTTAATTAAAAATATTGAATTATTGAGAAATAATTTAATAAATAAATATATGATGATAAATTAATGTGAAGTAAATTACTTCCATATAAAAAGAAATGAAAAAGTCAATTTATGCATTTTCGAAAAATAAAATAGTGAATTATATTAATATAATTCATAATTGTTAAAAAAGTTATAAAATAAACATTTGATTAATTTATCAAAATAAATTAGTCAATAAAAAAAGTATTAAAAGAGTGAAATATTATTAAATAATTCACAGAGGATTACACAAAAAGAATAAAAGAAATTGTGAATTATAATGTTATAATTCATAAAATTTATAAAAAACTGAAAAATTTTAAGTGTCATAGTGAATTATTGAAAAATAATTCACAAAAGTGTTTTAAAAAGATAAAGTGAAAGAAAGTAAAAGAAATGAAAAAAGCTATTGAATAGCCAAAAGCATAAAAAAAAGAAGAGCGCGATTGATAAAAATGTATTGTATCAAGAAATAAAGGAAGAAACTAAAGATTTTTAAATGTTTAAAAATTATTTTGAATATAATTGATTGCTTTGCCCTTAAAAATAGTCAGGTAATAATATTCTTGTTTAGGATATCATTGGCTAGCCATATAGACATCCTATACCGCGGTGCAAGTCATGACAACTTGCTTTGCTATGAGTAGGATCTCTAATCTGCATAGTTTCAGTGTTTTAAGTGAAAGTGAAATATTTTTTGAGAAATGGTCCCTTGGGGATCATTTCTCTCTCAGTGGAACCTTTGGGTCCATGTCCCGCATATCCTTTTTGAGAATAATTTCTTATTACATTAGGGGCGTATCGTAATGGATAAATCAGTATTGTCTAAATGAATTGAATGTAAAGTTTATAATGAAAAATGATTTTTTTGAAAGAAAATGAAAAGTTGGGATAAAACTACAATTTTTTCCAAAAATTATGATTAATAAGCAAAAATAAAAAAGAAATATTTTATAAGAATAAAATGTTTAATGAAGATTAAATTAAGCTTTTGTAAAGAAAAAAATAAAGGTTTAAAATGAATTTTTAAATGAAAAATGATAAATTAAAATTAGTTGGTATTTTATGTGCCAATTATTATTTTAAAAAATAACAAGTTTGAAAAATAGTACTAATTTCTTATTTAAAGTCAAAAAAGTGAAAATACTGTCCTTAAGTAAAAATTTATACCTAAGTAATGAATTTTCGAAAGAAAAGTTAAATGAAAAGTAAAACGATAAAAAGGCACATAATTATTCAATTAGGCAAAAGAAAAAGATACAAAGTTCTAAATAAGTATTTGAACATATTTAAATGTAAAAAGAAGGAAATAAAGATTTGTATGCAAAATGTTCCAAAATAACTGTATTACTTTGCATTTAAAGCTTAGAAGACTTGAAAATAATAATGTGTTAACTAATTCAAAAGTTAAAGTAAAATAAAAGAATAAATAACGAGAATTGTAATTATAACACATATTAGATAACTGAATAATCATTCGAGAAATAAAATATTGTATAGATATAGTATCATTTGAAGACATGAGTATCAACATAAACCGTTAAATGAAAAGAAAATTAAATCGATGTGACTAAAAATATAAAACCAAAGTTAAGTAAAAGTAAGAGCTAGAGTAAAGAAGAAACGTAAAAGTAAAAGGTAATATAAAATCGATTCACATAAGGAAATAGTGTAAAGCAAATTGTAATATTTAAAGTCAAAGCAAAATGATTACCAAAAATGTGGGTAAATAATGAAATTAATATTAACAGAAGTAAAAGAAAATGTTTAATAAAATAAGAATAAGAGTGGCATAATCTATATAATTATGCTTTAATTATGAAACTATAGGATTAGTAGTTACCACTGAGCATGTCTAGTACTCAGCACATAGTGTTTACTGCGTGCAGGTTATGATGTGTTGTGGGAGCATAATACATAGTGGAGCAGGATCGGAAAAGAAGGAATAGAGCTATTTTGAGTTGTATTATGACATGTATATATGTAGACAATTAAGGTAAAAGATTAAACTGTATTTTGATTTTTGTTATTATGATTATTGATGGGTGAGTGTCGATGAAAATGTTTGCATGAATTTTATTAGTGTATGATTAATTGTTAAAATGTTACTGAATGAATAGAAAAAAAATTTACCGTTTAGTACTATCTTTGCTTCGGAAAAAACTGTTCCATGAAGGGTGTGACATTTAGTGGTATCAGAGCAAAGGTTTAAGCGATTTTAAGATCAGAGTGGGATAAGGTTAAGCTATAGGTTTGTCCGTATATACATGCCAATCATAAGTGGATAAATGATAAGTAGTCTGACGTGTACGTGCTCCCCTACCTGTTTTAAAGTGAAAAGTTGATATTTGACTGAGACTGTCAGGTGTGAAAGGATTGATTCTTTGCAGACGAGATGGCAGTGATGGAATATGACATGGTATGATAATCATGATAGCACAGCGGAAAAACAAAATTTTTATCATACATACCATACATATCCAAAACTAGGAACGAAAACATGCAATTTTAGGTTGTAGAACTTACAAGTTAAGATGCCTTTTAGATATTGATTTCGGTGATGGCCAGCAACTAAGATGACTTTGTCCACCTTAGATCTCGATCACCAATGCCAAGGAATAGCCTTTTGCGCCACTCCCTCTATTCTCACACACACAATTGCACCGTCGGCTTAAAACCGAGATTGCTAGCTCTCTTTTAAGTATTGTGTAATGGCTATAGTTTGAAGCTACAAAATTTGATTTTATACTTCTTTTAGGTTGCTATCACTACCCAAGAACACAAGAGAATGAGGAACTATCCTTTCTCCTTGTGAAAAATTGGGCCAAAAGAATTGAGAGAGGAAGAGATGAAATTCACGCCAATTGCATAGAAGAACTAGGGTTTGCGCCAACTTCTTCTCTCTTTGCTCCTAGGGTTTTATTTCTTTATATATCATTATCTTTTAGGCAAGTGTTTTCATCTGAATTTACTACCTTAAGATAATTAATTCAAACTCTATCACTTCTTAAAGATAAGTCATATATTTTGAATTAAACTCCTTTGAATTTAAAATTCAAATTTGAAATAAAACATAAGACAGTTAATTAAATGAAATCACTTAATTAAATAAACAACATGTGCCGAAATTCCTTGATTTTCCTCTTGGAATTTCGGCCACTTCATTAATTATATAAGTGATTTGATTTAATTTAAATTCCTTTAGGCTTTAATACTCAATTAACTTAATTAACACAAGATAATTAATTAATTGAAATTAAACCTTATGGGCTGAATTTCTCTCTCTCATGGACCAAAGCCCAATAGCAATTTTATAACCCATTACATACATTAATTTGACTTTAATTAAAAGCCCAAATTAATGCCCAATACTTAATTTAAGTATTTTAAGTCCAATGCTTTGTGTGCGATCCTATAGGTCCATTTAATGTTGGCAATGAATTAATAAATTAATTCAAAGGCTATATATATACTCTAGCAAGATATTATAGCATTCCAAATTAAATGAAAATGCATATGGCATTTAGTGACCTAATGCAATTTTGCATAGTCTCTTACCCATAAATATCAGAATTAATATAAGGCATGGAACTAGTCATCCTTATATATATATTAATTCCTTTCTTGATATTCTAGTGACACTGAACTCTCAGATAAATAATGATTACTCATTATCTCATCTCGGTATGGCCATACACTTCTCAGTTCACTGATCAAGTGGCCGATGATATTTTCTCTCTTATTGAGAGGGGTAATCCCTTCACTTCTCTCATGCTCTCTAACATGAATTAATGCATACCCAATCATACCCGTACTTTTCACTCTGTTACGAGCACGTTAGGTGTATGTCAAAGTACACAGTAATTTATAAAGAGTTTCATAGAGATTTCAGGTCTAAGAACTCCGATACAAAACTTGCATATGAGAAACACTTATGACTTGTACCATGTAGTGTTCTCATGAGCGGATTGTATCCAGATACCATGTTCTTTAACATGTATCTATGATCTCTGATTGACACTCTTGTCCTAATGATCCGTAAGACAGAACTCATAATATCAGAGAGAGCATACTAGTCTTAATTCATTGTTATTCCCATAACAATGACTGACTAGGGATATTTAGAATGAAGTCTCATTTGTTTCAAGGTCTTACAACCATGTGCCTCACACATGATAACTTAAACCGAAATAACATTCTTGGATAGTTTTATCAATTGATATGCACAGGAATACAAAAGATAAAACTAATGCCTCATTTTATTAATTTCAAGTGTTTCGTTACAATGCATTGGGGCTAGGGCTTACACTAACAATCTCCCACTAGCACTAGTCCCAATTGGGCATAGCCCTAAGACCGAACGCTCTCAAATGAGCTTCGTGCAGATTTGGACGTAACTGTTTCGTCAAAGGATCTGCTACATTGTCTTCACTTGCTATCTTGCTAACCTTGACGTCCCCACGATCAATGATTTCTCTGATCAAGTGGTACCTCCTGAGTATGTGTTTGGATTTCTAGTGTGACCGGGGCTCCTTGGCCTGTGCTATGGCCCCGTTGTTGTCACAAAAAATTTCTAATGGATCTAGGATGCTTGGGACCACTCCTAATCCAGTAATGAAATTTTTAATCCAAACAGCCTCTTTTGCAGCCTCACTTGCTGCAATATACTCATATTCTATAGTTGAGTCGGCAACGGTTTCTTGCTTCGAGCTTCTCCAGCTGACAGCACCACCATTCAAAACAAAAACAAACCCAAATTGCGATCTAGAATCCTGAGTGCTGGTCTGAAAAGCAGCATCGGCATAACCTTGTATGACGAGCTCTTCTTGACCACCATACACCAAGAAGTGATCCTTAGTCCTTCGCAGGTACTTCAAAATCCCTTTTACAGCAGACTAGTGCTTCTCACCAGGGTCTTGCTGAAACCTACTGGTTATACTCAGTGCATGAGCAACATCCAATCTAGTACATAACATAGCGTACATGATAGATCCAATAGCAGATGCATATGGGATTCTACTCATGTTGTCCCTTTCCTCTTTGGTTTTAGGGCATTGTTCTTTAGTCAAAGGAACTCCCAAAGCCAAAGGTATGTACCCTTTCTTTGAGTCTTCCATACTAAAATGCTTTAGTACTTTGTCTATGTACTTTTCTTGACTTAGTCCCAAAAGCCGATTCGATCTATCTCTATAGATTCGAATACCAAGTATTGTCTTGGCTTCACCTAAGTCTTTCATTGAGAAACATTTTCCCAACCATTGTTTAACCTTTTGCAATGTTGGAATGTCATTCCCAATGAGAAGGATGTCGTCCACATATAGGACTAGAAATACTACTATGCTCCCACTAACCTTCTTGTACACACAAGGCTCATCTTCGTTCTTGATGAAGTCAAATTCTTTGATTGCCTCATCAAAACGAAGATTCCAACTTCGGGATGCTTGCTTTAATCCATAAATGGATTTTTGAAGCTTGCATACCTTCTTAGGATGCTTGGGATTGACAAAACCTTCAGGCTGTGTCATATACACATCCTCAAGTAAATTTCCGTTAAGGAAAGCAGTTTTGACATCCATTTGCCATATCTCATAATCATGATATGCAGCTATGGCAAGCAAGATCCTAATGGACTTGAGCATGACTACAGGCGAAAAGGTCTCGTCATAGTCTATACCATGAGTTTGTCGAAAACCTTTTGCTACTAGTCTACCTTTGTAGGTCTTATCAGCTTTCAGTTTGAATAACCACTTGCATTCAATTACCTTAGCACCTTCTGGTGGATCAACCAAGGTCCATACCTGGTTATCGTACATTGATTGCATCTCGAATTTCATGGCTTCAAGCCAATTTTCCGAGTCCGGGCTCTCAATAGCTTCTCGGTAGGTAGTAGGATCCTCACGATCTACTAACTCAATAGTGTCACTGTCAGTGATTAGAAATCCATATCTCTCAATCTCCTGACGTACCCTACCAGACCTTCTAGGTTCTTGTGTAATGGGTTTTTGTTCCACAACTGGTTGTGAACTTGATCCCATTTTCAACTCATCCTCTATAGGAGTTTGTGGCGCTTGAATTTCTCCAAGTTCTACTTTACTCCTACTGTCTTTCTTGAGAAGGAACTCCTTTTCCAAGAAAACAGCCTTGCGAGCAACAAATACTTTGTTCTCGACTTGTGAGTAAAAGTAGTATCCCTTTGTTTCTTTAGGATAACCCACAAACAAGCAGACACTGGATTTGGACTCTAGTTTGTCAGATGTTAATTTCTTAACATGTGCTTCACAGCCCCAAATCCTGAGAAAAGACATATTGGGTTCTTTCCCAGTCCATACCTCGTATGGTGTCTTCTCAACTGCTTTAGTTGGAGTACGGTTCAATAGAAACGCAGCAGTTTCTAATGCATAACCCCAAAAAGAGATAGGAAGATTAGCTTGACTCATCATAGATCGAACCATGTCCAACAGAGTTCGATTTCTCCTTTCGGACACACCATTCCATTGAGGTGTTCCAGGAGGAGTGAGCTATGAAATAATACCACACTCCTTTAGATGACTGTCAAACTCTTGGCTTAAGTATTTGCCACCTCGATCTGATCGAATGGCTTTTATACTTTTGCCAAGTTGGTTTTCTACTTCATTCTTAAACTCTTTGAATTTTTCAAAAGTTTCAGACTTATACTTCATTAGATAGACATAGCCATATCTACTGAAGTCATCTGTGAATGTAACGAAGTAGCTAAAACCACCTCTAGCATGTGTACTTAAAGGTCCACATACATCGGTATGTATTAGTTCCAATAAGCCATTAGTCCTCTCGCCTTTTTTATTAAAAGGACTCTTTGTCATTTTTCCATACAAACATGGATCGCATGTATCATAAGACTCTAAGTCGAATGACCCAAGCACTCCAGTTCTGTGGAGTCTTGAAATGTGTTTTTCGTTTGCATGTCCTAGACGACAATGCCAGAAGTAAGTAGGGTTCAATTCGTTTGATTTAACCCTTTTTGTATTAATGTTGTATATGGACTCTGTTTTGTAAATCAAGGATATAAAGGCCATTTTGCAACATGGCATTGCCATAAGAAATGCCTTGGCGACGAATATGAGCATTGCCATTTTTAATAACAAAATCAAATTCATCATTATCCAAACATGAAACTGAAATAATGTTTCTGCTCATAGCAGGCACATAATAACAATTATTCAAAACAATACAAAGTCCGGAAGGTAAAGTGAGGTGATAGTCGCCTATCTCTATGGCAGCAACTCGTGCTCCATTTCCCACACGGAGGTCCACTTCATTCTTCCCAAGTAACCGCCTATTTCTTAGGCCCTGCACATTTGAACAAATGTGAGAACCACAACCGATATCCAATACCCAAGTGGTAGAAATAGAAAGGTTAATTTCAACAACAAAAATACCAGAACTGGACGCCTCGGCTCAATTCTTCTTTTGTTCTTCCTTGAAGAGAGCGCAATTCTTCCTCCAATGCCCTATCTTGTTGCAATGGAAGCAAGTGCTCTCACTCTCTTTGAGTTTTGGTGCCTTGGGCTTGGATTGGGCCTGAGGTGCACTCCCAACTGACTTGGGTTTTCCCTTTCCCTTTCCCTTTGCCTTAGCGGGTCCCTTCTTAATTCCCTTTTGAACCATTAGTACGGGATTGGTCTTCCGAATGTTCTCTTCAGCATTCTTAAGCATCCCATGAAGCTTAGTGACTGACTTGTTCATTGCATGCATGTTATAATTCATCACAAATGGATCATAAGCAGCAGGCAATGAACCTAAGATCAAGTCAGTGGCCAATTCCTTTGGCACTAGTACCTCAAGCTTCTCAAGAGTATCAAGATACCCTTTCATCTTGAGTACATGGGTACTTACAGGAGTACCCTCAGCCATCTTGCAAGAAATTAAGGCTTTTGTTGTCACGAACCTCTCGTGACGAGCTTGCTCTTGGAACATCTCCTTGAGGTGCACCATGATCGCATAGGCCTCTTGGTCCATAAATTGCTTTTGCAATTCAGGCACCATAGTGGCCAGCATCAGACAGGTCACATCATTGGAGTCGCTCTTTTTGGTCTCAAAAGTTTCCTTTTGAACCGCAGAGGCGTTCCTTCCTGGTTCATCAGGCAAGGGTGCATCCAAAATATACGACTTCTTCTCTTGCTTAAGAACTATTCTTAAGTTTCGAGACCAGTCTATGAAATTGGTGCCATTCAATTTGTCATTTTCAAGGACCGATCGCAATGAGAAATTGTTGTTTGAAGATGCCATTTTCAATCTACAATAAAATTTAGCAAGATTAAATGAGGTCTTATTTATGATCCCACAAATTGAATTAATATCCCTTTAAATAATTCGCGTTAGTGATTTAATGTGGGCCAAGATCCACTTTTCACAACAACTTATTAGTCAAGCTGAGCTTGTACACCTAACAAGTTAAGTTACTTAGGTAGGAAAACTCCAATCATGTCTCGTACATGACTCTTGGATCAAATGGGCTAACATCTTAAGATGTTATAGCACAACCCATTTATTAGTTGCCTAGGTCCGGGCATCCCTTTCCATGTTAAGTCCAACCTACATTCACAACCCATGCCTCACAAAGATAATCGGGCGCATTTAGGACTCCTAGTCTACGTGACCGATGATCGATGCCTTGACATGTTTCGAATTAGGAAGGCAACTTTGCGACTTACTATTTTTAGGGATTCATTTTATTACGGCTTACATGGCATACGCTTTGTCATCCATACATAGCATGCATATATATATAATTGCACAAAGTAAAGCGTGACAAACATAGGCCCAAAAACCTACAACTAATATTCTATACTATTACATAAGAATCTTCGAGTTGGGCTTCTCCACTCCGGTGGGCTTCGTCTTGATTTACAAAGTCTTCAAGTATATTGTCTTCTAAGAAATAAATGAAACTTTTACAATAAAACATAATGGCTCGCAGGCCATATTTAATTACAAAAATTCAGGGCCCATGAATGCACCATGCATATCCATTCATCACACCAAACTAGCAAATAAATATACATAGCATTCATGGATAAAACAAAGTCCAATTTTATTTAATTTAGCCAAGCCCATTAATGGAAATTGTGTACTTGAACCTTTAAGAGATGACCCCATGATGGGCCTGGGCCGAAGCCCAATGGACTAAATCCTCTTATTGAATAAGTTCTCTTAAAAGCCCAAAACACAAACTAGTTAGATTTGTGCCATAAATCAACTCTAGTATAATTTTCAATTTTGCCATTTTTAATTTTATGACATACAGCCCATAAACATTAAAAATACATATAATATGTGCTAACATGAATTAAAAATAAAATCATGAAGAACACATATATAGTACACGGCATTCATGCAAAAACAAACAAACAACAAAAACTAGTTGTTTAATGCTTATGTAATGCCATAAAATGCACAAACATTTAAATCAATTTTATGAGTCATTTAATAATCTAAATAAGTCCATAAACATTGATTTAATATTCTGTACCATTTTAATCTAAATGTGTTTTTACCATTTTAATCAAAATAAAACAAACAATGTTGATTAAACATGTAACAAACACAAACTAGACATAGTTTTAAGTGATTTTAAAATTAATCAATTAAATTGTCATGGACCAGAATTAAAACCAAATTTAAAAAATGTCTAGACCTGATATTTAATCTTTAAAAATCACTTACAAACATCCCAAAAACGTTTTTACATTTAATTTTGAAAACTAGTTGTTAAAATAGCAATTTACATGCCAACAAGCACCTAGTTTCATAATTAACATGTACCATCAGGTATAAATAATTAAATCCGACCATTACCAGCCCTAATAACATCTTAGGACAGTATATTAACATGTCATATTAATTATAATACCTATCTAATCAATTAAAATCGTTTTTACACCAAAACAATGCAAAAAACTCAAAACAGAAAATTTCAGATTTGCATGTTTTCATAATGACGATTTTTAATTAATTTTTTCATGCATCTAAAGCACTAAAATAAGCATGTTTAGGCTCTGATACCACTGATGGAATATGACATGGTATGATAATCATGATAGCACAGCGAAAAAATAAAATTTTTATCATACATACCATACATATCCAAAACTAGGAACGAAAACATGCAATTTTAGGTTGTAGAACTTACAAGTTAAGATGCCTTTTAGGTATTGATTTCGGTGATGGCCAGCAACTAAGATGACTTTGTCTGCCTTAGATCTCGATCACCAATGCCAAGGAATAGCCTTTTGCGCCACTCCCTCTATTCTCACACACACAATTGCACCGTCGGCTTAAAACCGAGATTGCTAGCTCTCTTTTAAGTATTGTGTAATGGCTATAGTTTGAAGCTACAAAATTTGATTTTATACTTCTTATAGGTTGCTATCACTACCCAAGAACACAAGAGAATGAGGAACTATCCTTTCTCCTTGTGAAAAATTGGGCCAAAAGAATTGAGAGAGGAAGAGATGAAATTCACGCCAATTGCATAGAAGAACTAGGGTTTGCGCCAACTTCTTCTCTCTTTGCTCCTAGGGTTTTATTTCTTTATATATCATTATCTTTTAGGCAAGTGTTTTCATCTGAATTTACTACCTTAAGATAATTAATTCAAATTCTATCACTTCCTAAAGATAAGTCATATATTTTGAATTAAACTCCTTTGAATTTAAAATTCAAATTTGAAATAAAACATAAGACATTTAATTAAATGAAATCACTTAATTAAATAAACAACATGTGCCGAAATTCCTTGATTTTCCTCTTGGAATTTCGGCCACTTCATTAATTATATAAGTGATTTGATTTAATTTAAATTCCTTTAGGCTTTAATACTCAATTAACTTAATTAACACAAGATAATTAATTAATTGAAATTAAACCTTATGGGCTGAATTTCTCTCTCTCATGGACCAAAGCCCAATAGCAATTTTATAACCCATTACATACATTAATTTGACTTTAATTAAAAGCCCAAATTAATGCCCAATACTTAATTTAAGTATTTTAAGCCCAATGCTTTGTGTGCGATCCTATAGGTCCATTTAATGTTGGCAATGAATTAATAAATTAATTCAAAGGCTATATATATACTCTAGCAAGATATTATACCATTCCAAATTAAATGAAAATGCATATGGCATTTAGTGACCTAATGCAATTTTGCATAGTCCCTTACCCATAAATATCAGAATTAATATAAGGCATGGAACTAGTCATCCTTATATATATATTAATTCCTTTCTTGATATTCCAGTGACACTGAACTCTCAGATAAATAATGATTACTCATTATCTCATCTCGGTATGGCCATACACTTCTCAGTTCACTGATCAAGTGGCCGATGATATTTTCTCTCTTATTGAGAGGGGTAATCCCTTCACTTCTCTCATGCTCTCTAACATGAATTAATGCATACCCAATCATACCCGTACTTGTCACTCTGTTACGAGCACGTTAGGTGTATGTCAAAGTACACAGTAATTCATAAAGAGTTTCATAGAGATTTCAGGTCTAAGAACTCCGATACAAAACTTGCATATGAGAAACACTTATGACTTGTACCATGTAGTGTTCTCATGAGCGGATCGTATCCAGATACCATGTTCTTTAACATGTATCTATGATCTCTGATTGACACTCTTGTCCTAATGATCCGTAAGACAGAACTCATAATATCTCAGAGAGCATACTAGTCTTAATTCATTGTTATTCCCATAACAATGACTGACTAGGGATATTTAGAATGAAGTCTCATTTGTTTCAAGGTCTTACAACCATGTGCCTCACACATGATAACTTAAACCGAAATGACATTCTTGGATAGTTTTATCAATTGATATGCACAGGAATACAAATGATAAAACTAATGCCTCATTTTATTAATTTCAAGTGTTTCGTTACAATGCATTGGGGCTAGGGCTTACACTAACAGGCAGTGAGTGAGAATGGAAGTATTGCTGCTTGAGATCTCATGGAGGTCAAAGCAATGAAAAGAAGAGTTGACTGAAATTGAGTGTAAATGTGAGAGTTTAAGTATCTATATGAATGAAAAACAGTCAAAAGAAGGACAAAATAAAGAATTTATCGGGAAGTTAAAAAAAAAGATTATATATTGAGTACAGATAAATTGTGTAGGACGAAGTGATACCTTGACTAAATTATCATGATTTAAGAATGCTATTGAGCAAATTATTACGATTATAGGTTGAGGTTGTTTTAGATGCTCTATATACCTGTCAATGATTCCTTTGCAGGTGTGGGAATTTGATTTTATATTTCATAGTATTGGGATGGGTTATGACATCTGCATCATATGAGAATACGTGATAGTATTCTACCTACATACATGAAATCATACATTCATTGCATAGCATTTCACATTGTTTGACAGCATCTGATATGCATCATACCATATGTATAGGCCCTACTTGATAGGATGGAACTAATAGGGGATATAATGAGCATAGGAATGACCTCAGAATGAGACGAGAAATAGGGCACTTAAAATTGTTTTCTGTGTTTGATATGGCCATTATGAGTTATTGGTCATGACAATTAGATTTGTTAGCGCACTGACCACTTGATGAATCGATGGAAAGGATCATTCACCTTTACTTGGATCCATGTTAGAGGATTTAAGTAGTAACCATCTGATATGTTTTGAGATATTGAAAGAGTATGATGAGTATTTGGGATTTGCCCTGTGAGTATTTAAAGGTAAGCAACTATCTGCTCATTTTGGTGAATATGACTTCAGGTTAAATGGGAAGTTCCTGGATGTATCCAGGTACCACAGAAAAGTTAATGAAATGGCTGAAACCCTCAGCATAAGAATTTGTATTTGGGTAATGTGAAGGTACTTAAATATGTATGATTGAGAATGAGTATGAATGATTAATGATAAGGTTTTCAATTTTTCGAGCTATGATTTCCAGTTTAAGTTTGGCTTTAGATGGACATTTCTAGTTAAAGTATAAGTAAAGCCAATATTGTACATCGGATGAGAAAATGGTTCAAAAAGAAAATGTTTATGTGATAGTCATTGTGAATAAGTTAAAATATTAGTTCTCCAGCTGCCAAGATAGTAATACTTTGTATTCGACTGAAAATGGGATAATGTGATTAGAGATTCTGGTATCGAATTGTTTGAGTGTCAAAGCGGAAAGATGCTATATAGGAGATTAGTAATAATCTCCATATTAACATGATGATCCACCCAAGAACTGATGGTCAGTCGGAGTGGATAATTCAGATATTGAAAGAACGGTTATAGTAAAGTATCTGTGAATGTGATAATGGTTGTGAAAAATGTTTATCTATAGTAGAAACTGACTCTCATAGAAACAATGTCAGAAAAGAAATGATAAGTCCTCTATGTTAGACTAAATTAAGTACAAAGAACTCAGTAAGGTTTAATTTGAATCGAAATATGGAGAAAAACTACACACAGGGATAAGTTGACATGTGAAAAGAAACTGATAAAGATTATGATACCGAGATTGGTTAGCTTTAAATGTAAGTGGGTTCCATTGGCGAAGATGCTTCGAAACCATCAAATGTAAGTGAAGGCCGATAAAATAACAGTATTGTATCCTCTACTTTTTGATATAAGTAAATTTCGAGGACGAAATTTCTTTTAGTAGGGGAGAAATGTAATGGCCTAACCATCGGGTTAGCCGTGAACAATATTTGTCGATAGTGAATAGTATTTTTCGGGTCCGAAATGACACCTGAAAGTCAAAATATTTTATTAGACCATCGAAAAGTATGGGTCATGGTGAGTTCGGGATTGATATTTGAAGTGAAACTAGGGTCAAATAGACCTCCAAAAGTAAAAAATATGAAAAAGGTAGCGAGTCAATTTCTCTGATAGGAAAGGAGATTTGATTTTACATAAATTTTTAAAAATATCAAATCAACTCCAAAAATTGTCAGATTTTGCATGTATATATGAATTTTTATGCAGAATATTTTGGTGATAAGAATTGAATTTTTCGGTGATACCGATAGTTATCGAATCGAACCGATAAGTTTGAATCGGATCGATAATGGACTCCGATTAAGCCAAAAATTTGCGTACTAGCTATTTTTTATATAATAAAAATGATGAAATCATTTTTGGAGTGATTGAAAGTGAGAAAGAGAAAGAAATTGGATTGGGCCTTAATGAGCTTAAAATGGGCCTTAAAGTTTAAGTGGGCAAAGCCCACTCATCAAGCCCAATTTTGGGCCCATGAGGGTGGTATAAGAAGGCTAAAAATATGAAGATAACTCCAAAAAAATCTCCAGCCATCCTCCTTCTTCTCCAAGGCCGAAACCATCTCCTTTCTCTCTCTTCTTGATTTCTTTCCTTATTACTCCAAATCTCCCATAAATTCCAACATACAAGATGAAGTTCAATCTCTCTAGGTCACCTTAGTGGCCTCAACCAAGTGATTTGAGTAAAGAAAGGCAAGAAATCAAATTGAGAAAGACAAACATGTAAGATAGAATTTAAGAAATTAATTAATTTTAATTGATTCTTTAGTATTTTTTCATAGTTTTTGAGGTATAAAAGCTAATTATGAGCTTAAATTTTTCATTTGATGACAAAAAAATAGGATTTAATGACGTTGTTTGGCTGGCCATGGTGGGATTAAGTGAAGAGGAAGGAATTTTCATGGCTTAAAGCAAGGAAAGGGAGGCTTAGGCACCTATAAGAAAGAAAAAAATGTAAGTAGCTACAAAATCCTTTGATTTTCCATTATTGTGAATTAATTTCTTTTATGTAATTAGGGTAAAAATTGTTAAAGTTCTTAAATGATGAAATTAGTTAGGGGTAAATGAAATTGAACCATAAAAGAGACTAAATGAAAGTTAAAATGAAAGAAAGAAAATTTTTACAAGGATTTATTATAGGTGGCCGAATTGTTCACTAAGGAAGAAATGTGAAATTTTGCATGTATATAATGTATAATAGCCTAAATTAATTATAGAAATAATAATTAGTGTTCATAAATTTATAAAGAATATTTAAAATTTATTTTGAAATTTTTAAGATTATGTAATGTGTATGTATATGGTATAAATAATGAATTATTGTAGAATAATTCATTAAATAAGTGAAAAATGGTAGTAACTATCAAATAATATATCCATAAACTTTTATGGAATTTATAGAAATTATATGAATATATTTAGAATATTTATGGAATAATATAATTAATAAAAATAGTGAAATTTTGATAATTATGTTATAAAATGTCATGAAATAATAATAAACCTAAAATGAATGGTCCATAAATTTTTAGAGAATTTATGAAAATTATTTGAATATTTTGATAATAATTATTGAATTAAGCAATGAATGAGAAAAATGAATTATAGTGAAATAATTTATAAAGCGAGTAAAAATGATAAAAATTATAAAATAATATGCATATGAATTTTTGTATAAGTTATATGAATTACTAGAATATTTTTGAAATAAAATATTGATTATATTTAATTAAAAATATTGAATTATTGAGAAATAATTCAATAAACAATTATATGATGATAAATTAATGTGAAGTAAATTACTTCCATATAAAAAGAAATAAAAAAAAATCAATTTATGCATTTTCAAAAAATAAAATAGTGAATTATATTAATATAATTCATAATTGTTCAAAAAGTTATGAAATAAATATTTGACTAATTTATCAAAATAAATTAGTCAATAAAAAATATTAAAAGAGTGAAATATTATTAAATAATTCACAGAGGATTACACAAAAAGAATAAAAAAAATTATGAATTATAATGCTATAATTTATAAAGTGTATAAAAGACTGAAAAATTTTAAGTATCAGAGTGAATTATTGAAAAATAATTCACAAAAGTGTTTTAAAACGATAAAGTGAAAGAAAGAAAAAGAAAGGAAAACAATCTACTGAATAGTCAAAAGCATAAAAAAGAAGAAGAAGAGTGCGATTGACAAAAATGTATTGTATCAAGAAATAAAGAAATAAACTAAAGATTTTTAAATGTTTAAAAATTATTTTGAATATAATTGATTGTTTTGCCCTTAGCAATAATCAGGTAATGATATTGTTGTTTAGGATATAATTGGCTATCCATAGGAACAACTTATACTGCTGTGCAAGTCATGATGACTTGCTTTACTATGAGCAGGATCTCTGATCTCCATAACTTCAGTGTTTTAAGTGAAAGTGAAATATTTTTCGAAAAATGGTCCCTTGGGGATCATTTCTCTCTCAGTGGGACCTTTGGGTCCATATTTTGCATATCCTTTTTGAGAATCCTGTCTTATTGCATTAGGGGCGTATCGTAATGGATAAATCAATATTGTCTAAATGAATTTAATGTAAAGTTTATAATGAAAAATGATTTATTTAAAAGAAAATTAAAAGTTGGGATAAAATTGTAATTTTTTCCAAAAATTATGATTAATAAGCAAAAATGAAAAAGAAATGTTTTATAAGAATAAAATGTTAAATGAAGATTAAATCAAACTTTTGTAAAGAAAAAAAATAAAGGTTTAAAATGAATTTTTAAATGAAAAATGATAAATTAAAATTAGCTGGTATTTTATGTATCAATTATTATTTTGAAAAATAATAAGTTTGAAAAATAGTACTAATTTCCTATTTAAAGTAAAAAAAGTGAAAATATTGTCCTTAAGTAAAAATTTATACCTAAGTAATGAATTCCCGAAAGAAAAGTTAAATGAAAAGTAAAACGATAAAAGGCACATAATTATTCAATTAGGAAAAAGAAAAAGATACAAAGTTCTAAATAAGTATTTGAACATATTTAAATGTAAAAAGAAGGAAATAAAGATTTGTATGCAAAATGTTCCAAAATAATTGTATTACTTCGCATTTAAAGCTTAGAAGACTTGAAAATAATAATGTGTTAACTAATTCAAAAGTTAAAGTAAAATAAAAGAATAAATTACGAGAATTGTAATTATAGCACATATTAGATAACTAAATAATCATTCGAGAAATAAAATATTGTATAGATATAGTATCATTTGAAGACATGAGTATTAATATAAACCGTTAAATGAAAAGAAAATTAAATCGATGTGACTAAAAATATAAAACCAAAGTTAAGTAAAAGTAAGAGCTAGAGTAAAGAAGAAACGTAAAAGTAAAAGGTAATATAAAATCGATTCACATAAGGAAATAGTGTAAAGCAAATTGTAAGATTTAAAGTCAAAGCAAAATGATTACCAAAAATGTGGGTAAATAATGAAATTAATATTAACAGAAGTAAAAGCAAATGTTTAATAAAATAAGAATAAGAGTGGCATAATCTATATAATTATGCTTTAATTAGGAAATTCTAGGATTAGTAGTTACCACTGAGCATGTCTAGTACTCAGCACGTAGTGTTTACTGCGTGCAGGTTATGATGTGTTGTGAGAGCATAATACATAGTGGAGCAGGATCGGAAAAGAAGGAATAGAGCTATTTTGAGTTGTATTATGGCATGTATATACGTAGACAATTAAGGTAAAAGATTAAACTGTATTTTGATTTTTGTTATTATGATTATTGATGGGTGAGTGTCGATGAAAATGTTTGCATGAATTTTATTAGTGTATGATTAATTGTTAAAATGTTACTGAATGAATAGAAAAAAAAATTACAGTTTAGTACTTTCTTTGCTTCGAAAAAGACTGTTCCATGAAGGACGTGACAAAAATTCTCTCCCCTTTAAAGAATTTCATCCTTGAAATTCATATTTGTACCCTATACTTATATATATCATTACTATTTCTATATTTCTATCTATACGTAAGTATCTATCTCAATTATCCGGCATTATATACTTTCTCTACTAGCTTCACTTGTTCTTTACATTATCCCATCTACATTCCTGTACTATATCAAACTTAAATTCAATCTAACTTTATCTCTATATAACTATAACATTTTCTTGATTCTTTCTTTTACTTAATTCGCTTTTCTTATAACTCTATCTCTAGATAAAAGTGGTCTAATTATATTATCATATCATTACTATGCTCAACGTATATCCTGTCAGTTTCCTTTTTTAGTGGAGGCCAAGTACATATCATATGATGTTGTGCTATAAGTGAATGATGCTTTCATGTATGCAATGCACATATCAACCCCATCCCCACTATAAAATGTTTCGTTAATTGCCCATGCATGTTAATGAATCACTGACAGGTTTATAGAGTGTAGCAATCAACATCAATTCCTCACAGCAACACTACATATGAAACACTATTACACCCTAAGTTAATAATCCATTCTATATACATAAACACGATTAAACTCATGTGTTAATCTTCCATATCTATTATCAAGAAACTTAAACACTCAACACACTAATCATAATTCTCTTATCACTCTTAAAATCATATAGATGAATTCTATATATACAGAAACTATCAAGTACAAAATTTCTTGATATATATGTAATTAAAATTTATATCTTTCCTCATAAGCCAAATTAAAATAATCTCTATACATCCTATTAACATACTTATACTGTAATCCAAAAACTAATTATATGTACATTTCATATCCTTTACTTTTCAATCCAAACCTAAGATCTCATTACTATATCATCATAGATCTATTCATCTTCATTATCAAAATCTATTAATACATATACATAACAATCAAGGAGGAGAAAATACATATCAAAGCTAGTTTGATGACACAATACTTCATTGGAACCTCTGTACTATTAGTCTGTACTAGTATAATTAAATATATAAATTTATCTTTCTCTCATCATTGTTTACCTCTTCTTCTAGGATACATAAAAAATCCTTATGCTTCTTTCATTCTATACTAAAGTGCTGCCTCTTTCTTGTACTTATTTCACTTTTCTCTATACTCCTATTTTATTTCCTTTCGGCATCTCTTGATATTGTATAGTCAAACAGTTATTGAAAATAAATCCAAGTTAAATTATGATTCATATCTAGAGAACTTTCTATCCTTAAAACCATTATCTCAGCCCTAAAATGCGACAATGGTATCGAGGATAATTGAACTCAAAATCCTAAAACTGTAACTTTTCTGACCTCTGTTTTAATTTCTCCCCAGCTCGTACCCTAAGAATTCCTCTGTACTTTAACTTTACTTTTAAATTTCAAAAAGAGAGGTTTTTGGTGCAGTCATTTTTTGTAAAATCTAGACCATATTATAATAAATCTCACTAACATTTCTTCCAAGCTCAACAGCGGGTATCACACCTCGGGTACATATTATAAATTCAAGGTAGGAAGAGTTTGATCATCCGGGCAAATTACTTCCCAGAGACTCATCTGATTTATAATTCATGACTTCCCTCCATACTTGACTATCTAAAGAAACACAGGGACAACAACTATAAGCCAACACCAATAAGAATTATATATCTAAGAACCTTTAAATTTCTATAGGTCAGAATTACCTAAACCAAGACGCTCTGATACCAAAAATGTAACGACCACACTAGTCTATCCAAACTCCTGTTACTTATTAAATGTTTTTAATAAATAGTACATAAAATGATAATAACATGTTCGCTTGTCATGTAATTGATATTGTATTTAATCCATCTAAATCATGCATCTGAACAAATTATATAGCCTACACTTTGTTACATTATAATTAGATTTTGAGTTATTAGTTATAGAACATGTTCATTACATTGCTTTCATAAGATTTACACAAATCAAAAGGTAAAAGCAATATAATTCAAACATCAAACTTTTTCCTTCCTAACTGGTGTTGGCTTTGCCCCCGAAGCGAAGATCTACCTTGTAACTATACGGATAAAAACCCGTACTAAGCTAGAAAGCTTAATGGAAAATAATAAATTTATAAACAACCACTCACAGTGATTGTTTTCAAGCACATAATAAGCAGCACTAATAATAAGATATTACAGTCATATTAATCCACATGTAAGAATTACAATAACATTGCCATATATCACATGTAATCTTATAACACTATTGTATAATGATAAATTACAATAGCTAATTAATTCTTTATCATCAATATAAATTATTCATTCATTCTATAAAATGCCTGCTAAAGTACTGTGGGTGTGGATAACAGGTATTGTGAATACCCGTAGGTATCAATATATAAATACTCGAAGGTATTATTCCTGTGGATACCCGAAGATATCAAACCTGTGGACCCAAACGGGGTCAAGCCTGTGGTCTCAAACGGGGACAATAATAGACCCCAAATGGGATCAACTGTAGCAGCTACAACTGTAACCCTATAGGCATGCCTATCTATCCACCACCAAGTTCTATGTGCAGGAAAAAATCATTTCTTATATGGCATTAGTTCATATTAATACAATTCACTATAACATAGATTAATTCGATCAATGATGAGCCGAGCGGACTTGACTAAATCCTTTTGGGGATATGCACTATAAACTGTTGTTTATGTGTTAAACAGAGTTCCTAGTAAATCGATTGATGTTACTCCATATGAGATGTGGAATAACAAGAAACCCACGCTCCTGCTTATGTGAAGAGGACAATGTCAGACAAACTGGATGTTAAGTCTGACAAATGTTTATTTGTGGGATATCTAAAAGAAATGTTTGGATATTATTTCTATCATCCTTTATAACAAAAGGTCTTTGTTTCAAGGCATACTGTCTTCTTGAAAATAGAATTTCTCTTATGAGAGGACAGTAGGAGTAAAATTGAACTTGGTGAAGTTCAAGACCCACAAATAGAAGATGATCAGCCGATTGAACCCGAAACTGAATTTCATAATGATGAGATTGCACTTGAACCTGATTATGCACAAAATCCTAGAAGATCTACTAGGATGCGTTCTATCCCTATGAGATATGGATTTCATATTGATTCGGATAGAGGCATAATTGTAGTAGAGGACAATGAGCCTACAAGCTATCAAGAAGTTTTGAACAGTTCAGAACGTGATTTATGGCTTAAGGCTATGCAGTCTGAAATGGACTCCATGTATGAGAATAAAGTATGGACTTTAACTCAACCACCTGAAGGGATAAAATCCATAGGGTGCAAATGGGTCTTCAAAAAGAAGACCGACATGGAAGGTAATATAGTTACCTATAAAGCTCACTTAGTAGCAAAAGGTTATCGTCAAAAAGAAGGTATTGACTATGATGAAACTTTTTCTCCTGTAGCGATGCTTAAGTTTATAAGAATACTTTTAGCCATTGTAGCTCATTATGATTATGAGATTTGGCAAATGGATGTGAAGACAACTTTCCTTATTGGAAATCTTACTGAAGATGCGTATATGACACAACTAGAAGGGTTCACATCAGGAAATGGCGAAAAGGTATGCAAGCTTTAAAGATCCATTTATGGATTGAAGCAAGCCTCTAGGAGCTGGAACATACGATTCAATGAGACAATCAAAGAGTTTGGTTTCTCACATAATAAAGATGAACCTTGTGTATATAAAAGGGTCAATGGGAGTACAATTGTCTTTCTAGTTCTATATGTGGATGATATATTGATCATGGAAAATGACATTTCTCTTCTCCAATCTGTTAAAATATGGTTATCCAAGCAATTCTTCATGAAAGACCTTGGAGAAGCATCCTATATTCTGGAATAAGGATGTATAGAGATAGATCCAATAGGTTGCTAGGTCTTTCTTAGAGTACATATATAGATAAAGTATTGAAGAGGTTCAATATGGATCTCTCTAAGAAAAGGTTTATACCCATGGTGCATGGGAAACACCTTTCTAAGTCTATGTGTCCACAGACACTAGAGGATAGAGAGAGCATGAATAAAATACCATATGCATCTGCAATTGGTTCTATCATGTATGCTATGTTATGTACACGTCCAGATGTAGCATTTGCTTTGAGTGTCACAAGCAGATTTCAATCCAATTTTGGAGAGGAACACTGGACAGCTGTCAAGAATATCCTTAAATACTTGAGAAGGACTAAGTATATATTCTTGGTATATGGAGAGGGAAGTTTGGAAGTAAATGGGTATACAGATGCCAGCTTCCAATCTGACAAAGATGATTGTAAATTACAGTCTGGTTATGTGTTCATAATGGAAGGAGGAGCAGTTAGTTAGAAAAGTTCCAAACAAGAAATAATTGCTGATTTCCTGACAGAAGCTGAGTACATTGCTACTTCAGAAGCAGATAAAGAAGCAGTATAGATCAAAAAGTTCATAACTGAACTAGGAGTGGTGCCTAGCATTGTTGATCCAATTCCTTTATATTGTGACAACAATGGAGCCATTACGCAAGCAAAGGAACCACGGTCTCATCAGTGATCCAAGCATGTTCTCAAACGATACCATCTCATAAGGGAAATAGTAGCTAGAAATGATGTGAAAATAGAAAGGGTCCCTACAGATGATAATGTGGCGGATCCCCTCACTAAAACACTTTTCCAGATGAAGCACGATCACCATATAATTGCATGGGTCTGAGACATATGAGTGATTGGCTCTAGTGCAAGTGGGAGATTGTTAGAGAGTATGCCCTAGAGCCCATGTAATAGGGATGTTTTTCATATGTATGAATTTATATTCTTAATAAAAGTCATCATTCATTTATTAATACTATGTTCAAATATATGAGTTTATAAATCTTAAATTAATAAATGAAGTCCTAGATATTATAAATACAGTGCAAAGGCAATCATGAAAGTGTTTATGATATGAGATGTCTATTGCATACAAATGTGTTAATATCTAAATATCCCTAGTTATAGAATTAACAAGATAAGGATATTGTTAATTTGGACAGACTAGCACATGTTATGCTTCTTGAATGGTTTAAGCAGTGGTTCTCATAACTGTGATTATGGAAGATAATCAAAGCTAACATGTGGATGCTTGTTAGAAGAACAAGTTCATTGGAGACCTACATAAAAAATGCTCACATGGATATTAAATTTATGTCAGTGAGGAATCTCTTCATAGCGGTTGTGCAAGTATCCTTAGACTTGAGATCACAAAAATTATCTTAAGTAGCAAGTGGTATACTTTGACTCCGTAACTGATTACTTCCAACTGGGAGTGAACATAGTTAGGAGATTGGATATATCATGACCTACTTGAAGAATAGTTGAGTGATTGACAAAGGATTCACCATCCCAGATTTAATAAGGGAAGTTATCTCGCATGATTCTATAATTGCCTTGTTTAGAGAATCTCTGGTCAGAGTAATATGCCAAGATGGATAGAGATCCATAAAGGGCATTTTGGAAACAATGGTTAAATTAATAGAACATATATAATTAGATTTATATGAGTTGACAAAAATCCATACTCAGAATCTAATTGAGATAAGAGTGGTGAAAGGAGTAATTGCATGATAACGGTTTCTATGGAAGGGTATAGTCAAACCACTTGAATTTCGTGACATTTGGGTAGTCATGATGCCTAGCTAGAGGCCAATCATGACTTGTATGATAATGTATCAAGAATATCAATAGGGAGTGATAAAATGATTTAAAGGAGTTTAAATCATGTGAGTTTTGAATAGAATTCATAATTATATATTATACTGCCAACATGGACAGAAACCCAATAGGTCACACACATATAGAGAAAAGGATAAAATGATAAAATGATAAGGATAATAATATTTGATATTATTATGAGGGTAGATAAGTGAATAAGATAATAATTAATTAAAGAGTTTAATTAATTATAATCAAGTAAAATTGTTCGCGAAACTTTTGAGAAATATTCTGTAAAATTGGACCTAATTGAAATAATGTATTTCATGATTAATTATTATTGGACTATAAATATTATAGGACTACTATAAGTGTTATAGGACTGATATAATAATTAATAGGTCCATTGGAGAAATTATAAAGGGACCAGAGGAATGAAGTTTGTGCAAAAGCCCTTCTGTAGAGGGCCACATGCCAACTCCCAGACAAAAGGCCTTAATGGCCCATTTCTTGGACCAAGTTAAATTATATATGTTATATAAGTGTTGTGGAACCTACATATTTAATTTGGTTGGATTTGAAATCCATTTGGGTAATTAAATCCAATTAGTTGCGCAAAGGGCCTAGTTTGTGGGTTTTGTGCATAGTCTTTTATGAAAATGTTTAAATTGAATTTAATTGAGCCAAATAATTATAAAGAATTCCAGAAGCCCAATTAATAATTCTCCAGCAATTTTAAAGAACCCAATCTCGTTATGAAGTTGAATTTTTAACCTAACTACAAAAAGTCAACTAATGAGGAATTATGGTTAAGTGATATAACACTTAAGAAAGACTTCTTTTGTTATTCTCTCTACCCTAGCCACCCAAACCCTTGCTAGCTCTAGGGTTTTTCGGCCAGCACTTGTCCTCTACCAATTTGTTGGTTCATTCTATCAATCTCTAGTGTGGATTACTCATTGGAGGTGTTCGATTTTGGACACTGTGGTTTGCGACAATCCGGTGCGAAGTAAAATCAACTGTTCAACAAAAATAAAAGGTGATTTTTCTTATTCTCATCAATATAAATATTGTACATTCATGGTAACATCAGTAACATTGGTTAAAAATTTTAAATTTTGCTTATGTATGAGATGCATGTAACCGATAAATTCCAACAAAATTCCCATACCTTGCTTAGCTACTTCCTCTTCCTTCCTTTCTATCTTCCCTTTCTATCCTTTTCTCTTCATCTCTTCTTGGTCTTAATCTTAGGCTGCTGGAAAACCCTTCTCTCTCTCTTTCTCTCTTTCTACCATATACAGCTTTTCCCACTTGTAGCATAATTTCATAAACTTGAGGAGAAGAGAAGAAGCAAAAAAGGAAAGAAGAAAAGAAAAGAAAAAAAATAATCCTAGGCCAAGAATGGCCGGCCAACCCAAGAAAACCAGATTTTCTTCTCTTTTTCTAGTATTCTACTTGTTCATTTCTTAATGCTTGCTCATAAAAATCTTAACAAAATTTCACTTTGATCCCTCTCTCTTCACATTTCACACTTCTATCTCAAAACTTTTAGTTTTACTTTTCAATTAAGTCCCTAAATTACAATTTTTCTTTAATTAGCCACATAATCAAACTTTGTCTAATGTGAAATGACCATTTACCCTCCTCTTAGAATAAATTTCTTCTATATCCTGACTTACCATGACATCCATGAACATACATAGTCAAATTATAAATACACTATTAATTGATTAAAATTTTTCTTAGGGTACCATTAGGGGCATTACAGATCCAATCTGAACGGATCGAGGAATCCTCAATTTTTTCCCCTGCAGGGGCGGGGATGGAGATAAAAAAATCCTCAACATGGATTTTGGGTCGGGGGCTGGGAATGGAGTATCTGTCTCGCGGAGATCCCTGACCCCGTATATATTACTATATTATTCCTAATTTTCTAATTATTTACGTGTTTGCCATTCTATATAAATTCTCCAATTAAATCCTACTTCATATCATTTCCTTCTTCCTGCTTCTCTTCTATTCTCCCTCTCCCAGATATAGCCACTCCCCCCTTTCTCTCTCTATACCAAAGAAAGCCCTCTTCCTCACCGCATCTCCTCCTCGCTGGCTTCTACCTCTCCTCGTCGACTGGTTAGTTCATTCTCTTTTTTTTAATATAAAGTACAGTAATTCTCTCTCTCTGCTCGACTTCTGCTTCTTTTCATTAGCACCACCATATCTTTGTAACTCTCTCTCTCTCTCTTTGCTTCTTATTTTGTTGTTTAAAAGGTTTCTGATGTTGGTTTGCTGGAATTTCTTGGAACTCCAGATGTTTGAGGTCCTCTTTTGATGTCAGTAGCCTAATCTTCTCTCCAGGTAATTCCCCTCTTTTAGTTTCATTGTCTTCTGTGTGTATTAAACGAAAATGCTTATTCTTTTCTCTAATTGGTTTTTTTGCTTATAATTAATGGGTTTGATTTTTTTTTTAATTTCTTCTTTCTTGAGTTGTGCTATTAGGTTTTTGATAATTTGTTTGAAGATGTGTGGCATCAAAATTATATTAGTATTAAGAGTTGCTGTTGTTTGATAATTTGTTTGATAATATATTAGTATTAGCAGTTGCCGTTGGCTTTGAAGATGTGTGGCCTCAAAATTAACGTTGTTGTGGCCACAAAAAGATGTGTGGCTTTGAAGATGTGTAGCCTCCGAAACAGTTATCATTCGTAAATTTATATATGCATTTTAGTTCTTATGGATTACACTCAAAACACACTGCTTTCACAAATCATGTTTTGATGGTAATTCCAAGAATCAAATAATAAGAAATAAGTATATATAGCCATTAAGACCGAACTAGTATATACCCATTAAGACCGAACTAACTTCTGAGCTTTTAATTAATAATAACAGGGGTGTGCATCCGAACCCGACCCGAACCCGAATAACCCGAAATTTACATATTTTTCTCATCCAACCCTATCCTATATAAATATCGGGCCTCTATCCGAACAATCCGATTTATCCGAATTTAGTTTTTTTAATTTACATATTTAAATTAAAATCCTAAATTAATATAAATAAATAATATTAAATACCATAAAAATATTTTAAAAATACAACAAACTAATAATTTTAAAATTACATTAAATATATATTATATATTAATTAATATTGTATAGAAGTTATAATTTTTTTTATTTATATATTAAAAATTTTGGATTATTCGGATTTCATCCGATCCGAATCTGATTAATATTCAATATCAATAATCGAATCGATCCTATCAATTCGATTAATTCCATCCGAATATATCAATTCGGTTCGGATTAGTCGAACCCCTAAATAATAACTTGTGGATTTGGCCTCCTGTCACAAGAGATTCATTGCATTCTCTGACCTTTGAGGCGACTTTAAACTTTTGGAATTTTCTTTTTTTTTTCTTTAATTTAACGAAGCAAAATTTGATTTTGCAATCATGTTTGTTTGCATTCTTTGTCCTTTTTTATTTATAATATTATAATAATGTTTTATTGTAGTTTTGACAAAGGAGGAGTATATTTCCATTTTCTAGGCCTTTCTTATTCAATTCTCCATAAATTATTGCTTTTGTTGTATATTTAGCTGTTTAACGTTGTCAATATAGATAATTAATTATAATTATTTCAATAAAATAAAATAAACTGTTTCTATCTCAAAAATGAATGAAATAGTGAGAGTTCACTTCACTATAATCCGTCAATATTTTACCAATGGATCTGCTGTTGGTCAGAGCAGTAAAATCTACTATTAATTTTTAGTAGTTGATCAATTAAACTACAAAAGTATTTTTCATTTGGTTTTTTATATTGGCTTATTATTATTATTTAAATATTATGTGGCTGCTATGATTGTTGCCCTTTGATGCCGCTCAGAACCAAAGAGATGAATGAGTCAACCCATAGCCAATTTCAATTGCCAACTGTGCCAGCTTGTGTTATTGGATATGATGCTTTTGCGTAGTTAATTATTCGCATATTAATGTTCATTATATTTATTATCCAATCACATAATTGGGTACAGCACAAAAGGCACAGGGTGATAGGAATTAATTGTTATGAAATACTGCAATTGAATTTATGACATTAATTTATTTATGCAGTAGTTGTGGTATTATGGATAAGGGAGAACAATCCATATAACAACTAATAAATCAATGATATTTGATTATTTTATATTTCAAGTAGGTATTCGATAGGATGGAAGTGTTCCAAACGAAGTTATTGATTGTTAATGAATGAATATTATTTTATAATTTGCATTGTATGAGATGTTTATAAATATTTGTGGTTGAATGGTATGTAATATTTTTAATTTTAAGTTATTAATTATTAAAATTTTAATTTTAATTTTATGTGAATTTTAAAAAAAAATAAAAAATTTATAAGATATATTTAATTTGGGTTGGGTCTGGTCGAGAATTCATTGAGGATTTTGGGAAACCCATCAGGGACCGGGATCCCTGCAGGGCGTCAATGAAGAGGGCTTTTTTCCCGTGTTCTAGGCGGGGCCGGAGAGTGGGTGCCCCTTCCCTGTCCCCGCCCCGTATTTTTCATATAGGCTTATTTTATATTGGCTTATTTTATATTGGCTTATTATTATTTAAATATTATGTGGCTGCTATGAGTGTTGCCCTTTGATGCCGCTGAGAACCAAAGAGATGAATAAGTCAACCCATAGCCAATTTCAATTGCCAACTGTGCCAGCTTGTGTTATTGGATATGATGCTTTTGCGTAGTCAATTATTCGCTTATTAATGTTCATTATATTTATTATCCAATCACATAATTGGGTACAGCACAAAAGGTACAGGGTGATAGGAATTAATTGTTATGAAATACTGCAATTGAATTTATGACATTAATTTATTTATGCAGTAGTTGTGATATTATAGATAAGGGAGAACAATTCATATAACAACTAATAAATCAATGATATTTGATTATTTTATATTTCAAGTAGGTATTCGATGGGATGAAAGTGTTCCAAGCAAAGTTATTAATTGTTAATGAATGAATATTATTTTATAATTTGAATTGTATGAGATATTTATAAATATTTGTGATTGAATGGTATGCAATATTTTTAATTTTAAGTTATTAATTATTAAAATTTAATTTTAATTTTATGTGAATTTTTAAAAAAAAATAAAAAATTTATAAGATATATTTAATTTGGGTTGGGTCGGGTCGAGAATTCATTGAGGATTTTGGGAAACCCATCGGGGAACGGGATCCCTGCAGGGCGGCAATGAAGGGGGCTTTTTTCCCGTGTTCTAGGCGGGGGCGGGGAGTGGGTACCCCTTCCCTGCCCCCACCCTGTCCCGCTCCGTGAGCATCCTTAGTGCACTTTTCATCAATATTAAAATAATTTTTTCATTTTTTTCAGCAACATGTGCCAAATTGAAATTTTCTTCTATCTTAGTTTTGCAATTTCTTTGTATATGCCCGGACTTTTTGCACTTGAAACACTAAGACTTTCTCTTGTGCCAACAATTATCTTCATCATGACCAGACTTCTTGTAAATACCGCATTGAGATTTAGCTTTTCCTTTTGAAGATCAGGCCTTAGCTAGATAAGCCCCCCTCAACTACCTGTTGAGTTTCTTCTTTTCTCAAAATTATTCTTTGCTCCTAAACATGCAGGGCATTGATTAATTCAGTTAAAGTAGTTTGATTGATATCTCTTAAATCTTCTAAAAATGAAAATTTTGCCTCAAATGTTTTGGGTAAGCTTACAAGCACTTTCTCTACAATACTGCTATCATGTAACTTTTCTCTTATCAATTTAATTTTATTTACCATCATTATTAGCCTATTAGAAAACTCTTGTAGAGTCCTATTTTCTTCCATCCTTAAAATTGCGACATCGCTTTTGAGATTTAACACTTGCATCTGCCTTGTTCTATTGTTGCCATGATATAGTTCTTTCAATGTATCCCAAGCCTCTTTGACTATTTCATATGCCATAATTCTTGGAAAAATTGATTCAGAGACAGCAATATGAATTTGAGATAAGACACTCAAAGTTTTGGCTTCTTCATCTTCATGAGCTCTAATTTGATTGAGTGTTGGGCTGGTTCCTTGAAGTGGTATTTCCCTTTCATATACAACCTGCTGCCACAAACCAAGTAAGCTTAATTTTATTTTGATTGCCCAGACTTATAATTCTCAACACTAAAAATTAGGAGTGAAAAAGTTGATGTCTTGCTGAACGCCATGCTGTTGCTTTTTTTTCAAACGTTCACAGGCCCCTAAAGATCATAAGGTGCTCTGATACCATGTTGGTTTTTTTGATAGAAGAGACAAAATAATTTTGTAGAGAAAATGAGGTAGAATATTTAGCAAATGGGAATAATATTATTAATTCTCAAACTTATGTTTATAATAAATGAAAATATATATTTTTTTAAAAAAGATACTAACAAACTAATCCACTAACAACAGAGATAGAGACCCACTAAAATATAAATTGCAAAAAAAAATCCACAACTAATTATTAAGTTGGTAAATGATAAATACAAATCTAAAAACCTGCAGTAAAATAGGATTAAATTTTTAAACCAACTTCGAATCATTCTCCAACGTATAATTTAGGAGCTTTAATAGAAATGATATTAGTGTGATAATTTTAGGATTTAGATTGATGTTTGACAGGAGCAATTGAGTAGCATGTATAATCAAGCAATTGAGATATGCACAGTAATCGAATATCAGAACCAAAATAACCTTCTGTCCTTTCCGCTAATAATAACCCATAATAAGGCTTATTCTCTTGCTAATATGCCCTTCACTACGTTGTTGGCTAATGCTTGTACAGCAGCCTCAAATAATGAACACTATTACTAGCTTCTCTGAATCACCAGACGACCTGTGAACAACCGAAGATGCTGAAATATTGAGCACCATTGCCAAAAACAGCAGTATTCGTAAAGGTGGTGATCCAAAATTAACCATTGATGAGGATGCCCAAACACTTGCTTATACCAAACCCAAATGCCTATGCCTCTATATATATAACACCACACAAAATGCCAGATTGGGGTATCAATTCCATGGCTTCATGAGATGTGTTAAAAAATCTTGATAATCCAGATGGATAGATAGATGACATGTTCTGTATTTTCTTCCTCTTCCTGAAATGGGAATATATATATATATAACAAACAGTTGTTGGTCCAGATAGTAAGCAACTTGGATTTCTTAAGTGATGTCTCAATTTTCAATATTTGATTCGTGCATATATATATGTCATTGGAAGTGTTTACTCCAATTATAGATCCTACAATACGTGGGTTAAAGAAGTCGTATCGAATAGCCAAGTGTCAATAAAAACGAAAGGGATTCCAAGAATCAAGAGAATAAATGTTTCTTAAAAAAATTAAAAACCTAATTCAAGCATAAGTATTTTTAATAGAGGGCCATAATGGCAATGAATCACCATGGCTGATTTTTGGGAGTGATGATAAGTTGAATGAAGATGCTGCTTTCGACTGTCACCTGCAAAAGAAAAAGAAGACTGGAAGGTTTTCGACTAGGGAGATTCCGACGTTCAAGTAAGAATTTTTGTTATGAAAGATGTGTGTTTTTTAATAGTAAAAATTGAGTAACCTTTTCATACCGTTTTCCTTCTTTTATAGGTGTGATTGACGTGCTTTTAGGAGGTGGTGGGAGGAAGTTCATATTTTTTCGGCCACTAACCCCTCATCTCCGATTCTTAAGGAGACATGGAGGCATGGTAACCACTTTTCCATCATGGCAGAGGTGCCTTCGGATCATGTTTTCAACCAAACTGTAGGTAGACTTGATAGTCCGAATAACTCTAGTTCTTGGTCGGTGTATGAAGGTCTGGGTTGAGCGAATTACTCGGCTACCGTAGACCATCAAATCGACCTCTCAGTTTGGTTATTATTATAAATCCCCCCAATTGGCGATATTTATGTCGACAGTTGGCGGGTGTATGCCAAGTAAGCATGTCGAACACCCTAAAATTGAAGCTCGTGGCAACTAGTCCAAATGAGATTGATATGACAGTTTGAGGCCAGAGGGCCTCTCGAGCTTATCCTGGAGTTCGGGACCAAAAGGCCATGTAAACTCGCATCATTTCGGTACTTAAGAAGCCTGCCTTTCCCTTTATCTGGCTGCTTGTGAGTCGACAGCGTGACGTCAACTTTTACACGAATGCATTTATTGGGGGTCATTATGGCATCCTTTTTTGTTGTGTGTAATGGCTGAGGAGTGCTTTTGTTACTGTGCCCTGCCTTAAAGGCACTGTCGGTGGCTGGGATCTGTTTCCACGTGTACGTTCCAAAGCCATTTCGGTCCCCTATATAATCCTTCCCTCCGTTGTGTTGAAGCTTTTGCTTTCTTTTATGTCATTTTACTCTCTTATCTTTTTCTCTCTGTGACGATAGCTTCTGTGGCCAAAGCTTGGGCTTCTGGATTTTGATTTTTGCCTGCCTTCCTACCGATATCATTACCTTCAACAGGTTCATCATCCCTTCCTTCTCTTTCATCATTTTTTTCTCTCTTCTTAATTTTTTTCAACCACTATGAGTTCGGTAACTACCTCGAGCAAAAGAGTGGGAGACAGCAGAGATTCTCTCACTGATAGCATTCCTAATATTAGTAGGGATTTGACTTTCCAAGAGGGAAGCTGACCCTTCAAGTTCGATCAATCTATTGCCCAACCTGCCAAAAAGAAAATGCCACGCCAATTGCCTGGTGTTGGTAGCACTAGTTCGAAGATTAAGGAGGAGGAGTTCAATTCCCTCCTTACTCAGTTGACATCTGAGCCCGACTATTACGTGAGTAAGCTTAGCCCATCGTAGAGGGCGAATATAGAGTTTACCAATAAAAGGTAGACAGCCATTTACGAGGTACACTTGGAGGCCGACATCTGTCTGCCCTTAACAAGGTTTGAGGTGGACATGTTGAATTACTTCAACATGTCAATTGGGCAGCTCCATCCCAACGTGTGGCAAACTCTTTTCGCTCTTTAGATTTGGGCAGTGGAGCACGACATAACATAAATGTTGAACCTATTTCGCTCTACCCATATGGTCGGCCTTCATGCTAGGATCAAGAACCACAATTATATACAAGCTCGGGCTGGCTATAAAGTGTTCACTGGAAACCCTAAGTCATTTAAGAACTGGAAGAATCATTTTTTTCTGGTGAAAAGGGTACGGGTTGACTTCCCAGTTTGAACAACCTGGGGAAGATTCACAAATCGCAACAACAACCGGCTTATGACTTTCTGAGGAAGAGGAGCTGACCCTTTCTCGATGGAGAGAACTGGCTGGGAATAAGTGAAACTTGAAGAACCTTTTAGATTCCTATAGCTCGGGACCTGCTCCTCACCAAGGAAGAGGTAATTTAATATATTTCACTGTTCAATGATATTGATGCTTTGTTTTAATTTGCTTTTTTCTTGCAGTTATGAAGAAAGTGAATCGATCAGCCGAGATCATGAGGGCCAAGAGGCAAAAACTTTCTAAAGACTCCTCCAGCATGCCTCCCGCCACTCTAGAAGCAGTCGCGGCTCATTCTTCTGAGGATTGGAAGGCTTCTTCTACTGCTAACGTTGTGGCCACTTTGGCTCCTGAAATCGAACTTGCTTCTTTGATCAAGCCTGTAGGTACTGTGGAGAAAGAACCAAAATATCTTCACACACTACTCGTCGAAATATGCTAGTTCTGGAAGGCTGAGGGATAAATATTCCTCCAATGATGAGGACTTTAACACCTTCATACACGTCGCCTCGTGTGTGCCAAAGGAGGTTAGCCCTCTTATTTCCCCAAATTATAAGCATCTGGTTTCGTGTCTGAAGAAGCATCAAGCCGAAGTAAGTGGCTCGAACTTATTGCTTGGTGTTAACTTTTTCAACTATTGCCTGCCTTTTTTTTGTGTTCGGTAGAGGTCTCAATTGATCGATGCCACTATTGCAAAGATGAATGACCTTATAATGAAGCATCGATGCACTGACTCGAACTATGGTGCCCTTCGGTCTAGAATGGGTGAGACAGAGCAGAAGGCCACGCAGGCCCTGAGGCAAGTCGAGGAGGCGTTGGAAAAGTGGCCGAGCTTAAAGCCTTTTTGGGTCGTAAGAAGGAGGCCAACTCCACCTTCAAAACTGAACTTGAGCAGCTCAAACTCAAGGAAGCAAACAGGGAGAAGAAAGAAGCCAAGCAAGAAGAGAAAGAGGCCGAGGTCTTGGCTGAAAAGTGTATAGCATTTAGCTCTAAAATTTTATCTGCTGTAAAAGGGAAATATCCCAAGTTAGACTTGTCCTTTCTGGATGATGTGTGTGTAGACGAGGACTAAGTATTTTTGTACTTAATTTATTTAATGAAATGGATGAGTTTTCCTCTTTTCCTATTTTATGGGTGTTTGTATATTTATTTCTATTTTACCAAACTTTTCAATTAAAAATCACTCGAATAATCAAAATCTTTGTCCGCAAATTTGTGACTGAATTTGAAGTCTCTAAGATATGATTGTTAGCGTCTGACTGGTTCATCTGTTCGAATAGTGATTAACCCAAATGAAATTATTGAAGTCATTGCTAGAGATATGGTGTGTTCGAATACCAAGGCTCCATAGCCTGCCTATCTTTACAGCTAAAAACATAAGTTACTTTTTCAAAAAATAGGGAAAAGCATAATGACAGAAAGTAAACATGTTTTGGATCATGTTTACCCTTCTTTGACTGAACCTTTCGATTCATTAAGGCTACAAGCTTTGTGGTGCCATTTGCCAAACTTGTTCGCTGCCTTAAGTCATTTTGGCGTTGTTTGGCGAATAACATGTTAATGTTTGGCTATTTTGGCGATCATGCCGATCTTAAATGTGAGATTGCATTATAAGTTTGAGAATGATGAATAAGTTCCATTTAATCTGTTATTCATTGCATAGCTATTCTGTAGGCAGAAATCACCGAATAACATCTAATACGGGCTGTCCTGCCAACAGTTCGCTACTGCTTGGGTTACATAAGCAAAGAAATAGAAATGACAATAATGCTGAGCTAAGTTTAACCATAAATAA
Source organism: Excoecaria agallocha (assembly GCA_037975025.1). Classification (NCBI taxonomy): domain Eukaryota; kingdom Viridiplantae; phylum Streptophyta; class Magnoliopsida; order Malpighiales; family Euphorbiaceae; genus Excoecaria; species Excoecaria agallocha. The sequence continues at coordinate 180,633 of JBBPFJ010000217.1, forward strand.
GTAAAAACAAGTACAGAGCGGGTCATGCACCGAGCTACTGGTAATACAATTTTAGGTTGGACACATTCCATAAGTGCGAAAGCATTTTTCCTGCGAGGTCTTGAAACCTATATGCTCCTCAATTAATAATTTCTCGAATAATGTAAGGTTCTTCCCAGTTGGGATCCAGTTTGCCAACTCCAGCATTTAACTGGGTGGTGACCACCTTCTTTAAAACTAGCTGTCAATTCGGAATGACTTCGGCTTGACCTTCCGATCATGGTATGCCGCCATGCACTGCTTGTATGCCGCACATTGAATTTGGATGAGCTCCTTGCTTTCTTCATGCCGATCTAAGTTGTACAAGAGGTCAGGTTGTGCTCCCTGCTTGGTAGAGGTGTTCGGGTGCTCGAAACTCCTATCTCACATGGGATAACCGTTTCAGTGCCATATGTCAGTACGAAGGGTGTCAACCCTATTGCTGCACGAGACGACGTCCGATATGCCCACAACACATTGTTAAGTTCTTTGACCCAAAGGCCTTTGGCTCCTTCAAGCCACTTCTTGAGTCTAGAGAGGATAGTTTGGTTGGTTACTTCGGTCATTTCATTGGATTGAAGATGGTAAATGGAAGTAAAACCCAATTGAATGTTTAGCTCCGAGTAGAAGTTTTTGAAAACCTGATAGTCAAATTGCTTGCCATTGTCAGAAATATTAAAGTGCAAAATACCGAACCTTGTGATGATGCTTTTTTGTAAGAACTTGATGATGTTCGTCGGCGTGATAGTGGAAAACGGTTCAGCTTCTACCCACTTGGTAAAGTGATCTACCGCTACCACCAAAAATCTTCATCATCCCATTGCTTGGGGAAAAGGCCCCAGTATGTCAATTCCCCACTGGGCAAAAGGCCACAGGCTATGGATTGGCTTTTGTTTTGCCAAGATCCTATGTGAAATGTTGGCAAATCTTTGACACTTGTCACACCTTTGAACTAGAGCCTTTGCATCAGTCTCTATGGTCGCCAATAATAACCTTGCAAGAGCACCTTCCGAGCTATAGTATAAGCACCTTCATGGGCCTCACAAATTCCTTCATGAATTTCTCTAAGTGTATAATCCCCTTCTTTCGAGCTCACACATAAGGTCCAGGGATTTGAGAAAGATCGCCTATATAGCTTGTCATCCATCACGGCGTACAAACTTGATTTTTGAACTACTTTCTGAGCTTGAATTTGGTCTTCTGGCAAGGCTTCTGACATCAAGTACTGGTAAATGGGTAGGCATCATCCCTCCATCAGATCTTGCATTTGGATCTAGAAAGTTTCATAAGTTGGCTGCGAGATTATCGTGGAAATGATATCTGCAATTTCAACAGGACTGTTGAGACAAGCTCTATTAGCTAGAGCATCTGCTTTTATATTCTCTGCTCGAGATATTTGGATGATTAACCAAGTACCCCCATTTTCCTCTAATCTGGCTAATAATGAGGAAGTCAGTTCCTTGTACCTAATTATGGAGCCTTCCTTGGCTTCAAAGCTTCCTTTCAGCTGACTGACGACTAGTTGGAAATCTAAGAATATCTCTAAGATGTTGGGCTTCACTTCTATCACCAACTGCAACTCGTAGCATAAGGCTTCGTATTCTACTACGTTGTTTGAAGCTAGGAAAGTCAAACGTGCCATTACCCGGATGCGCACCTTCCCTGGGCTCATCAACAATACTCCGACCCCAGCCCCTTCCGAGCTTGCCACTTCATCGACATATAACTTCCATGCTATTTTTGTCAACTCGTAAAGGGTTCATGCAGCTCGACCACAAAGTCTACCAGTATCTATGCCTTCATAGCTGATCGTGGCTCATACCGAACATCAAACTCTCCCAAACAAGCTACCCATTTTGTCAATCTCCCTGAACACTCCAGCTTCTGTAACACTTTTCTCAAGTTTGAATTTGTACGTACTACAATTATGTGTACCTGGAAGTAAGAATTCTTGTTATGAAAGATGTGTGTTTTTCAATAGTAAAAATTGAGGAACTTTTCATACCTATTTTTCTTCCTTTTATAGGTGTGATTGACTTGCTTTTAGGAGGTGGTGGGAGGAAGTTTCCATTCTTTCGGCCACTAACCCCTCTTCTCTTATTCTTGCAGAGACGTGGAGGCATGGTAACCGCTTTTCCATCGTGGCAGAGGCGCCTTCGGATCATGTTTTCAACCGAACTGTGAGTAGACTTGACAGTCCGGATGACTCTGGTTCTTGGTTGGTGTGCGGAGGTCTGGGTTGAGTGAATTGCCCGGCTACCGTAAATCGTCAAACCGACCTCTCAGTTCGGTTATTATCAAGGAGCAAGGACTGGAAGTACATGAGCATAAATAGCTCTCCAGGCGAAAACAGAAGCGATTCGTGAAGCTGTATTCCGATGGCAATTGCTTGAAAGATGAACAAAGCAGTGGTGGTATCAGATGGAACTTTTCCTTAGATCCCTCCCACCATGCAACCCAACCCAACATTTTTGATAGGCTAGTTAAAGAGTTTATGGAATCCATAAGACTTCAAGTGTGATACTGTGTCATGCGAATCTTTTTTTGTTATTTTATAAAATTAGAAGAAAATTAATTAATTATTTTTTTAACTTTATCCTTATTATTTTTTACCATCACTATATTAATAAATTAAAACAAGAGGCTATTTTAGTCAATTAAAAATATTTATCTTACAAAATTAAAATGATTTAATTATTATCTCAATATTTAATATTTATGTACGAGTAAAGAAAGGCTCTAGCTTGCTATGGGATGAAAGAAATAATAAATTGAGTAATTCTTTTTACCATTAAAATATATGTGAAAGCTACGAAGCATTAGCAACCAACTATCGTCCAAAACATTTACAAGAATGGAATATTGCTACATTACACTAAAATCGTGCCAAAGTTATCATGATATTGAATATGTTTGAAAACTAAAGCAGAGAATAAATTTTATTACAAAAACATCAATTACTATTAGTGCTTCAAGTTAGTAAACTCTCTTCTCAATAACAATCTAGAAACTAAAATAAGTTTCAGTTTAATGATAACTGAATTTCAAATCTTATTTCGGAACGTTATAACACAAAGTTATTAGCAGTTCTGAAATTATTTGGTACCCATTAGTACTTGGCATTATATAAACTAATACATAAATAAATATTTAAATTTAGCTCAAAAATTCATTTAGATACTTAAATTCCACATTTGACCCATTAAACACTTAAACTGGATGTTCTATTTGATATCAGATATATATATATATATATATATATATATATATATATATATATATATATATATATATATATATATATATATATATATATATATATATATATATATATATAACATCTATCTGTAGAATTATTTGAGTTTAAAAGATTTTACATTATAGATTTACATAAATTTTTAAGACGAAAAGCGATGGCAAGAGATAATTTATTTCTATTTTATTGCATTTGATTCATATACTATATCAAACAGTGTTAGATGTGTACATACCACATGCACGAGTCAATTTCAATCATGATTACTGGACTTATGCCTAATCGTCCAAAAATAACTGACTTATTTTTTGTGAATTAAATGTCATTGAACTTATTAAATTTTTACAAAAAAGTCATTTTGATAGATTTTTAACAATAATCTTTACCGAAATGTTGACATGACATGACACGTCAGCAATTACGTCACAGAAAGAGGTCATATGTTTGTACACACGTGGCCTCTTTCGGTGATGTGACTGCTAACGTGTCGTGTCATGTGTGTCCAGACATATGATTTGATATGCCACGTTAGCATTTCGGCAAAAATTATCGTCGAAAATCGATGAAACTGATTTTTTTGCAAAAAGATGATAAGTTCAATAATATTTAATTCATGCAAAATAAGTCAGTTACTTTTAAACGATTAGGCGTAAGTTCAGTAAAAATGAATGAAATTGACCCACAAGGTCTTTTTAAAGGCTATGGTCACTTGAGGACAATTTGGTATTTTAGGCCTTCTAGTACTATAAAAGGCCTGGACAAATTATGCTCCATAATAAAAATAAATCCTATTGTTAGGGGTGAGCATTCGGTCGGTTCGGTTTTGGACCGAACTGATTGAATTAAAAATCGAAATTTAGAAAATATAAGAATCGAATCGAAACCGAACTATGTAGAACCAAGAATCGAAATAATTTCGATTGGTTCGGTTCGGTTCAATCAATTCTGGGTCAACATATGCTTATTTTTTATTAGGCTTTTAACTTATATGGGTCCATAAATTAAATTAATTTATATTCAACAAAATAAATTCATTTAAAATAACTAAAATTAAAATAATATACATAAATTTATTATATTATGTCTATAATAAATACTAATAAAAATATTTTATTGGATTTATTAAGAATTAATTAGTTGAGAATTAAGTCGTAAGAAATATTATAATAAAAAGATTTAAATAACTATTGTAAATATAGTTTTTTTTTTGTGTACAATATTATTCAACTTTATTGAAACACAAATTCACGTTTTCTTTTCCCTATAAAATTGAGTTAGCATGAGAAAATTTTATTAGGATTAAGTGTATTTTTATAGGATTAACCAAAATTAATTTGATTTAATATGAAATTGTATCTATATTTAGAGTTATGAATATATTCAAACTTTACAAGATAGGAAATTAATGTAAACAAATGTTAAAATTCAGGAATTTCAGGTTGTGTTTTTCCAATTAAAAAATTTATATTAAGTTATTTTACTTACTTTTAATTTTGGCCAGATTAAAACTTTAATTGACAATACTGACATGATTAAAATACTGCTGCATTTAATATAGTTTCAAGTCAAAAAGATTTTTGACATATTAGAGAATTTCTTTTTTTTGAAAGCTTATTGTAGAAATTATTACAAATTTCACATCAGAACATAAAAAAGCCATGAAACCTAAACAGTGCATTTAACTGACCCCATCGTAATAACATTTTTCATTAAAATTTCAAATTAGTGGAAAAAAAAAAAAGGTTTATCGCATAAAACTTAACTTCACACGATTTCACATCGCTTGTATATCTTATTTCTGCCTTTGCCATTTGAAGAATTACTGGAGCTAAAATTAAAAATAAGATGACACAATATAAAATATTTTTAATTTGAGAATTGAAGGTGAAAAAAATTTGGAATTTTAGTGAGGGCGGATTTTGTCTATTTTAAATTTGAAATTTAAAATGAATATAATAATTCGATTAATATACCATGAATTTAATTTTTTTTCGCAAAAAAAATCTTCTACAAAAAAAATCGTGAATTAAATTTTTGTAGAGTAAAAAAAATATTAAAACAAAACTTTTAAAGTAAAAAAAAATTGAGAAAAAAAAGAAAAGATTAAAGTAAAAAAAATTAAAAGTAAAAAAATTAGTGAATTAAATTTTTGTAGAGTAAAAACAATATTAAAACAAAACTTTTAAAGTAAAAAAATTGAAAAAATAAAAAACAAAAAAGATTAAAGTAAAAAAATTAGTGAATTAGATTTTTGTAGATTAAAATAAATATTAAAATAAAACTTTTAAAGTTAAAAAAATGAAAAAAAATTAAAGTAAAAAAGATAGAACAATGCAAATGTGCCTTCACTGGGATTTGAACACAGACCTGCTGCAATTATACATGTGTTCCACGCCATCCATCCAAAATATATTTTCTGAAATCTTAATACTATATATATATATATATATATATATATATATATAAACTTCGGTCGGTTCGGTTCCTTCAATTTTTTAATTTCAAAAATCGAACCGAATCAATAGAACTAAATTTTTATTTCGGTTCAAAATCGAACGAACCGAAAATCAAAAAATCGAACCAAATAGTTCAAAATTAATTCGATTCGGTTTAATTTTCGATTTTGGTTCGGTTCTGTACACCCCTACCTATTGTTTTTGAGCTAAACCTTGCATTTTTATTATCAGATTGAAAATTAAAACAAAGGATAATAAATTTTAAAATTAATTAAAAATAGAAAATGATTAAATCAATCTTGCTCTTATTTCTTTCATATATCAAAGCATAATTATTTGAATATTTATATTATAATAATTTAGATCTTTTCAATGTCTGAATGGCTATAAATATTCATCAGATGTGCACTTATATATTTAAATCTGGCAAAGCAATATACCATAAACATTATACAAATTTTTTGTTTGGATTAAAAAAAATCTGCATGGGCTGCACCATTATCAATTGAAAGTTGAAAAAAATTGGAATACAGCCAAAACCATCCCTAAAATGCAAATTAATTATGTATATGACCTACAAGCTTAATGGGATGAGAAATCTTAGAAAAACTTGCTAAATTAATGTTGAAATAATTAACAGTTGAAAATAGAGGTGGCAAATGGGCGAGTTGGATGTATTTGGATTGGCTCATTAATGAATGAATCATTAATGTGTAAAAAAATATAGGTCATTAATGGGTTGAATTGATTTGGATCGATCCATGAATGATGAACTCTTCACAAATAGCCTTCTGTTCTTGTTGATTCAGCATGAAATATGAAACATATTTGTTAGATCCGTACGTACTTGCTTTTCTCTAAATGTATAAATGTTCATTATGGAATTGAAATTTGCCTATCGTACTTCATATTATTATTAATATTTTTTTATCAAGTGGAAATAAAATGCAATAATTTGAGAATTTTAAATAATGTTGAAATGTCATATTTCAAATTGAATTGAATTCATATATATTGAATTAGATTCGTAAATTTTCTGCCACTATTTCTTATAGTTTATTTTCACCTAATCATTCTTTTTTTTTCACTAAAATTATAAAAATTAAATTATGCTTTACCACATTCATTAGAGTAAAATTAACTCTAATTTTATAATAATCGATATATATTAAAACATACACATTAATTTACTACAACAAAATACACAAATACATTACCAAAAAAATTATAAAAAAGAAAGTGATATGTCTTCACAAAATAAATATAATAACACAACATTCTTCTATTAATGGTACAACAAACATTTCTTTAAACACGTGCAGAGCTGTTAGAGTTGTGACCAATCAATTTAGAAATGAAATAATCCACCATCTCATTGAAATTTTTGTAAGAAATATAAGTTATCCACGAAACAACGCAACACCACCATATGGCAAACATTAACCATCCAAGAGGTTGGATCAGTTGCATCAAAAGTAAAACTGCAGCCAGCATTCCAAACAAGAGGCTTAATTTGCCAATAACGACAGAGAATCTGGAGTTTGGGAACTGCAGCTGAATGCCCAACGTTATGGCAGATATTAACAAAGCCATAAAAAATGGGGTTAATTTCATCGGTGGTCACTAAAGTATTGCTATTGTAACGATGTGGTCACATAACTTCTATTTGTAACAAAAAAATTACTTAGGTATTATTTTGTAACATAAAAGTCAATTTGACCGGAATTTCGAAAATTAAACCATCGGAGCATGTAATACACGCGTAAAAGAAAAACAGGTCAGCAAAAAGTGATACATCAGTTGATGAGTCACTGCCACGTGTCATAACATAAAAAAAATAAAAATTATGCATCCCAATCACCCGTTCCTTTCTTTCTCCTCTCCCCCTCTCTCTCCTGGCCCCATCTAGATCTAGAGCCCTTGTCGATCTCCAGTCGCCGCCTCACCGCCTCTCTCTCCTCGCCCCATTTCTCTCCTCACCCGTCCATTGTCTTTCACCACACCTTCTGGCCAACAAGCTTGGAGCTACTACAAGGTTATGTTGCCTTTGAGCAAGATCTGCGCCATCAATCCCGTTGTCATGAAAGATAATCCTTCTGAGAAATACATTTAGATGGTTACTATTGATGGACATGATTTCTGGTTCATGGGTTTTGTTAATTATGAGAAAGCTTCTCATCATCTTACTCAAAGCCTCTCAAATTTTGCAGCCCAAGGAGTAGCAGTAAACAACGTTGTTGCATGAGTTTTTTCTTCATCTCTGGCTTCGAAGACTCGTTGTTTTCTTTTTCTTTCTTTCATTGTGTTTTGTAATTTATAAACGATCTCTTTATTGTTAGAATTACAAATTCATCAGGCTTATATATATATATATATATATATATATATTGAGCCAACAATCCACAATTATTGATTGGGAAAAACCTATGCTACTTTTGACCGATTTAGTAGAAGTCATTTTGATTTCTTTATATATTACTTTAGTGAGAATGAGTAGCATAAGAATTGGAGGTGCTGGAGAAGTGGATTTTTATAAAAGAGAAGGCAGAGATGGGATCTAAGGTTAGATGGGAGCATCTTACATTCACATATATTAATTTCTTTATATATTATCTATAACTTTTCTTTTTAAAAAAAAAAATCGTCAATAACTTAATAATGGAAAAGAAAAATAAAAAGTGCATTCACTTTGCTTATACAAACCTCCACCGGCCATTGCAGGAAACAACAAAGAATCATCTCATTTTGTTCTGTTCCTTTGGAACTTGTAAACTCTCATTTTCTTTCTCTAAAAATGCATCAAGGAACTCTTGAAGTCCTTCTTGTTAGCGCTAAGGGTGTCGTGATGGGTTCTTCTTTCTTCTTTGTATTATAATTTGATGACAATTTGAACTGTTTCCTTTTGTTTTTGATGTTTTACCCTTTTCAAATATATTAAAAGCATGGAGGTTATATGTATCTATCTAAAAACTGGATCCATTGGGCGAGGAGAGGCTAGATCGAGAGGCGATGAGAGAGATGGGGCGAGGGGCAAGGAGAGAAAGGGGGCGAGTAGAGATAAAAAATAAGTTTCTCATACTACCTCTTCTTCCATAGCAAAGTGACCGTGAGACAAAAGGGTGGTTGTTGCCTGAAACCCCAGCTTCCACATCTGCAAGAGAAGCCAGCCCATCATCTTCCACAACAAACCAAGGTCTTCTACTTACTGAAATTGAATCCATTTTTAGATATATATATTTTGGTTTCAGATTTTAGCTTTTCTCATGAATGCAAGAGAGAAATAGAGAACTGGTTTAAAAGTGAAAGAAATGGCAAGTTTTTATTTATAGCAAATGGGTAAATTTGATTTTGAAGATGTGGAAATCTTAGACAGCGACGGCGACCACCATTGCCACAAGAATCAATGAGGAAACACCGATGATGGCAATTTTCTTCTTCTTCCCGAAGGAGAAAGGGGATAAAACTAAAAAATAAAATTATTTTATATGGTTATATATTTTTTTATTTGCGCCCCGTGAATGTAAAAAATAAAATAAAATGAGTTGACTTGCTGAGTTGTATTTTTATTCGTGTGTTTTTCACGCGCCGATGTCGGATTTTAGTTTTTCCGGTCAAACTTACTTTTAAGTTATAAAATAAAAGGTGAATGATTTTTTTGTTACAAATTAAACTTTAGTGACCATATCGTTACAATCGCTAAACTTTAATGATCATCGGTGAAATTAACCCCAAAAAATGCCATCCATTGGGTTAATACCCAATGGGTCAATATTTTTAAATTTTGAAAACACTCATTGGATTAATACCCAATGAATTGAAAAGTGAAATGAATTAATTTTGGGTTGACCCATTGGATATTGGGTTGGATTGGATTAAAAAATAAAATGGGTTAATTTTGGATTGACTCAATAGATATTTACATGGATTGGGTTGGGTTTGGGTCAATTTTTTTTATATGAATTTGGATCGATTCATGAATTTGGATCAATTTTGCCAAATTTAGTTGAAAATGACAATGCATTTATTTCAGTGTGAAAAAAATGGAAAACAACAAAATAATAAAAGAGATGAGCATGAGAAGGAAGCTAATGCAGCAATTTGAATGCCAGTTGTATTTCAGAGCTTAATAATCTTTTTATGTAATTGCTTTCGCAGAGCAGATTTTAATAATAATAATAATAATAATAATAATAATAATTGTTCCATCTCTAATCAGAAAACTTCTACTAATTTTAATTTCAAGAAAATGCCATTACAACAGCTAAGAAATGAAAGTGACATGCTTTGCTTTGAGTCTCTCTATAGAGAGAATATAGGTTTTTTCTTTTGCCTTTGGCTCAATCATTTCCTTTAAATATGATTATTTATTATTTAAAATTTATGTCGTATATTTTTAATAGATTTTGAATTTATCAAAGCATAATTATTTTTTAGCTGATTTTTCAAGAAATAGTCTCAATCATTATTCTTTTTTAATGTTTATAATTAGACCTGGCAAAATTAATCCAAACTCATGGATCGATCCAAATTTATAAAAAAAAAAATGATTCATATCTAACTCAATCCACATAAATATCCATTGAGTCAACTCAAAATTGACCCATTTTATTTTTCAACTCAACCCAATACCCAATGGGCAATCCAAGATTAATCTATCCCACCTTTCAACCCATTGGATGTTTTCAAGATTCCAAGATCTTGACCCATTGGGTATTAGCCATATAGACAATAGCAGCAAGCCGTCAGTTTCCTCACTCCATTGCTTATAATGTCCAAAATATGATGATCGAAGAGCCACATCTGCATTCAAATCTCACCGTTCAAATCCCTCAATGGGACCCATTTTTGGATGAGTCAGAACCGGCGCCACCTTGAGCACCGAGCTGAGAGACACCGTAATGAGTCGGGGGAGGAACAGGCGGCGGAGTCCAACCAGAAGGAGGAGGGACGGGCTGGTGTTGCTGCTGCATCATCATCCACTGCTGCGGCGTAGCTTGTTGCTGGTACTGCTGGTCGGTGGGCGGTTGCATCTGGGGCGGGACAACACCGGCACCTGGTTGTTGCATCATATTGCAGAAAGGAGTGTGAAGAAGGAAAATTAGGGTGAGCGAGGTTGAGGATGGCGTGATCTGCAGAAATTGAGAAGGTGATTGAAAGGGATTGGAAGAACGATTCCTAATCCCAAACCCCAAGGGTAACAGAGGTGGCTAAAGTTGGATTGAGTTCATCAACCCATTGGGTATTAACCCAGCTTCTTCACAATACCCAGCTCCTAATTCACACTCATTATTACTGTTTTCTTTGTGGGTTTGAGTAAAAATAAATTAGAAAAAGTTTCATCATCCATAAATCGATCCAAATCAATTCAATCTATTAATGACCCATATTTTTTAACCTATTAATGATCCGATCCATTAATAACCCATCCATTAATGATCCAATCCATTAATAACCCAACTCAAATTCGTCCAACTCGCCCATTTGTCACCTCATAATGTTTAATTATCAGTTAGTGCTGCAACTGCCAACTTGAAGAGTTTACATTACAGTAATTAGTAATCATAAATAATCAAATTGCTTTTATTTGTGAAATTCATATTCATGTTGCTATAGATATTTCTATACTCGAAGAACAGAAAATCAAAATGCTTTCAGATCAGTAAGGTAAGGCACGTAAAACCCAAGAATTGCAAAAGTAATTAATAATATTTCATTAATAATTATAAATGTCGAGCTAGTTAGTTATAATTAATTAATACTTAATCTATATAACAGACCGTCCTTTCAGTTTAGGTCTTCTCTTAGATGGGTCAGGAGAAATTGCCTTCCTTTTGCTATTATTATTATTAGTAGTAGTAGTAGTAATGCTGTCAACTTCTTTGCATGAATAGTCAAGTGACTTTAGAAGGTGACTTTGAAGCTTTTCGACATCTGATAACTGTATAGGCTTCAACAAGAATTCCTCAGCTCCTTCTTCTAAGCACCTATGCATATATATCAAGCAAAAATATAGATACATCTTAATTACTTGGATAATTTACACAAAAAGAAAAAGAAATAAAAAAAGAGGCGGAGAACAGTGAGGACAATACTTATCTAGATTTCATCCATGTGGACCCAGTTAGTGGCATGCATATAATGCTATACAAGTAATTTATATATAGCAATGGCATTCATTAATTCGATGACCATATGTCTATATGTCATATATTAAATCTAAACAAGGGGAAAAAATCAGAACTTACATGCTGATTCTAGAGGGTATATTTTCAGATGACATAACCACAACTGGAACGTCCTTCCAAGAAGAACCCTGAATTAAAGAAATATTCAAAAAAATCAGTATTTTCAATTGTATATTTTGTAAAGACTTTTTTTTTAAAAGAAAAAAAGAAAAGAAAAATCCGAATTTCTACTTTGTTTAACAAAGTAACTAAACTAGTTAATCCATATATTATAAAAAATTAATAAAGTAAAATTAATCTATAAAGTGAATGCGAGTTCAATAATTATTATTAAATTATCAATTATGAATTCATTGTAAATGATTAATTTATAGTGAACGTAAATTTAGTGATCGTTATTGAATTATCAATTATGACTAAATTGAGATGATTTATAGTGTTAACTTCCTATCTTTATTTTAATTTTTCAATATTATAATGAAATAATAATAAATTTTAACTTAATGGTATTGGTTTGGTGATTAAGAGGTAGAATTTGAATCCCAATATGATCCTTCATATATTAATATTCTTGCATTAACAAGCTTAAGATAATGGCAGTTGAATAGTTCCCTGTTGCTGTTCAACTCAGATATTCAAGTAATCTTCAAGAATCCTGAAGTGTTCAATAGGGATTAGGCAAAGGAGGATCCTGTTTCTTTGATTGAAGGTTCGCCGTGGTTTTATAGATTTTATGGTTGATAGGTTTTTGCTGTTTGTGTTTTTTGGCAGAGTGGATTAGGCTGGGACCTCTTGGATTGTAGGGAGGTGTGGCTGCAGGGCCTTTGGCAGTCTTCCTAGTTCTGGTTTGTTGGAGGAGGAGTTAATTCAGCAGAATGGCAGTTGCGTATCATTATTCTCTATTGCGTTTTGGTTCTACTGGTGGAGTGCGGGACTATTATGAGTAGCTGTTGTTGGTGTTCTTGTTGTTTGTTTACTGCCTTGTTCTTTTTGGTGACTGAGGTGGTATGCCTAGGGTTTGAAGTCTTTTGTTTGTTGCTCTCTTTTTGGTTGAATGATTTCTGCCTTTGTATTGTTTTTTTGTTGGATTTGCTGTAGTGTTTGAATCAATGTTTTGAAACTCGGCTCAATTGTTGACTCGGTCTACCAACTGGATCATGGATCAACTAATTCGATTGGATCGACTCGAAATTTTTATTATTTTTTTAAACATAATTATTTACAAAAAAAAATTAAAAATATAATATATAAAAATATATTTAAAAATCTATTAATTACCAAATATCAATATAAAAATGTTAATTTTAAGTCCAACAAAATTTGTAAATATAAAAATCAAATAAATTATCTAAGTAATAACTGTTTATTCACTTAGTATTTGCTATTATTAAATTCCAACGATAAATGTTTAAAAAAATTAATTATAAAACTATGAAATAATGTTAAAATTATAATATTTTTTTTTAAATTTAAAATTATTCTATACTATTTAAGATGTGCATCTACTATGAACTGTCTTCATATATCTGAAAACTATTTAGTATTTATTATTTATTCTTAGTTTTCATTTTTATCTTTTTATATTTCTTAATTCAAAAGGCATTTATTGCTTAATTAGGTGCCTTGAAGACTACGCCAACTAAATGAGAAGGCCTACACACCTCGAGCTGTTTTAATCGGCCCAATTCACCATGGAAAATGAGAATTAAAAGCAATGGGAGAGCATAAGAAAAGGTATTTGTGATTGATCCGGTCCAACCAGAATTTTTCTGGTTCAATTCGAATTTTATGTTGAACCAATTCAGTTTCTTACTGAATTATGATTTGATCATTCGGGTCAAGCCGGGTTTCAAAATATTGGTTTGAATTGGGTTGGACTGGATTATGCATTTATGTATTTTGCTGGTTTAGTTGTTTGCAGAGTGGATTAGGACGGGGTCTGTAATATCTAGTTACTCCTAGCCTTAAAGCATTATTGGCTTCCTTGTAATTATCTTTTTTCAATGATATTTTCTGGCTTATCAAAAAAACAAAAGCTTAAGATAATTAATGGTGATATATTAAGGAATATATAATTGGCGTAGCTTTGTTAGTATCATGTAGATTTATCCAGATAA
>JBBPFJ010000218.1:0-79459 GCA_037975025.1 Excoecaria agallocha
GCGCTCGCGACGAATGTCGCGGCCGCGACGATAATCGCGCTCACGACAGAGAACAATGGCCTAAATGAGCATTCTTTGATGTCGCGCTCGCGACACAAAGCTGCCACTTGCTATCGCGCTCGCGACGGAAAGCGACGAGTCGAATGCCTCCAAGCTTATTGCTCAAAATCCAAATAAACTCATTTCAAAAACTCAGATTTTATCTCATTTTCAACATCCCAAACGAATTTTTCTGAAAACAATATCTTCTACAAAGTTTTAGACCTATATTTTCCAGTTTCCAAAGCATTAAAAATCTCCTCAATAGGACCTGTAAATCTTTAGATATTTAAGAAAAACCACAGACTGTTCATAAGTGTACATTCACAACCACAGTCAGAATTCCGATTTTCACTATCATGCAGTAAAAATCAGATTCCGGTTTCTTCTAACAAAATCAAGATTTACAAGTCTAGTTTCTATACCAACTGGAATTTCATCATTTGAACAACTATAGCTCAAGATATGAGCAAAAAGGTGCAGACTAGTTCAGTGAACCTTAAAACCGATTTTTCATGTTTTTCAACCAAACTTGCATATTTTTAACTCTAAACCCTTCTTACCTTGAAATCATCCATAAATTATATAAGAGAGACATTCAAGGTCTCCCTCTCTCATGGCCAAACATCAAACACACACACATAAACCTAAGTTCCCATACCTTACTAAGCTCCAAGTCTTCTTCAACCTTAGAGAGCCTCTTTCCCTTTCCTTTTGCTTGATTCTCCTTCTAGAATATAAAACACTTCCATAAATATTACTCAAACTAAACAAAGAACAATACATATTAAAGAAGAATCAAGATTACCTTAATATTAAACTAAGATAAATCTTTCTTTTCCTTTCCCTAATTCAAAGAAATCTAGAGTGAGAGAGGATGAGAGAGAGTTTAGAGGTATAGAGAAAATAAAGATGGAGATTAAGACCCTTGTTTGGCCGGTCAACCTCCACCAAATATCTCCCTCTCTTTTCTCTCTAATAGGTCCACTTGTCACTTGAAAGAAGATCTTACCCTTAAATCCCTTAATTTCTCTTATTTCCACTTTTACCCCAAAACTTACCCTTTAGCTATACAATTGGGTCCTTCTTTATATATTTATATTTAATTAAATATACACACTCATAATTAATTAGTGATATTACTACTAGGGTATACTGAGGGTCATTACAACTCTCTCCCCCTAAAAGAATTTCGTCCTCGAAATTCATACCTGTACTGAAGAGTTGTAGATATTGAGCCCGTATAGTTATTTCAGGTTCCCAAGTCACTTCTTATATGCCATGGTGTTGCCCATAACACTTTGACTAGGGGGATTTCTTTGTTCCTTAACTGCTTAACTTCTCTGGCTAGAATTTGTTTAGGCTCTTCATCATATGTATAATCAGATCCAACACTGATATCTTGTACTGGTATGATGTGTGACTCGTCAGATCGATAACGCCGGAGTATAGAAACATGAAATACATTGTGCAACTTTGATAATTCACTGGGAAGATCCAATCGATATGCTACAGGCCCAATTCTCTCCAGAATTCTGTAAGGACCTATAAACCGGGGGACTGAGTTTTCCTTTCTTTTCGAACCGCAGTACTTTTCTCCATGGGGATACCTTTAAGAACACTTTATCACCAACCTGATATTCAATGTTCTTTCTCTTCAGATCTGCATACGATTTCTGTCTATCACTGGCTTCTTTCAATCTTTGTTTGACAAGTTAAATTTTCTCTTCAGTGTCTTTAACAATATCAGGACCTGTCAACTTGTTTTCAGCTAACTCTGTCCAACAGGAAGGAGTTCTACATTTTCGACCGTAGAGAGCTTCATATGGTGGCATACCAATACTAGTTTGATAGCCATTGTTGTATGCAAACTCCATCAAAGTTACATATTTATCCCAACTCCGGGAAAATCTAAAACACAGCCTCTTAACATGTCTTCTAGTACCTGAATGATCCTTTCTGTTTGACCATCAGTTTGAGGATGAAAAGCAAGTACTAAGAAGAAGCTTGGTGCCTAAGGCTTGTTGTAAACTTTTCCAAAACCTAAAAGTGAATCGCGGATCCCGATCTGACACGATTGAGATTGGCACTCCATGCAATCTAACAATCTGGTCTATATACAATTCAGCTAACTTGTCCATCGAATAATTGGTTCGGATTGGTAAAAAGTGAGCTACCTTTGTCAGTCTGTCTACTATGACCCATACTGCATCATGTTTCTTCTGAGTAGTGGGTAAGCCTGTAACAAAGTCCATAGTAACATTATCCCATTTCCACTGAGGGATAGGAAGGGAATTCAGAAGTCCTGAAGGGAGTTGATGCTCTGCCTTTACTTGCTGACATGTCAGGCATTTGGAGACGTACTCGGGTCACGTCTTTCTTCATTCCTGGCCACCAGTAAAACTGTTTCAGATCTCTATACATTTTGTTGCCACCGGGATGCATGGTGAATACTGTGCTATGGACTTCTTGCATAAAGCTCTCTTCAAGTCTTTAACATCTGCACACATAATCGATTTCGATAGTAAAGACCACCATCAATCCCAATAGAATATTCTGTCGGGCCTCCTGCATGAACTGATTGGGCCAATTGTTGCAGCTTTACATCATTTTTCTGTGCATCTATTACTGCCTGCTTAAGATTAGGGCGAGCTCGCAATTGTGAGCTACAAAGTCCATCAGGTGCAAACTTTCATTTACACTCTTGTAATAACAAAGTTGCCATCATTTTCCTGCTTAAAGCATCAGCCACCACATTTGCCTTTCCTGGGTGATAGTCAACTATACAATCATAATCTTTGAACAATTCTAGCCCATCTATGCTGTCTTAAGTTGAGATCTCGCTGAGTAAGCAAGTATTAAGACTCTTGTGATCTGTATAGATTCTGCACTTCTCACCATAAAGTAATGCCGCCATATTTTCAAAGCAAATACAACTGCGGCTAACTCCAAATCATGAGTCGGATAATTCTGTTCATGAGGTTTCAACTGCCTTGATGCATAATCCACTACTTTACCCTCTTGCATCAATACACACCCCAGTCCATTTCTCGACGCATCACTATACATAGCATATTCTTTACCCGCTATTGGCTGAATAAGAACTGAGCTTCCGTTAACATCTTCTTTAACTGTTCAAAGCTGCTTGACAACGATTTGACCATTCGAATCTAGCTTCTTTCCGAAGTAGCTTAGTGAGTGGGGAGGCGATAACTGAAAAGCCTCCTACAAATCTCCTATAATATCCAGCTAGACCCAAGAAACTTCGGACTTCCGGGACATTGCGAGGGCGGCTTCCAGTTAACAATAGCTTCAATCTTTTTAGGGTCCACTCTAATGCCTTCAGAAGACACCACGTGCCCAAGGAAAGAGACTTTTTTAAGCCAAAACTCACATTTACTTAGCTTTGCATATAATTGTTGTTCTCGCAAAATCTGTAATACTAATCTCAAATGCTCTGCATGCTCTGCTTCATCCCGAGAATAGACCAGGATGTCATCTATAAACACCACAACAAACTGGTCTAAATAGGGTCTGAACACCCTATTCATCAGATCCATGAAGGCTGCTGGTGCGTTAGTCAACCCGAAAGGCATTACTAAGAATTCGTAATGACCATATCGAGTTCTAAAAGCAGTCTTTTGAACATTTATATCTTTAACCCGAAGTTGATAGTATCCTGATCTCAGATCAATTTTAGAAAACACTCCAACACCCCGTAACTGATCAAAGAGATCCTCAATTCGAGGTAAAGGATACTTGTTCTTTACAGTTACCTGTTGAGTTGTCTATAGTCTATACACATTCTCAAGTACCATCTTTCTTCTTGACAAACAATACCGGAGCGCCCCAGGGTGACACACTAGGCTTAATGAAGCCTTTATTTAACAATTCTTGTAACTGAACCTTTAACTCCTTCAGTTCTGTTGGTGCCATTCTATAAGGTGTTCTAGAAACGGGAGCAGTTCCAGGCAAAGTCTCAATAGATAACTCGACTTCTCTCTTTGGCGGCAAACCCGAAAGTCCTCGGGAAAAACATCAGGAAATTCATTGATCACTGAAATATCCTGAAGATTAACTGTCTCCCTCTTAGAGTCAAGAATCAAAGCCAAGAATGCTTGGCAGCCTTTTCTCAGTAATCTTTTCGCTTGCATAGCCGAAATAACATTAGTTAAGGGTTCAGATTTAATACCCTGAATCAATGTCTCTTCTTTACCAGCATCCTTAACTACTACTGTTTTAGCTTTACAATCCACTATGGCTTGGTATCTAGACAACCAATCCATACCCAGGATTACATCAAATTCATGGAAAGGTAACACAATTAGATCCGCTGGGACTCTCTCTCTGAATTCTAATTGGGCAATTTCTATAAACTTTATTAACATGTATACTATGGTCCAAAGGACTGATCACACATATATCATAGTTCAAATGGTCAACTATAGATACATTTCTACCCAGCTCCCTATTACAAATATACGAATGTGTAGATCCTGGGTCTATAAGCACATACACATCAGTATCGAAGAAAGAGAATGTACCAGCTATGACCTCAGGGGCATCAACATCTTCTCGACCTTTCATAGCATAAGCTCTGACAGAAGGTGTAGGAGCAAAGGGTCAATCCACCGACTCAGAAATATTCCTGGACTGGGCTCTAAACTAGCCTGATCCACCTCTGCCTCTACCACGACCCCTACCTGAAGAGGATACATTAGAAGCTCCTCGATACTTTGTTGACTGGAGGGCTTGATCCTGCGTTAGAGGACAATTTGCCATAAATGCTCCGTGCTGCCACATCTGAAGCAACCACCCGTGAGCATTCTACAAGTGCCCCAATGTCGCCTAAAACAATAGGAACATTCTGGAGCTTGACCTCTGCCCTGCTCTAATGTAGTACCTCTAACCCGATCCGGCTGGAGTAAAAGTCCCCTGCCGACTACCTCTAGATGCAGGGCGAGAACCAGACTCCATTGGTTGTTCTCCTTGGCTCAGTCTTGATCTTTTCCCTGATGAAGAACCACCCCGAGCAAAACTTCTTCTTCTTTGTTCTCTCTCTCTTTTGACATTCTCTTCTTTCTCACCCGAATAGCTGCTTGAATTAGCTGATGGTAATCAACAGGATGCAAGGAAATAGGACCTATTAAGTGATCCCGAATTTGGTCATTTAATCCATCCTCAAACCGACGACACTTGAAAGTCCCAGTCAGCATAGGTTTTGGTACATATTTGCTCAGACGGCTGAATTCTGCTTCATAAGCAACCACTGACATACCTCTTTGCTTCAAATTCAAAAACTGCTTCAACCTCTCATCCTTATATGCTTCAGTTACATACCTCTTTTTAAACTCTGATACAAAGAACTCCCAATTAAGGGAATCAGGCAACTGAGGTTGTGTCTGAACTAGCTTCCACCAGTCGTAGGCTGCTCCCTGAAGCAAGGACACAGCACAAGTCACCTTTTGATTAGCTGGGCATTGAAGTTCTGCAAACACCCGCTCCAACCTTTCAAGCCATAACTCTACTTTCTCAGATTCTTCCCAAGTAGAACCTAGAAATTCTTCTGCACCATGCTTCCTGATCTCAGAAATAGGGGCCTTTGGTGCAGTCATCCGCTGTAAAATCTGAGCCATGTCGTAGGAAATTTTCAACAATGCTTCACCAGACTCAGCAGCAGCTGCACCACCTCTAGTGGTCGCAGAAGATTCAGACTGAGAAGGATTCGATTGACCAGGTAAATTGCTTTCAGCCGATTCATCTACTACTTCATGATGTCCCTCCATTCCGAACTATATTAAAAAAACACAGGGACAACCACAATCAGCCAACATCAACAACAATTCTATATCTATGACCCTTGAAATCTCTATTGGCCAGAACCGCCTAAACCAAGGCGCTCTGATACCAAAAATGTAATGACTATACTAGATAATCTAGATTACTGTCACTAATTATATTCATTTAATTCTGTTAATCATATAATTTATCTGTTATCGATGCATATATAAGCATACGTACTTTCATATTATACTAGTCATGTTTGGTGGAGGGTGATACTTCTCATGTTGTTTACTATTCTTTACATAACTCAATAATTACATGCCTTTAAATACAAGTATATTAGGTGTAACCAAAAGAGATGTAAAAGTTAATTTTCATACATCAAAATGCTACTTCTATTTCGATGTTGACTTGGAAGATTGTTGGCTTTGTCCCTGAACAAGAGTTCTACCCTACGAACCTACACGGATAAACACCCGTGCTAAGCTATAAAGCTTAGTGGGGAACAAACTAATATGTTGATAACCACTCACAGCGGTTATCCCCAAGCATGCAATAAAAGTATATATATATCAAGTTCATATATATATATATCATGAATATAGAATAACCAAATGCATTATTGAAAGGAATAACTTGTTTTATTAAATCATAGAATGAAAAATTAAAAACTGTATATGCATATCATTTATCTTATAAATTGTGCCTGCCTCAATTTCCTGTGGGTGTGGATAACGGGTACTATGGATACCATAAGGTATCAAATCTGTAAATACCCGAAGGTATTAGTACTATGGATACCCGAAGGCATCAAATCTGTGGACCCATTGGGCCAGAACTATGGTCTTATGTAGAGACAATCATAGACTCATAAGAGTCAGACTATAGCAGCTGCAACTATAACCCTATAGGCATGCCTATCTATCCACAACCAAGTCTTTAAGTTCAGGCCTAATTCAATTACTTTTCATATCGTGTGACATTTATCAACATATACAACTATAGCATTAATAAATGCAAGGAAAATTTACTATCATTTATTGCTAGCCTTTATTGTCAAACAATCATTTATTCTTATTACAAGGAAATAACGCATGCATACTCTCATTTAAGGTAATAGAACTTACCTTTTGTTATTAGCAAATCTGGTAATTAAAGGGATTCCTTACTGTAAACTTGTAATTCAGGATGATTTGTAAGCTTAGAAGGGTTTAGGCAAATTTTAAATCCCAATTGAAGTCACAAAAATACAAATATTAAAATAGAACATAAAGGCATATTGTCGCGCTCGCGACACTAGTCGCGGCCGCGGCGATAATCGTGCTCGCGACAGAGAACAATGGCCTAAATGAGCATTCTTTGATGTCGCGCTCGCGACACAAAGCTGCCGCTTGCTATCGCGTTCGCGACACTAGTCGCGCTCGCGACGAGTCGAATGCCTCTAAGCTTATTGCTCAAAATCCAAATAAACTCATTTCAAAAACTCAGATTTTATCTCATTTTCAACATCCCAAACGAATTTTTCTGAAAACAATATCTTCTACAAAGTTTTAGACCTATATTTCCAGTTTCTAAAGCATTAAAATCTCCTCAATAGGACCTGTAAATCTTTAGATATTTAAGAAAAACCACAGACTATTCATAAGTGTACATTCACAACCACAGTCAGAATTCAATTCCGATTTTCACTATCATGCAGTGAAAATCAGATTCCGGTTTCTTCTAACAAAATTAAGATTTACATGTCTAGTTTCTATACCAACTGGAATTTCATCATTTGAACAACTATAGCTCAAGATATGAGCAAAAAGGTGCAGACTAGTTCAGTGAACCTTAAAACCGATTTTTCATGTTTTTCAACCAAAAGTTGCATATTTTTAACTCTAAACCCTTCTAACCTTGAAATCATCCATAAATTATATAAGAGAGAAATTCAAGGTCTCCCTCTCTCATGCCAAACATCAAACACACACACATAAACCTAAGTTCCCATACCTTACTAAGCTCCAGTCTTCTTCAACCTTAGAGAGCCTCTTTCCTTTCCTTTTGCTTGATTCTCCTTCTAGAATATAAAACACTTCCATAAATATTACTCAAACTAAACAAAGAACAATACATATTAAAGAAGAATCAAGATTATCTTAATATTAAACTAAGATAAAATCTTTCTTTTCCTTTCCCTAATTCAAAGAAATCTAGAGTGAGAGAGGATGAGAGAGAGTTTAGAGGTATAGAGAAAATAAAGATGGAGATGAAGACCCTTGTTTGCCGATCAACCTCCACCAAATATCTCCCTCTCTTTTCTCTCTAATAGGTCCACTTGTCACTTGAAAGAAGATCTTACCCTTAAATCCCTTAATTTCTCTTATTTCCACTTTTACCCCAAAACTTACCCTTTAGCTATGCAATTGGGTCCTTCTTTATATATTTATATTTAATTAAATATACACACTCATAATTAATTAGTGATATTACTACTAGGGTATACTGAGGGTCATTACACTCTAAGTCTATTTAATTGGCAAACTTCCATTTCGGTCCCTAGAAATTGACTATTAGTTTAATTTGACCAAATTGATCTCAATTTTGACTAATTTAACTTTCTTTGACTTTTAATTTAATTTAAGTGCATAAATTACATTTTGGTCCCTCAAAATTTTCTCAGGATGGTAAATTACAGTTTAGTCCCTTAACTTGTATTTGTTTATGATTTTACCCCTTGTCATCCATTTACTCAATTCAATTTCTTTAACCACTATATTAGTGGCATAATTATAGTTTTGCCCCAGCTCTATCACATAATCACCTTTTTATCCTTTTTAAATCTATTAATTGCATTTTCACTTTAATGCTCTTTTAATTTCATGAAAAACTTTTTTTATATGCACAATTTACTTCTTTTGCAATCAAATTTCCATTTTCTTGCTTTATTTTCGTTCTTGCCCCTGCTTAACCCATTAACTTCATTTTTTTCACTTTATTTATTGTTTATGGATATTTATTATTTCTTTAATGTTATAGTTACCCCTTTTATCCCTGTTCACAAGTAAAATTTTACTTTTACCCCTAGTGGTGGAATATCATGAACTGAATAAGCAGGACAGTATCAAATTTCCTGAAGTAACCGCACAGCCAGGGTATGATATAGTTCTCCAGGGTACCAAATAATGAACTTGCTAAGCAATAAAATCAAATTTCACAGTCATATCTCATAGTGCCAGTAACAGTAACAATCTCAGTAACCTCATGGTCTTCCATGAAACATACATACCTATGGCTAGCCACACTATACTAGAGTTCTGGATCACTCACTAAACACTCAGGGCAATGAATTATTTCTCATCATATTAAATTTTTCTGTCACCAATTATGTTATTCCCATTATATATCACATTTTTCATTCTCATTCTATATGTATTCATCATCATCATTATATATAAAGCCATAGTTACATAATAATTTTTATTCATACACGAATAAAGTATGACATAGCAATATAGAATACCATACGATTTCACTATAACATCTTACATATATCACATTTCTTTCTTCATCTTCATACCATTCACATTTTTATATTCATTTTAATTATCAATTTATTAAATTATGCTTAATTTATATCGAATTTCTTAACTTTTTTCACTTCCATCATTATGCTAATTTACATGTAATTGGGTATACTTGCTATTTTTCATTCTGATTATTCTATTACATTTCTCATACATCATATTAGCTAATTGTTATGAATTATCTCATTAAACATTCAATCCCATCATGTTAATGTTTAGTATCTAATTCAGCTCCTACAAAGTCCACCCTTCGCCAATTGTTTTCTTTACCTCTTTGTAGTTATATCATGATAATTCACTATTTTATTAAGTTATATCAATTTATTTTACAATTTTGCTTAATTATACCACTAGTTCTATAATGTTATTTGTACTATTTATTTTTCTAATATTAATTTATATGAATATATGTAATTTAACTCTCATATTCCTTAATATCAATTAATTATTTATATAAACATCATTATGTTTCATACATATATTATTATTATTGTTGTTGTTGTTGCTGTTGTTATTGTTGTTTTTAACTCAATTTCATCATAATACATTCATTTATTATTATAATGTTATAATTAGATTTAATACTTATTAAATCATTAAATTTTCACTTAATTCTCCTAAGGATACTATTCGGTCCCTACTTGTCACTCTCCTAATTTCTTGGTTTCTTTCATAATTTGAATTTATTACATATTAATTTACCATACTATATGACTTTATTTATTTCACATTTATTTTACATTTCATGTCATTACATAATGTAAATTCCATTTCAAAATTCAAGAATTAAATGAAATTGAGTGTAAATTGTATCCACATACCTCTTGGTAGCCTATAATCTCGTATTCCTTCCTTCTCCTTAATTCTTCCTCCTAGCTTTATCTTTTTCCTTGGACTTTCTTCCTAGGCTGAATTTTCATAGTGAATTTTCTTTAATTTCTTTCTTCCTTTATGCAAAATAACCATATAAATACACTCTATATATCCTAATTTACCTATTAGAACCCTTAAATAAATTTAAAAACCTTGATTTCACGTACCTTAATTTTAGGATATAAATATGAGTCTTTACTTTCTCTCACTTTTATTGCTCAAAATGGGATTTAAGGGCTACCATAATGTTGTAGAGGGGTTGAAATTAGTCTAAGAGGCTTGATTTTGGAGAGAGAGTGGAGGAAAGATAAAGAAAAATGGAAAAGAAAGGAGAAAATGGCTCACGGTTAAGAAGGAAAGAGGGAAGGCTAAAATTCTAGATGTCTCTATAGATTTTTGATATTTTGGGGTTTATATTTCCTAATTTTTGGGCTGAACTAGTTCAACTAAAGTGGTTGGACCCAATTCAAGCCCAAATTTAGTTTTAAGCCCATTTTATGCCTTAAAATTAATTCTCTCACTTTCTATGTTGAAATTAATTTTTAATCAATTCCAACATACTTAAAATAATAAATTAGGCTTGTACATAAATTTTCAGCCCAATCAGAGTCCATTTTCAGTCCAATTCACTCATGGCAGTCCGATAAGCAAAATTTTGATGTTATCGAAAAATTCAATTTTTACACCAATATATTATAAATATAATTGCATGTAGAACTGGAAATTTTGATGATTTTTAGAGATCATTTACTATTTTTAAATTTTCACTGAAACCTTGATCAACTCTTTTCCTCATTTTCTGACCATTTTTCTGAAACTAATATTCAAATTGTCAAAATTCTTCAAAAATTTATCCACATACTCAGGAACACATGGTTAAAATTTTGGCTAATTCTGATATCTTTTTGATATACTTTTGGCTTCGTTGATCTGGGTAGCCGATCTGAAATTCGAAACCTCAAAATTGCCAAAACATTTATTTTTCACTTCCAATAAGTCATTTAGGTTATTATTAACATATTTATGCAATCAAAATAATTTTTAGAGGTCGGTACAATAATTCTGAGTCTAGTTAAACTTTCAGTCAACCTTTTTTACTTTACCGAGAAAGAACTTTTCTGTCCCGTTTAATGATCGATCTAATCTTATTTTCTTCTCAAAATATACCTCTAGACTCCATTTAACACCTACTTCCATTAATCACTCCTAGATCAAATTGCCTATTGGATCACCCATCCTCAGATTACCTTGGTCCGAACACGTTTAACCATTATACACCTTTAAATTTTTCTATCCTACTCAACTCTGATTTCTCCGAAAAATATCCTGTGGCTAATTTTCATGCTCTAAAATATGCCAAACATGTCAGACTCCAGTTTTAGGATGTTATATTCATGGGTCCAAAGTTCACTTAGTATAGGGTGCTACTTATGAAAAGATTGGATTGAGCACATGTAATATACATTGGAAAGATAATTTTCTAGGTTTTAAAATCACCCACTTTTTAAATTAAAGTCTAACTATGGACTTGTTCTTCTCTTCACTGTTGATAATCTGCTTATGAACATGCTTTTCAATTTAATGTTGATTAGGTTCTTCACAAAGACTTTTGTGACTTTGTTGCTTATAATTAGTTGCATGTTGGTAGTATTTTTAATACCATAGACAACTTTATGTGTAAAATTGGTCTTTAAAGTAAAGAGGTATTTGGCTATATTATGTAATGCAATAAGAAAATTCTTTCCAAGCTGGTGGGTATTAAACATTTTCTTGAGAGATCGCAATCTAGCTATCTTGAAACCTTGGTAGCAAATTAAGGTTAGATTTAGATAATATTCTCTTGCAGGAAGTCGTCAATTAGAAAGAAAAGGCACGAATTGGTTGCTAGCAAGTGATACAAATTACATTTTATTTTCATAATAAGGTGCATTTTAAGATGCAAAAAAATTATATTCATGGGCTATTGATGGCTCATGGTGAAATATCCTTTGGTCAGGAGCTTCTTAAAAATTAAGTTGTGAAATTTTTCAGCTTTTTGTATACCAAAGATTATGGCATAGCCCCTTTTTATCCAATCCATGATAAATTCCCTTCTTTGAGTAATTCCAAAACTAATGCATTAATGGCTCCTTTTAGTTTTGATAAACCTCATAAGCTAGGCTTTAGTATGAAACCTCTAAAGGCTCCAGGTATTGATGGTTTACAAAAAATATTGACATATTATCAAAGATTCCTTGTTTAATTTTGTTAATAAGGCTTTATGGGGTGGGGCTGTTGATTCTTATTTTTGTATTGCTTTTATTTGCCTCATTCCCAAAAAGAATAGGTTGGCTTATGTTAGCAATTTTTTACCATTAGTTTGCTATTGGTGATTTATAAAGTTTTAATAATGGTGTTGACTAATAGAATTAAGGCTTGTTTGAATTTACTTGTGGGGTCTCAACAAGCAAGTTTTAATTTGCGGCATTAATCACAAATAATATTCTCATGGTTCAAAAAGTAGCTCACTCTATGCAAAATAAAAAAGGGAAAAATGTTAGATTATAATTAAAATTAATTTAGAAAAGGCTTATGACCATCTTCGTTGGCATATATTCTTGATACTTTATTGGATATAGGTTTTCCCATTGGTTTTATGTTCTATGTTGGCCTCTTGTTGGCAAAATAGCAGTTTTAAAATTTTCTAATAAAAGCCTCATTGAAAGCTTCATTCCATCTCGAGGAGTTTGTTAGCGAGACCTTCTCTATTTACATTGTTGTTTTATGTATGGATCATCTTTCTTATGTCATTAAAAAAGCATATAATTACTCTCATACAATGATAAGCTATTAATAATCATTAAGCTCAATTATATACTTTCATTTACATATTATAGATTAAATTATTAAGTTAAATTAATCTAAAAACCCTTATTTCCTACTTTATAGATATTATAATTATCCATTAACATGCTCATCCTAGTAAGCTTGTTGATTGAGAACTTGTTAATTGAGTCCTTAAGCGATTAACAATGTATTTGCAATTGTTCCTTCATGCTAAACATACTCACTCTCTATTGCTCACTGTCCGATTTTTGTATAATATTTTTCACATGGAAAACGACATTTTTCAGGAAACTTTTCTCTTAAAAATTGATACTTAAGATCTTAACTATATACTATAAAAATTTCAAATCATTTTGATGTATATCATAGGAGTTATAACATAAGAAACCCCTACTGCTCCAGTGACCCATCAAATGCAAAAGGGCTACGGTTTTGGGCATTTTTGAGGACCTTAAAGGAAAAATTTTATTATTGTTATTTCTATAACATTTGTAGGCACAGAATTCCCGGTTCTAACCCAACTAGAACCATCAAATTCAGAGTTCAAAACTCATCTTATGCTCAAAATAGTCATTAGAGGTCAATCCGAATTTCTGGACAACACTTTCACATTAATGCCTAATATCTTAATTCAAGTCAATATACTTATAAAATCCATAATCAACGCAAGTATTAATGCATGCAAGAAATAATAGTTTTCAAACCTGAAATTTACTCCTTCCTCTATAAATATCTTCTCTTTGTTCTTCTTCTTTGAAATTATGATTTAAAAATCCTTTGATCACTCACATGCAATTGATTTTTCCTTGTAGTTCATTTAAGAGAGATAAATAAGAAGCTTAGGAGAGAGAAGACGCCGCCCCAAGCTAAGAGCACAACCACTCCCACCTTTCCTCTCTCTTAAATGTGATCTTCCACTATATAAAGATGAAGAGAAAAGTTCCCTTGGAGTCCCTCAACAATTTGCATGTCCCACTTTTTCCTATACAATTTTTGCATGTTACTAATTATGCTTTCACATTTTTACTTTCCTTAAATCAACCCTCACATTCTATCTCTTTTTAAAATTAACCCCACTTAATATTTATTTAAACATTGGGCTCTAAATTTATATCCCCTTTTTATTTAGCCCTTAAACTATATATTATCACTTGACTATTGTATCCTCTATCACAAGCAATTTTCTGAATTCGACTTGTATGTAATTTTGACCTTCCAAAAGCCATTTTTAACAAATGTTATCTTCTACAAACTTGTTGAACTATGTTTCTAGTTTCTAAAAAATCGAGAATCACTTAACACTGAGGTCTGCTCCTAGTGATTAGGCAGCAAACTGTTCCAAATTTTATGTTTAAGTATATCCTAGTTAAAGACAGATTTGAAACTTGGTTTCTTCATATGGAATTTAGATATGTATATTTTTAAACACAATTGGAATCATCTAATTTGGTGCTCTATAACTCGAGACATAGGCAAAAGAGTACCAAAAGGTCAAGAAAAACGTGATAATCCATCCAATAATGTTTAATTAGACTTTGCTAATCTAAAATTGCCCTTGAATTCTTCTAGGGCCTATTTTGGGTCCTTACAAGTACCCCTTGAAGTTTTGGGTGCAAAAATAATAGACTACAATCTTAAGTTTTGGGAAAGAAAATTTAGATAAAAAGTAAAAGGGTACTTTTATAATTTTAGGGAAAAAGATTAAAAGAAAAAAGTAAAGGGATACCTTATGGATTTTTGGCTAAAGCCATTTTGATGAATAGCAAATGAATACCTCTTAAAGTTTTGGATTGAAAATATTTATATGAATAGCAAAGGGGTAACTTTTGTGTTTTGGGCAAAAAGTTTAGACAAAAAGCAAAGGATAACCCTTGAAATTTTGGTCAAAAATTTAGAAAAAAATTGAAAGGGTACCCTTTTAAATTTGGGGCAAAAACATTTTGATGAATGACAAGGGGGTACTCCTTCGTGTTTTGGGTGAAAATATTTAAGGGATTAGCATAAGGATACATCTTAGAGTTTTAGATAAAAAAATTTACATTAAAATAAAAAGACTACTCTTTGGAGTTTTAGAATTTTTTTTATAAATAACTAAGAGGGTATGCTTTCGAGTTTTGAAAAAAAATATTTAGAATAATTGAAAAAGGTTACCCTTTGTAGTTTTGGTTGAAAATATTTAGACAAAAAGAAAAAAAAGGGTTCCATTGGAGTTTTGAGTGAAAAAATTTTGACAAAAAGTAAAGAAGTACCCTTTGAAGTTTTGGGAAAAAAATTGAACAAAAAGCAAAGTGATATCACATAGAGTTTTGAGAGAGAAAATTTTGACAAAAAGCAAATAGATACCACTTGGGATTTTATGCAAAAAAATTAGACAAAAACCAAAGGTAGTATCCTTTAGAGTTTTGAAAAAAAAAATTTTGATGAAATGCAAATTGCATATGCATTGTGTTTTTGGGAAAAAATATTTAGAGAAATAGTAAAGGGGTACCCATTTATATTTTGAGTTAAAATATTTAGAAAAAAAAGCAAAAGGGTACTAGAAATTTTGGGTGAAAAT
Organism: Excoecaria agallocha; assembly: GCA_037975025.1. NCBI lineage: Eukaryota > Viridiplantae > Streptophyta > Magnoliopsida > Malpighiales > Euphorbiaceae > Excoecaria > Excoecaria agallocha. Next base: position 15,649 of record JBBPFJ010000218.1, read on the forward strand.
ATTTTGAAAAATCACAATGGGGGTACTCCTCTATGTTTTAGGTAATAATATTTAGAAGAATAGCAAAAAGGTACACTTTAGAGTTTTAGGCAAAAATATTTGGATAAAAAGTAAAGGGTTATCTTACAGAGTTTTAGGAAATAACTTATTCATAAATAGCAAAAGGGGTATCCTTTTGAGTTTTTGGAAATAATATTTAGAGGAAAAGAAAAGGAGTTCCCTTTGCAGTTTTAAGCAAAAGAATTTATACAAAAAGCAAAGATATATCACTTGAAATTTTGGGTGGAAAAATTTAGACAAAAAATAAAAGGGTACATCTTAGAGTTTTGGGAAAAGAATATAGGCAAAAAATAAAGGCATACTGCTTGGAGTTTTGGGAAAAAATATTGTGATGAATAGTAAAGGGATATCTCTTTGAGTTTTAAGTGAAAATATTTAGAAGAAAAGCAAAATGATGCACTTTTGAGTTTTATACTAAATAATTTAGACAAAAAGTATAGGGGTATTCCTTGAAATTTTTGGTGAGAAAAGGAGTACCCCTTGAAGTTTTAGGTACAAAAGTAAAGGACTACAACCTTAAGTTTCAGGAAAGAAAATTTAGATAAAAAGTAAAAGGGTACTCTTATAATTTTAGGCAAAAAGATTAAAACAAGAAGCAAATGGATACCTTGTGGAGTTTTGGGCAAAAATATTTTAATGAATAGCAAATGAGTACCTCTTAGAGTTTTGGATCAAAAATATTTATATGAATAGCAAAGGGGTAACCATTTGCGTTTTGGGCAAAAAATTTAGAGAAAAAGCAAAGGATAACCCTTGAAATTTTGGTTGAAAAATTTATAAAAAATCGAAAAGGTACCTTTTTAAATTTGTGGCAAAAATATTTTGATGAATGGCAAAGGGAAAATCCTTCATGTTTTGGGAAAACTATTTAAAGTAATAGTATAAGGATACATCTTAGAGTTTTTAAAAAATTAAATTAAAATCAAAGGGCTACTCTTTGGAGTTTTAAAATTTATTTTATAAATATCTAAGAGGGTACGCTTTCGAGTTTTGGATGAAAAATATTTAGATGAATTGAAAAAGGTTACCCTTTCTAGTTTTGGCTAAAAAATTTATACAAAAAGAAAATGGGTCCCATTGGAGTTTTGAGAGAAAAAATATTGACAGAAAGTAAAGAGGTACCCCTTGAAGTTTTGGAAAAAAATTTAGACAAAAACCAAAGCGATACCACATAGAGTTTCAAGAGAGAAAATTTATATAGAAAGCAAATAGATACCAGTTGGAATTTTATGCAAAAAATATTAGACAAAAACCAAAGGTATACCCTTTAGAGTTTTGGGAAAAATATTATGATAAAATGCATATTGCATATGCATGTGTGTTTTTGGCAAAAAATATTTAAAGGAATAGTAAAAAGGTACCCATTTGTATTTTGGGAACATTTTGACAAAAAATGATGACCAGTATCTGGCAAGTGTACCAGATCGACTAGTAATATAGGAAAATATAGTTATGATCCCTAAATATCGAACCCAAGGAAAACTTGTGTAAGTATGAAAGATTTTAAAACTTGTGTAAGTATGAAAGATTTTAGATTTTTAAAATGAAAACTATGTGTGGGAGAGAAGAGAAATTCAAAAGTTGCAATTGTGAAGATTAAATAAATTAAGGACAGAAAATTAAATAACTAAAGGACCAATTAAAAATAAAACAAATAAACTAAACTTTGAATAAAAGCAAGTAAACAGGGTAGAGAACAAAATCAATATTAAAACAACTTTCACTAAAGGAATATCCACTTTAACCTTATATTGCAATGACTTAAATTCAATAGAAACACTAGTGATTATGGAAAAACTAGATGAAATAAAGCCTGATACCTTGAATCAAGAATATCTTTCTTAAATATCAAACTCCCTTCTTAAGGACAATTTAACACTTAGCATAAAAATTCAGTTTTAAATTACTAATCATTCATTGAACTCTTTTGCAAGTAAATTCAACTTCAGTTTATTCTTAGTTCCTCCTCCCTTAGTATTGATCAATACTACCAACACACAATTACCTCAAAAGCAAACATTAATCATGTATTGACACTAAAGAGTTAATCCAAGAACATGCAAATCATTAACTATGTTTAAACCAATTTTTAGTTATTAAACTAATAGACCAATAATCAATTTTAACATGATCAAATATAAGAATATGTTTAAAACTAAGAAATAATCAACTAGTATTTGAAATTAAAGCTCAAATTAAGTCATTACAATAAAAAGTTAGGGATTCAAGTGTCCTTTAGCAAAAGTAAGGAAAACTACTCTTTATTCATATTAAAAACTAAAGCAAAATTAAGAAAAAGAATAAAAAACATATAGTATAGAAGCTCCCTTAATCGATGTTTATAGAAAACCCAGAGATGACTTCCTGCTCTAAGTTTTCGTTCTTTACAAACTAAGGAAAAACCAATGTAAACTGAAACTAAACTAATTTTGTGTTTAATTGCTGAATTCTCTAATAATCTCTTTTATTTTGGTGCTTCTGTCTTCTATTCATAGGCGTTGGAGAAGAAGACTGCCTTTTGTTGCTTCCAAATTAGAACAGGAAAAGAATTATAACTGATTAGGAAGTTAAATCGTAATTGGCTTCTTGTACTCAGCCAAGTTCCTACATACCAATGTCATCACTTGGCTAAGTGATGTTTTTACCTTTGAGTCACTGGGCTAAGTGATGGCTTACTAGACTTGATATGATTCTTCTTTCTTTGGGTCAACTATGCAGTTTCAACACACTCAGCCGCTTAATTTCCTTGCTTGGCTGAGTGAATGGCCTCTGGACTAAGCGTCACAATTGTTTGCCATTTTTTCCTAAAATTACGAAATTGGCCCAAAACTTTTCATTTCTTTCAATTTAGTCATTTTCTCTTCAATTTGATCCTGAAAAATACAAAAACTTAAAATTAAACCTTAAAACAAAAATTCAACCAATTAAACAATAATCCATCTAAATTAAGACTAAATTAACTTAATTAAACACTTAAAAATACACTAAAAATATTATATAATTCATAATTATCAAATACCCCACACTTAGATTTTACTCGTCCCCGAGCAAATTTGAACAATCTAACTCCTCAAAATAATCAAACTTAAATAAAGAATCATGCCTTTCAAAACCAAGCTTAGCAATTAACAATAACACTTAATAAAATTTCAACTAGAATAAATTCAAATAAAACAATATGAGTTAGTTCTTTGCATGTATGCAAGACCAAAATATTTTCAGAATTTTTCAAAAACAAAACACCAATGCTAATTTATAATCAAGATTAGAATGAATGTACACCTAATCTACAAATGGTTTCATACTTAAAATTCTAGAAATACCATAAGCCTCTCTTTTGGCACCGGAACCCAAAGGTCATCTCCGTTAAACAACTCAAAATTGCACTTAGATCTTTTGAAGGTTGTAATGGGGTAAGGTGTTAGTTATCAAAGAATGGATAAAAGATCAACAAAAAAGAATAACCACTCTAAGATAAAATAGACTAATATTTCTAAAATTTCATCCCATTAACTTAGAATTAAAGAACTTAGCCAAACTTGCTCAACCTTCTATAACTCAAAGTACTTTTGAGAGAAAAAAACTATTGATACTCTCTCAAATTCACAATTTATCCCAATTTAAAAGTCACAACTGCTTTCCCTTGTAAAATACCCGACACTTAAGATTTTTGCCATATATGCTAGTTTTATTACAATATTTCTTTCTTTTACTTTTTCTTTTTCTTTTTTTTTTTACACTAGCATTGTTATTGGAAAAATAATAATAACATAAGTAATCACAAGGAATTTTCACTTTTTTACTTGATTTCATCTATAGCCCTTGACAATAAAACCAAAAATATCTTTATACACCCATCAATACTCAATTCCTTATGAGTCCATCCAATCTTGGAAGGGCCAATTCTAGAAGGGAAGATAAAAGCTTTTTAGGCTATATGGTTAATAAATGAGTGTAACAAGAAGAATAAATATGGCACGTATTAACCATACACCATTTGGCTCAAAATAGCTAACAAGGGATAAAAATGCATAAAAGGTAGAAAAATAAGTTAAGATATGGCTTAACAAAAAAAATATTGCCTAGATCACTTTCTAGCTTATTTTGAGTTGCTCCTATACTTTGAAGGGTGATGAGGAAGGTTCTAGTGCTCTAAAATTCCTTACTTTAACTATTTAATGCATTGGTTTTTCTTAAGTTCAAAAACTGATCTTAAGTGCTCAAAAAGTTGAAACTAACAAATATAAGCCAATTTGAATGTTAAACTAGCCAAAAATTCATTAAATAACGTGCTTGTCTTAATGCTCAAGCAAATATTTTGACTCATTCATATTCTAAATTCAAGTTCAAAATATTTAAATTTTGAGAAAAACTGGACAAACTAAGTTTAATACAAACTAAGTGATAATTTTGAACTAATTTTATTTCTAGCAAGATTTGAAAATTTCAACTTAAAGAAACTACTATTAACTAATGTCTAAGGTCATTATAGTTATGTCCTAAATACAGAACATCAAAATAAAAAAAAATAACTAAAATAAAAACATCAAAATAAACATAAGTAGATTTATGAATAAAATGGGGGTGTGAAATATCTACTTCTTGAACAAAATTTGAGCTTATATTGAGTAAGCTCTATCTCCTTCTAAAAATTTTGCTATCCACAGCAAATACAGAGCATCAAACTAAGGTGATGGAAGTGGAGGTAGTGGGTATCGCTGCTAAAAATCATGGATGAATTTCTCTAAAGTCCGTTGCACTTTAAAGACAGAGTCCTACATGGTGTCCATCCATCCCTGCATCCTATCCAGGCATGACTACTCAGAATCCAACCAACTATTTAGCTGATCCAATCGGGTATCTATCTCAGGTGGGTTGCTGGCTTTAATTGGTGGATCCTCTTCATGAGCAACTACTTGTCCATTCTGCTCCTCATGATATTCTTTAATGTGAATACCATTTAGCCTCAAATACTCTATTCTTGTTCTCTAATGGCAACATGGCTTTGGGTGTAAAATCTTCATTCATTTGAGCATGACATTATCTATGTATGCAATATCTCCATCAAAAGCATCACCTAAGGTGGTATGATCTACTACTTCTGCTAGAATAGTGGCAATCCAACCAACGAATATATCCTTAATATTTGATGGTCTCTTTTACAATTACTTTATCTTTTTTACTATTATTGAAGCACCATTAATGAGAACACCATCAACCATACACTGGAGGAGCATAATCTATGATGTATTCAAAGCACTAAGGCCGCCAAGATAGTTGAAAATGTTATAGGATAAAAAATGATGAATAATTCTCAAAGCATGATCTCGTAAAGCGTAAACTTTAAGCCTCCCTCCTTTCTATGGCTCTGGATTTAGTGGATCCCTGATTCTCTCCCAGTTTTCCTCATAAGTGGCATTAGGAAATTACCCCAATGCATCTGGTAAGAAATCTAAATGGTCTGAAAATTATGCAAAGGTTATAGAGTACCCGATCTTCCCTAGTTTGAAGCCGACTGTACCAATGTTGTCACCATCACCTTTGAAACAACACTCAAAAGAATATAGGAAATCATGTGCAAGGGTTTGATAGACTTTGGATTTATGCTTTATAAAATTCTACCATCCGATGTTCCAAATTAATGGTAGGACCTCATGCCATAAGTTTCCAGCAGGAATATGTAAGTAAAACTGATTTAGATATGGTTGCTTCACAAAGGTGTAGGCATTGAAGTATTCATATTTGGAATGTTTGGCTTTGTCCACATAAGAAGGGATGCATGGTCCAGAAGAGCTTGAGGCTTCTTCATGCTTAACTTTCTTAGGTGCCACTGCTCCTTCTAAAATCATTGCAAACTTAAATTCCCTTAGCCAAAATACACCTCAAAATTTAATTATCTTAAATTCTCATCCATTTAATGCATGAATCTAAAAAAATATAAAAAAATAAATTAACACAGAAAAAAATAACAAAATAAAAATTATGCACTCCTAAATTCAAAGCAAAAGGTTAGAGAGTTTAGTTCTAAATTTAAAAAGTGCTTAGCTATACTTACAAACTGATTTAATAGTCCCAAAGTACCATGGTTGCCTTAGCAACCTCCAATTGCCTAACTTGATACGGTTTAAGCTTGTGACCAATCACCTTATATTCACACCCATCTCTTGGATTTTTAATAGTCACTACTCCAAAATTATTTCTAGACAATACTTGATACGGTCTAAGCCATTTGGACTTCGGTTTTTCTGGAAACAATCGCAGCCGACTATTATACAATAAAACCAACATACCTGGAGAAAAGTCTTTCACCTTTAATCACTTATCATGCCAATGTTTTGTTTTCACCTTGTGAAAGTGAGAAATAATTCTTCTATTTTCCATTGAAAATATACATGTATTTATATTGTTTACAAGAGTTAAATCAGGAAACAAATCCCTAATAATTTTCCTATAATTAAGCTACCTATACAAATCATAATCCCTATAATTAAGCTGTTCAAATCATAACACTCCCCCTCAAGCTGGAGCATAGATATTGATCATGCCCAGCTTGTTACAAATGTAGTCGATCCGATTCCCAGGTAACGCTTTAGTGAATACATCAGCTAATTGGCTTCCTGTTCTGACATGTGAAGTTGAGATTGATCCATCTTCTAGTTTCTCTCGAGTAAAATGACAGTCAACTTCTATATGTTTGGTTCTCTCATGAAACACAGGATTATTCGCAATATAGATAGCTGCTTGATTGTCACACCATAGGTTCATTGGTTTAGACTGAACGAACCCAATTTCTTCAAGCAAATGACGCAGCCATATAAGTTCACAGGTAGTCTGTGCCATAGCTCTATATTCGGATTCTGCACTCGATCGGGACACCACATTCTGTTTCTTACTCTTCCAAGAAACAAGATTACCCCCAACAAAGACACAATAACCGGTGGTAGAACGCCTGTCTGAAAGATCTCCTGCATAGTCTGCATCCGTGAAACCTTCTATAGTATGGTGACCATGCTTTCGATATAAGATGCCACGTCCTGGTGCACTTTTTAAATATCTCAGAATATGTACAACAGCATCCCAGTGTGAGGTTCTAGGAGACGACATGAACTGACTAACAACACTTACTGGAAAAGCAATGTCAGGACGAGTGATAGTAAGATAGTTCAATTTTCCCACAACCTTCCTATATTTTTCAGGATTCCCAAACAAGTCTCCATCTTCAGCTTTCAGCTTTACATTTGGTATCATAGGCACATCACATGCTTTTGCCTCAATAAAACCAGCACCATCTAATAAATCCAGACAATATTTTCTTTGAGATAGATAGATCCCTTTCTGACTGCGAGAAACTTCAATCCCTAAGAAATATTTCAATGATCCTAAATCCTTGGTTTGAAAGTGAGTCCCAAGGAATGCTTTCAACCTCGTAATTCCAGCTTCATCACTTCCAGTTATCACTATATCATCCACATATACAACCAACAAAATGCACCCAGAAGTAGATGATTTAAAGAACACTGAGTGATCATATGCACTTCTCCGTAGGCCAAACTCAATCACAACTGTACTAAACCTCCCAAACCAGGCACGAGGAGACTGTTTTAACCCGTACAAAGACTTTCTTAATTTGCACACCTTCCCTGACTCCCCCTGAGCAACAAAACCAGGTGGTTGCTCCATGTAAACCTCTTCACACAAATCCCCATGCAAGAATGCATTCTTCACATCAAGTTGATGAAGTGGCCAACTGTAATTAGCAGCTAAGGAAATAAACAATCGAACAGATGAAAGTTTTGCAACTGGAGAAAAGGTCTCCGAATAATCCACTCCATATGTTTGTGCATATCCTTTAGCAACCAATCGAGCTTTCAATCTAGCAATAGAGCCATCAGGATTCATCTTAACAGTAAACACCCACTTACAACCAATAGCCTTTTTCTGAGAGGGCAAAGGTAGAAGATCCTAAGTGTGATTCTGCTCTAAGGCCATCATCTCTTCTTTCATTGCAGCTCGCCAACCATCATGAGCTAATGCTTCAGTAAGGGACGTTGGAACAGCAATAGAGTCCAAGGAAGCTACAAAAGACTTGGAGGAAGGTGATAAAGCATGATAAGACACAAAAGAAGAAACAGGGTAAGTACATGTGCGTTTACCTTTGCGAAGTGCAATAGGAAGGTCAAGGCTAGGATCTGGTGGTGGTGGAGGATCTGAAGAAGAAGCAGGTGCAGGAGGTGTCTCGGTAGAATGATGCATACGTCGAGAATAAACTTGATGAATAACAGGTCGAGAAGGAGGAGATACTACCTGTTCACTAACAGTATAAACAAGAAAATCATCACCTGAATCACTAGAGGGCGAAGAAGAGGACACGGATAAACCAAAGAAAGGTGTATGTTCAAAAAATGTAACATCAGCAGATACCAAATAACGACCCAAAGAAGGTGAGTAACAACGATACCCCTTTTGTTCACGTGAGTATCCCAGGAAGACACACTTAAGAGATTTAGGATCAAGTTTTGAAACCTGAGGTCGCATGTCTTGAACAAAACAAGTACATCCAAAAATCCGAGGAGAAAGATGAAAAAGAGTAGATGATGAAAAAAGAAGAGAATATGGTATCTGACCGTCAAGAACAGAAGAAGGCATTCTATTGATTAGAAAACAAGCAGTAGAAACAGCATCTACCCAAAATATTTTAGGAACCTGCATATGAAACATTAGTGCCCGAGCAACTTCTAATAAGTGACGATTCTTCCGCTCAGCTACACCATTTTGCTAAAGGGTAACAATACAAGAAGACTGATGAATAATACCATGCTCAGAGAGATAAGATTTAAAAGAATGAGAAACATATTCTTTAGCATTATCACTTCTCAAAATACAGATGGATTTGTTGAATTGAGTCTTAATTTCAGCATGAAAAGCACAAAATATAGTAAACAACTCTGATCGAGATTTCATAGGATAAATCCAAGTAATCCGAGAATAATCATCAATAAATGTCACAAAATAACGAAAACCCAGTTTGGATGTAACAGGACATGGACCCCATACATCAGTATGAACTAAGTAAAAAGAAGACTCAACACGTTTATTTAATCTAGGAGAATAAGATACTCTATGGTGTTTAGCAAATTGACAAGCTTCACACTCTAAAGTAGATTCCCTTTTAAGACTAGGACACAGCTTTTGTAAAGTTGAAAGAGGAGGATGACCAAAACGACAATGAAGTTGCAAAAGAGAAGATGAACTTGTGCAAGCAATGGATCGAGGTACTGGTTGAGAAGTTGATTCAAGAGCATACAAGCCATTCACCAGACACCCTCTACCAAGAATCTGCTTCGTCCCAAGATCCTGAAAAAGACAATAATTGGGATAGAAAATAACACAACAGTTAAGATTTTGGGTAATTTGGCTAACAGATAACAAGTTAAAAGGAAAAGATGATAAACATAAAACAGATGACAATGGAAGAGAGTTTGTTGGGTTTGCTGTACCACGCCCAATTACAGAAGCAGTAGATCCATTGGCTAACGTAACACAAGGTAAATTAGTAGTAGATTGGAAAGAAGAGAGAATACCTGTGTTGCCAGTCATATGATCAGTAGCACCTGAGTCAATAACCCAACTACGAGATGAGGTGGAAAGACATGCAGCAGGGTTACTTGTATTAGCCAAAGCTGAAGTCCCAGAAGATAACTGCTGTGACTCAAAAGTGCCAGTTAAACGAGCATACTCATCCGCTGAAATTGTGACAGATGGTGAGGATGATTGTGGAAGCGATAGGATGCCATCCTGAGTAGCTACATTTGCAAACCTCTTATGATTCATCTGACTTGAGTTCTTGGAGGGTTTCCCATGTAATTTCCAACAATTCTTTTTAATGTGCCCCTCAACTCCACAATAATGACATGTACGAGAATTGCTACTATTCCCAACAACAGAACTACTTCCACCTTTACCTCCGCGATTACTATCCGAAGCATTACCAACCAATGCCACCGTATCATTGGGTATCATACCGGAAGGCAAGTCACCGTCTTTACAAACTCGAAGCAAACGAGCATAAACTTCAGTAAAAGAAGGAAGTGACTCACCAGTTAACAATTGTGTGCGTGCCACATCATATTCAGAACCCAATCCTGCTAAGAAACACTGCACCACAATCTGCTCCTCTTATTCTTGCATCTGTTTAACATCAGCAACAATAGGAAACATAGCCCGCTTTTCTTCAAAGGCTTGTTTTACTTCAGTATAATACTGGAACAAGGAGCTACCTTTTTGCTCCGCTCGATAAATCTTTAGCAACAAATCATGAACACGGGACATATCTTGTTTGCAGGCATACAAAAATTCTAGATATTCCCATAATTCTTTTACACTATCACAATGATTCACAACATCATCAACAGCAGGATCTAAAGTATTCTGAATTTGATTAAACAAATTATAATCTTCCATTAACCATTTCTTTCGACTAATAGCATCTTCTTTAGACGGTGGATTACTAGTTAAATGGTCCTCCAAGTCTACACTTGTCACAAATCTACGGATTGTTCTTTTCCATTGTGCATAATTATTACTTCCAGTCAGTTTTCTATCCGTAATTTTAGACGAACCAAACATAATTTCAGTAACAGTCTTCTTATCACTATTCTCAGCCATTAAAACCCGTCACAAATAACTTTAGACAATAAAACCAATGCAGCAAAGAGATCAGTATATCTCACCAAGAAACAGCAGCAGCAGAAGGCTGGGAGAACAGAACCCAAGAGACAGGAACAGATCTGAGAGAGAGCACCCTCCAGACGAGATCAGACGAGAAAACCGACCCTGCGATCTGGTCGGACACACTCAGGCGATGCTGGATCTGGAACCGGAGGCCCGTCGGACAATCCACGCGCCGTCACTCGCCGGCGCGTGAGGAAGGCGTCAAATTTCGATCGGCGCGTGAGGCTCACGCGCAGTTCCGATGGTCACCGGAAAAAGGTGAAACGGCCGGAATGACGGAGGCGCTCCTTCCTGTGGTGGCTGTGAGAAAAAATGGTCACCGGAAAGTAACCCTAAGAATCAGATCTCAAAACCGAAAACCCAGAAAAAAAAAGGAAACCCGAAACCGACAAGAGGGAATCGCAACCCTCAGAAAAAAGACCCAGAAACTCGACTAGGCTCTGATACCATGTGAAAGTGAGAAATAATTCTTCTATTTTCCATTGAAAATATACATGTATTTATATTGTTTACAAGAGTTAAATCAGGAAACAAATCCCTAATAATTTTCCTATAATTAAGCTACCTATACAAATCATAATCCCTATAATTAAGCTGTTCAAATCATAACACACCTTGTAAATGGTTGCATTGTCATAGGACCATTTGTCAAATTTCATCAAGTTCATTTAGTTGCAATTTTCTTTTTCTCCTACACTTATCAGATCAAAGTTAAGTAATTTTGTAGCCCAATATGCTTTATGTTTTGATTCGAATGGTAGATGAAATGCTTTTCCAAAGACTATCCTGAAGAGAGATATGCCTATAGGGGTTTAAATGTAGTTCTATAGGCCTAAAGAGCCTCATCTAACCTTTGAGACCAATATTTTCGAGAGTTATTGACTGTCTTTTCTAAGATTAATTTCAATTCCCTATTAGACTTCTCTACTTGCCCATTTTCTTGAGGGTGGTAAAGGGTTTTTATCTTGTGCTTGACACCAAATTTCATAAGCAAGGTTCGAAACTGATGATTGACAAAATGTTTGCCTCCATCACTTATAATGGCCCTTGATGCTCTAAACTTACTAAAAATATTTCTCCTTATAATTTCAAACACAACTTTGGCATCACAAGTTCTAGTAGCAATTGCTTCTATCCATTTATTGATATAGTCCACAGCTACTAAAATATATTCAAACCCAAATGAGTTTGGAAATGATCCCATAAAATCAATACCCTAAACATCAAAGATTTCCACTTTTAGTATGGTATTCATAGGCATTTCATCCTTTTTAGAGATATTACCTATACGTTGGCATCTATTGCATAATTCAATAAAAGAATTAATATCTACAAAAAGAGTAGGCCAAACGAAACCTGACTGGAGAATTTTTTATACTATACGATTAGGTCCATGATGACCTCCAACTTCTCCTCTATGGCAATGTCACATTATGTCTTCTTGCTCTTCTTTCGAAATGCATCTTCATAGTACTTGATCCAAACAAATTTTAATCCAATGCAGGTCATCCTAAAGGTAATGCCTAGCATCTGTTTGAATCTTTTTCTTTTATTGTCAAGTAAAGTCTTTAGGAAGGTAACCTTCTGCAAAAAAAAAAATTTAGCTATATTAGCATACCAAGAAACCAAATTTTCACAAGCATAAAGAGCACAAATATGTTCATCGGGAAATAAATCAAAAATTTCTCCCTTTCAAATATTAGCATGATCCAATTTAGATAGATGGTCAGCTATAAAATTTTCAGCTCTTTTCTTATCTTTAATCTCTATATTGAATTCTAGCAATAGCAAAATCCATCAGATAAGCCTTGGTTTGGAATCTTTCTTAGCAAAAATGTGCATTAATGCAGCATGATCAGACCACACCGTGACTTTAGAACTAAAGAGGTAAGGCCTAAATTTTTCAAAGGAAAACACAATTACCAATAACTCTTTCTTCATGGTAATGTAATTTACTTGAGCTTCGATGAGTGTATGACTTGCATAGTAGATAATGTAGAAGACTTTCTCCCTCATCTATCCTAAAATCGCTCCTACTGTTTAGTCACTAGTATCACACATAATTTCAAATGGTAAATTCCAATCCGACGATGCTATGACGGGTGCAGTGATTAGCTTTTACTTTAACAAGTTTAAAAGCCTACAAACACTTATCATCAAAGTTAAATGCAATATTTTTAAGCAATAAATTAAATAGTAGTTTAGCTATTTTAGAAAAATCCTTAATAAACCGACGATAGAAACTGGTATGATCAAGGAAACTCCTAATACCTTTAACACTAGTTAGGGGAGGTAATTTGTCAATTACATGTACCTTTGCTCTATCTACCTCAATTCCCTTCTCAGAGATCTTATGCCCTAAAACAATCCATTCTCTTACCATGAAATGGCATTTTTCCCATTTAAGAACAACATTAGTCTCTTCCCACCTTTCTAAGACTAGTGTAAGATTATTTAAGCAAGACCTCAAAATTTCAATGATATAAGGTAAAATCATCTATAAAAACCTCCATGAATTTTTTGAGAAACTCATGAAATATGGCAGAGGCATTACAAAGATTGAAAGGCATCCTCCTATATGCAAATGTGCAATAAAGGCATATGAATGTGGTATTTTCTTGGTCTTTCGAGGCTACAGGTATTTGCATATATCCCGGATATCTAACTAGAAAATAGTAAAATCTATGTTTGTCCAATCGTTCTAACATTTGGTCAATAAAAGGTAAAGAAAAATGGTATTTTCTAGTGGCATTATTTAATCTCATATAGTCTATACACATTCTCAATCCCGTCACTGCGTATGTTAGAATAAGTTCATCCTTTTCATTGGTTATGATAGTCATTCCTCTATTTTTAGGTACACATTGGACTGGACTAATCCAGCTGCTATTAGAAATGGGGAGATAATACCTGCATCAAGGAGTTTAAGTACCTCTTTTCTTACCACTTTTTGCATTGCTGGGTTTAGTCTCCTTTAGGGTTGTACCATCGGTTTAAAATTGTTCTCCATAGGTATTCGGTGTGTACAATAGCTAGGGCTAATTCCTTTCAAATCAGATGTTGCCCAACCAATTGTTTCTTTATGCTTTTTTATTAATTCTATAAGCCTTTCTTAATTATCAGTTTTTTAACCCTGTCAAAATAGAAGAAATAATTATTAGTTTTGCATCATCCTCTAAAAACACATATTTTAAATGAGAAATAAGAGTTTTAAGTTCTGAATTATTGTCTCCTTTGGTAGGGGATAGTTCATCCTTCATATTTCCTTCTTTATTATGCTATTTTTTTTAAATCACATATCAATTTTTCTTCTATTTCTTCCATTTCCTCCTCTTTCTTTGGATGCATTAAACACTTTTGAAGCTTATCATCCAGAATAATTTCCTTTTATTTTGCTCCCACACACTCTTGAATACTATTAACAAAGCAAATCGACTCTTCAAATTCAAATGAGGTGTGTTTCATCACCTTGTTCACATTGAAGACCATCTCTTCCTCATTGAATTATAGAGTCACCATTTGCCTATGAACATCAATTAAAGCTCTTGTTATGTTCAAATAGGGTCTACCAACTATCAAAGGTACCTTTCTATTTTCCTTAATATCTATTACTACAAAATCCACTAGAAATATGAAATTTTCTACTTTTACCAATAAATCTTCTATAATCCCCTTTGGTCTCTTTATGGATCTATCTACCAATTTTAGTGTCATTCAGGTCTCCTTTATATCTCCTAAAATTAATTTCTTATAAATTGAAAAAGGTATTAAATTTATGCTAGCATCCAAATCACATAATGCATGACCAACAAAATTTTCTCTTAACTCATATGGTAGATTAAAACTTCTAGGATCCTCTAATTTTGCAGATATTTTATTCATTAACATAGAACTACAATTCTTAGATAATTGAATCATTCATATAGCTTTTTCTTATTAATGCAAAGCTCTTTCATGAATTTAGCATACTTAGGTATGGTAATAAAGCTTTAAAAATGGTAAATTTACATGCAACTTTTTAAACATATCTAAAAACCTAGTTAACTATTTATTATGCTTTTCTTTCCTAGTTAGAAATGGATAAGGCAATCAAAATTCATTAAGAATAGTACAAATAAGTTTTTCCTTATACTTACCTTTCTCAACAGTAGGAGCTACTTCATCAAGAATTCAGAATTAGAAATACTTACCTCCATTGTTGGTCCACCCTTTTAGAAGAATTCTTACCAATTTCATCTTCTTGAAGCTCTTTCTCATTTCTCAAAGTGATTTTCTTGACTTTCTCTTTTGGATTACGGTCCACATTAGATGAAAAAGTTCCTTGGGCTCTATTGGATAAAGAATTGGCTAGTTGCCCTATTTCGTTTTCCAGGTTTCTAATGGATGCCTCTTGGTTTCTCATACAAATATCTTGGAATTTTCACCTAGCATCTTGATTTGCTAAAATTGAGTTTTGGGAGGCCATAAAGCTAGTAATCATTTCTTCTAAATTAGATTTTCTTTCTTGTGAGGGTTGTGGTTTTTAACATTCTGGTGGTTGATAAGAATGTGATTAATATGTAGAAGGGGAATGGGGTTGGGCTTGGTTTTGATATAGTGGATGGTTATTACTATTGGAAGCTAAGTTTGGTTAAAAAGAGCCTTAGGTTGAGGGTTAGAAGTGGATGCTAGGTTCCCTTCCCTCCCATACGAAGTTAGGATGATTCCACTACCCTTAATTATAGGTATTACTATAGGGGTTCAAAGCATTTAATTCCTCTACTAAATCTTCCCTATTTTTAACTCCTAGCGCTCCTTGATTTCCAGCAATAAACATCACATCTATTAGATAAAGCTGATGCATTTTGAGCCTTAAGCTTATTTATTTCCTTTAAATGCTCTTTTCTCATCAATTCTAATTAAGCATCTAACATAGTTATCTTATCTACATAATATACTCCCTACTTCTTTTGTGTGGCCCTAGAGGTTGCCTAGTGAGCATCATTTGTTGCCATTTCATCAAGAAGTAAGAAAGCTTCTTCAGGAATTTTATTCATAAAACAAACCATTTGATGCTGCGTCTAATAAGGATCTCGTACCTTGATTAGCACCTGCATAAAAGATATATATTAGTTGATATATAGGAAATTCATGATATGAACAACTTTTAAAGAGCCTCCTAAATCTTTTCCCAGCCTCATGGAATGGCTCCTCATAAAACTATTGAAATTCATTAATATTTTTCCTAATAATGGTTTTTTTTGGTAGGTGGAAAGAATTTAAATAAAAATTTCTCTTCCATTTGTTGCCATAAGTGAATAGATTCATTTGGTAGCATTTGCAACTAATCCTTAGCTTTACCAATAAGGGTAAAAGGGAATAACTTAAGTCTAATGGCATCTGTTGACACATTCAAAATTTGCACGGTATCACTAACATCTAAGAAAATATCTAAGTATTAAGTGGGATCCTCTATCTCTGAACCTGAAAATTGATTTCTTTGTACCATGGTTTAGGTAGCAGGTTTTATCTCAAAAAGTTAGTGATGAGGTATCTTAATGGTTCTATATTCTTCATTCCACCTAGGAATAGCATAGTCTCTAATGATTTTAGGTCTAATTCCATTCCCTTGAGCTTGATAAGGCACGTTTTGCTATCCTAGGTGATGGTGGATTATTTATAGGTGGGTTCTTACGAGGTAAGCCATCGATATTGAGAGGTGGGTCTATACCAAACTCTTGATTATTCATGGTTTCTCATAGTCTCCTAACCCTATAAAATGCCTTTTTTTAATTCAGGATCAATAGAAAAAATTGGATCGCCTCTTACCATAAACTACTGACACCTATAAAATAAAAAAATAAAATTAGAAAAGAGATAAAAAAAAGAAGAAAAAGAAGAACACACAAAATTCACTTTAAAAATCATAATAAGTAAAAAAAGGCCAATGTCTCCCCAGCAACGGTGCCAAAAACTTGACTGGTATCTAGCAAGTGTATTAGATCAGCTAGTAATATAGAAAAATATAGTTATAACCTCTAAATATCGAATCCAAGGGAAACTTGTATAAGTATAAAAGATTTTAGATTTTTAGAATAAAAAATATATGTGAGAGAGAAGAGAAATCCCAAAGTTGTAATTGTGAAAGATTAACTAAATTAAAGATAGAAAATTAAATAACTAAAGGACCAACTAAAAATAAAACAAATAAACTGAACTTTGAATAAAAACAAGTAAATAGGGTAGAGAAAAAATTAATATTAAAATAACTTTCACTAAAGGACTATCCACCTTAACCTTATATTACAATAACCTAAATTCAATAGAAACATCAGTGATTTTGGAAAAAAATATATGAAATAAAGCCCGCCTTAAATCAAGAATATATTTCTTAAATATCAAACTCTCTTTTTAAGGATAATTTAACACTTAGCATAAAAATTTAGTTTTAAGTTCCTAATCATTCATTGAACTCATTTGCAAGTAAATTAAACTTCAATTTATTCTTAGTTCCTTATCTCTTAGTATTAATCAATACTACCAACACACAATTACCTTTAAAATAGAACATAATCATGTATTGACATTGAAGAGTTAATCAAGAACATACAAACCATTAACTATATTTAAATTAATTTTTAGTTATTGAACCAATAAACCAATAATCAATTTTAACACAATAAAAGATAAGAATATATTTAAAACTAAGAAATAACTAACTAGTATTTGAAATTAAAGCTTAACTTAAGTTATTACAATTAAAAGTTAAGGATTCAAGTATCCTTTAGCAAAAGTAAAGAAAAGTACTCTCTATTCATATTGAAAACTAAAGCAAAATTAAGAAAAAGAATAAAAAAATAGAGTATAAATGCTCCCTTGATAAATGTTTATAGAAAACCCCAAGAAGACTTCCTGCTCTAAACTTTTATTCTTTACAAACTAAGTAAAAAATAATGTAAATTGAAACTAAACTAATTTTGTCTTTAATTGCTGAATTCTCTAATAATCTCTCTTATTCTAGTGCTTCTATCTTTTATTTATAGGAGTTAGAGAAGAAGACTACCTTTTGTTTGCTTCTAAATTAGAATAAGAAAAGAATTCTAACTGATTAGGAAGTTAAATCATAATTGGCTTCTTGTACTCGGCTATGCTCCTACAGACCAATTTTATCACTCGACCAAGTGATGTTTCTACCTTAGAGTCACTCGGCCAAGTGATGGCTTATTGGACTTGGAGTGATTCTTCTTTCTTTGGGTCAATTATGCAATTTTAACACACTTAACCGCTTGATTTTCTTGCTTGGCTGAGTGAAGGGCCTTTGTACTAAACGTCACAATTGTTTGCCACTTTTTCCTCAAAGTACGAAATTGTCCTAAACCTTTTTCTTTCTTTCAATTTAGCCATTTTTCTTCAATTTGACCCTGAAAAAAACCAAAAATTAAAATTAAACCTTAAAACATTAATTCAACCAATTAAATAATAATCCAACTAAATTAAGACTAAATTAACTCAATTAAATATCTAAAAAATACTAAAAATATAATATAATTCACAATTGTCAAGTAAAAGTGTACCCCTTCAAATTTTGGATGAAAATTTTATATAAAAGCTAAATGGGTACCCCTTGGTTTTTTAGGTTGTAAAATTCAGGTAAAAAGTAAAGAAGTACCCTTTGGAGTTTTGGGCAAAACATTTTGATGAATAGCTAAAGGGTTAACTCTTTAAGTTTTGGGAAAAATATTTAAAGGATTAGCATAGGGATATCTTTTGGAGTTTTGGGCGAAAAAAATTTAGATAAAAAGCAAAGTGGTACCATTTGGAGTTTTAGGTAAAAAAATTTTTATGAAAAGCAAAGTGAGTACCCATTTGGAATTTTAATCAACAATATTTAGAGGAATAGCAAAGTAGTACCCATATGTGTTTTGTACAAAAAAATAGACAAAAAGTAAAGGGGTACCATTTAGAGTTTTAGGCAAAAAGAAATAGATAAAAAGTAAAGGGGTATCCTTTAAAGTTTTGGGAAAAAATATTTTGATGAATAGTAAGGGAATGCCACTCTGTGTTTTGGTGTAAATATTTAGAGAAATAACATAAGGGTACCTATTGGAGTTTTGTGCAAAAATTTAAAAAAAATCAAAGGGGTACCTATGGAATTTTGAAAAAAGTATTTTTCTAAATATCTATGGGCTTACATCTCTAAGTTTAGGCTAAGATATTTAAAGGAATAGCAAAATGGTACCCCTTGTAGTTTTTGCTAAAATATTTAGACAAAAAAATTAGGATAACCCTTGGAGTTTTGGATGAAAAAATTTTGGTTGAAAGCAAAGGGCTACCTTTTGGAGTTTTGGATAAAAAAAATTATATGAAAAGAGAATTGGTAACACATGGAATTTTGGATGAGAAATTTGGATAGAAAGAAAAGGAAATCACTTGAGATTTTATATAAGAACATTTAGACAAAAACTAAAGGTGTACCCTTTGGAATTTTTGGATAAAAATATTTTGATGAATAGCAAAGTACTTACACATTTGTGTTTTAGGCCAAAAATATTTTGAGGAATAGCCAATGCATACCTATTTCTATTTTTGACAATTTAGCTAAAAAGCTAAATATACAACTTGAATTTTGCGTAAGAAAATTAGATAAAAAGTGAAGGGATACCCCTTGGTTTTTTAGGCCAAAAAATATAGTCAAAAAGCAATGGGATACACTGCTTTTTTAGGTAAAAAAATTATAGTCAAAAAGCAAAGAAACACGCTTTGCAGTTTTGGGCAAAAATTTTTTGATGAACAGCTAAAGGGTATCCTTCTATCTTTCGAGCAAAAATATTTAGAGGAATAGCATAGGGATATCGCTTGGAGTTTTAGACATAAAAATTTACATAATAAGCAAAGGGTACCCTTTGAAATTTAGGGCAAAAATATTTTGATGAAAAGCAAAGTGGACACCATTTGAGATTTTGGTTAAAAATATTAAAAGAATAGCTTAGTGGTATCCATTTTTGTTTTGAGCAAAAAATTTTGATAAAAAACAAAGGGGTACCTTTTGGAGTTTTGGAAAAAAAATTAGATAAAAAGTTAAAGTTTAACTCTTAAAGTTTCGAGTAAAAACATTTTGATGAATAATAAAGGAGTTACCCCTCTATGCTTTTACAAAATATTTAAAGTACTAACATAAGGGTACCCATTGGAGTTTTATGTGCAAATATTTAAACAAAAATTAAAAAGGTACCCCTTGGAGTTTGAAAAAAATATTTTTATACATATCAACGGTGCTACACCTCTGAATTTTGGGTTAAAATATTTAGAGGAATAGAAAAAGGGTACCTTTGTAGTTTTGGCTAAATAAATTTAGACAAAAAGAAATAGGATACCGCATTCAATTTTGGGTGAGAAAATTTTGATTGAAAGAAAATAGGTATCCCTTAGGGTTTTGGGAGGAAAAACTTTATATAAAAAGTCAAATGGTACCATATGGAGTTTTGGATGAGAAAATTTAGATAGAAAGTAAAGGGGTATCACTTGGTATTTTGTATAAAAACATTTATACAAAAATCAAAGGGCTAACTCTTAGACTTTTTGTCAAAAAAAATTGTACTAAATAGAAAAAAGGTTACCACTTGTAATTTCGGACGAGAAAATTTAGACATAAAATCACATGATGCTCTATATAAAAAGCCAAAAGAGTATCCCTTAGAGTTTTGGGTAAAACATTTTGATGGATAGCAATGGTGGTACCCCTCTATATTTTGGCCAAAAATATTAAGATGAATAGGAAAAGGATAACGCTTGGTTTGTTGGGTAAAAAAAATTTAGACAAAAAGTAAAGTGTGTACCCATTGGTGTTTCGGATAGGCAAATTTAGATAGAAAGCAAATGGGTATCCATTGGTGTTTTGCATAAAATAATATAGATAAAAAGTAAAGATGTACCCTTTGGATTTTTGGAAAAAAAATATTTTTATGAATATCCAAGGGGATATCCTTATTAGTTTTACATGAAAATATTTAGAGGAATAGCAAAAGGTATTCCTTTGTAGTTTTGGCTAAAAACTTTAGATAAAAAATGTTACACTTTGGAGTTTTGGGTAAGAAAATTTTGATAAAAAGCAAAGGAGAATTCCTTAGAGTTTTGAATAAAAAATTTTACATATAAAGTAAAGTTCTACAACTTGGAGCTTTGGTTGAGAAAAATTAGAAAAAAGTAAAGGGGTGTCTTCTAAAATTTTTTGCAAAAAAATTTAGATAAAAATCAAAGACATACCTCTTGGAGTTTTGCAAAAAATTTTGATAAATAACAAAGTGTAAAAGAATTTAGACAAAAAGCAAATGATTCTTTTTAGAGTTTTTGGGAAGAAATTTAGATAAAAAGTAAAAGGGGTAACTCTTGAAGTTTTAGGCTAAAATATTTAAACAAGTAGTAAAGGGGTGTTCCTTCGAGTTTTTGGTAAAAATATTTTGATGAATAGCAAATGGTGCACCCTTTTGTACTTAAGGTAAAAATATTAAGAACAATAGCAAAGGGGTACCCTTTGGAGTGTGATGTGTGTCAAACCTCCTTAGGCATCTAGTTGGTTCTCAAAAATCTACTTTTAAGGTGCGAAGTCGAAACAAGTTTCATTTAACTCGTGAAGGTTGATGGTTTCATAATGAACAAAAATTTAAACCAATTCGCCAAGTCTTGAGCCTCAAAAAAGCATAAGATAGCATCTCGGGGTATCTCTATTCAATTGTTGGTGACCAACCTATAAGAGTGTCTATTGGGCACCATAAGATAAGTATCAAAGAGTCACCATCCAATAAAATATTAAAAAATAAGTTCTAACCTTTTGAGGTAAAAATCAGAGATAGTTCAAAACCTCCTCTTATTTATACCTTAGTTAAATATTTTCATAAATAAGTTTTCAAGATTTATTATTTTATCTTTCTTCCCATGCATTATTATGGCATAGGAATTAAAAGGTGCACATATCTACATTGGAAAGCTGCAAAGCCAATCAAGAAAAAAAAGCAATAAAATGTGGCATAATTACATATTTTAAGGCTAAAAAATAAAAAATCATACATGAAACAGGTAATTCATTTACAATATTCATTTGGATAGAGACATTGGTCCCTACATTGATATTTATAAAAATAAAATATTGGTATATTTTTTGATGAAAACAGGGATATTTGGCCTCTTATAACTTTGGATAAAAGAATCATGTTGATTAATTTAAGGTAAAAGAACCATTTATATTTATAAACAAAATCCTTTCTTTTTTATATGTTTTTTTTTATGAAATATAGGATGTTGGTCCCTTTTATTATATAAAAGTCCCATTCAAATTCGTATAAAACCTTTTGGTGAATTTCTAAGTTAGCATTTTAAAATCATTTATTATTACTGTGACGTAAGCTAGAGCCCGCTCGATACCCAGTTAGTTCTCAGAGACCCGCTTCAAATCTTGTTCATTTCGCATTTATTAATCGAGAAAATGGTGCTAAAGCTATTGTAGCTGCTCCCGTTAAAGATCTTTGGCTCCTGCCAAAGAAAGAGCTTCAGCCTGGTGTGAGATGGCTCTTTGAGACCTTTCCCCATTAGGGCTTAGAGTGAACCGATGTGAATGGTTTTCTCAGGCTTTTAGGGAAGTATGAGTTATAGAGATTGGGATTGGCTGGCATGCAAGCAGATAGGGATGGAGGGACGGTCAGGCTTACCTTTGGGTTTCCTTTCCTAAGGGTATACTAGTAGGGGAGGACGAGGACTGGAGTCCAGCGTACAACAAGGCTTAAAGATGTTCTTTGATATAAAATTTCTTCTCCTAAAGTATATGTAATTAATGAGAAAGCTGAGAGACTTTCCAAGAGTGTGTAACCCACCACCATTTTAATAAAGACCCTAAAAAGGGAGATTGTTGTGATCACTTTTCTTGTGTGAATCTTTATTTCATACTCTAAATTTGCTTTCATAAATAAACAAACCTCGGGGCAAAAAGAATTCAGACATATAAATTGACCAGTTAGGATAAGGTGTACTTGCTAGAAGCTCGAGCAACAACATTGGGATAGGACTGGGTTCCCTACTCTCTGAAGCCAAATTATGAGCAGGCAAGTTCAATGGGATGGGCACTTCTGCACTAGGAGATCTCCATCTTATATCATCGGTCTCCCAGAATAGATGAAGCAAATTCATTTTATATAATCATCGGGAGACTTTAGATAACGCTAGCATTTATGGTGCTGTCTGAATCACGCAAGAGTATGACCAAAAGGATGCAAGGGCCGCGAAGCCAGTCTTGTGAGCACCTTCCTTCAATTAAAGTGTGAGCTAGGTATATGTCTGGCGCGATAGATCTTTCCTCGACCGAAGACCTGACCGAGGGAGATTAAATGAGCTCAGCTTACGTAGATAGATTAAACCACCCCTGTTTGTGATCAAATCGAGTCTGGCGATAGAGTTATATCTAGCATAAGAAATCTATTGGATAAAAGGTAAATTCGTCCCTAGGTGCCTTTCTTCCTCAACTTGTATGGGTGTCTGTTTTCCTTCCTAAGTCCATCTTTCTTCCGGGAACTAGCATAGTAAAGTTTCTATATTTTGTGCTACTAAAACCATAAGCCGTATTATACTATACTTGAATTAATTTCCTTACGTTGGTTCAAATAAAGTAGTAAGAAAGGACTGACGCATCAGCGAAGATTCTAAACTAAAGAAAAGAAAGAAAGGTCTTTTCAGCTCAAAGAAATTCGAAATCAAGACAAATTGTGACTAACCTCCCTAGTCTAGGATTTAGTTGAATATGATAAATGCACTTCTTGAAAATGGGGATAAAGTCTAATTTTGAGCCAGAGATGGGATTGGTAGTTGAGTCACTTCGGGGGTTAGCTCTTGAGATGTTGAAGAAATAAGAAGGCTATTACAGTTGTAGAAGTAAGGTAAGCCCGGGGAAATGAAATAGGAGTTTTCACGTCAATCTAAAAAAGAGATTGCTTGACTTTCTCTGTCCTTTGCTTTCCCATCCTTGGTAGCTAGGCCTGGTAGCATCTTTGCTAGTCTTGTCGAACTAGAAGCTATATACTGGGCTTGACCTGGTCGTGGGAAATTGACTTATTAAAGAATGGACCTGACCTAGTCACAAGAAGATAGGCAAGAAAGGCCTTCACTTAGTAATGGGTAGCTATCCATTTCGCATTTATGTGGCATTTGACTCTTGTACCATGCCTTTTGCTCGTTGAGAACTCTAGAGCATCCAATCTTCAAAGGGAAGAAGTGAAGAAGAAGGGGAATCGAGGACAGATTCAAAAACTGCTTTCATGCTGAGTTTCTAACAGAAGAATGCATGTCTCTAAACCCCATCAACTTGCTTTCTAAAGCACGAAAAATAGACTTCCCCTCAAACCATTGGGATTAAAGAAATATGCAATTCATTCTCTTGGGCTTATTCATCTGTACCTTTGAGCAAGAGGTTGATGTCCTTTGTTGGACATTCATCAAATACAAAAAAGGCTTTCCTGGCCAGGTTTATTAAATAAAATATTATTTATCAGAGCATCCAACCTCCCGATTTCATGGCAAGGGTTTGATAAGCTAAATCTTCTTTTAATCCCTTGGAAGAGAGATTGAGATAAAGAACATCGATGGAGGAATGTGAATTTGAAAGTTCCAACATTTTCAAAGGAATCGAAGTTGAGCTAAATATCACTAAGGAGATTCTATTCTTTCAACACTTTGGGGAGGATCAGAAAGAGCTTCGGTATCAGGGATTTCGGATTCTGAGTCTATAAATTGGTTTCCTTTCTATTTCTGACTAGCTTTCTCTCCCAGGTGGATTGGAAAATGCTCTTTGTCTTCATTCCCATTTGGGATTGAAGGAGATTGATTCTCACAGGGCCGACCCATAATTCAAAGCAAGGGGAAAAGCATCGGCATTAGGAATGTCAGATTTAGAGATCTTAGATTTCAAATCTAATGGGGCAAAAGGCTTTCACTATCTATACCTAGGGAATTGCCTATAGAAAAAAAAAAGAAAATATGGGTATAAGGAGAGCATCATTCTCCCTCAAGAGGTGCGTAAAACCCCTAACATGACCCTAGTCATTAATTCATGATTTTATAGGATGGTATGTGATTAATAATTAATTAAATATGTGAATTTTGTACTAGAGGTATGGGACTAGTGATAATTTTATTTTATTATATTAATTTTATGAAATTATTTTGGTATAAAATTATTCAAAGGTGTAATTGTAGCATGAAAGATTAACTAAAGGGTTAATTGGTTAATATGTTAATTAATGGGTCAACTATGAAATAAATTAAAGGAAGGAGGGGTTGCTTTAAGAAAAATAAAAAGTAGAGAGTTCAATTAGTCACATGCAAAAGTGAGAGAGGAAATTGTGAGACATGCAATTTCTTAAAGGACTATGTAGAGAATTTTTCCTACTAATATATATAGTTGATTTTAGTTGAAAGTAAGAGAAAGAATTAAGAATGGAAAGAGAGAGAGGGGGGGATGGAAATGTGAGTGAGTGGATTAGTTTTCCTTTATTCTTAATTTAATTCTTCAATATCACAAAGAAATCTTGAAGAAATCTCTTGTATGTTGACTAATCAAGGACTAGATGGTCTTAATCAATAAGGTAATGGTTCAAAAACTCAATTCGCATCATCATCATCTCCTTCTCCTTCTTATTTTTGTTTAGATTGATTGGATAAAATATTGAAAATTGAGAATTAAAGAAATTAAATTATGTGTAGAAGAATAAGAAGGAAGGAAGAAAGAATAAGGGAAAATGCCTTGCTATAAATTGAAGACTAAGAGAATTTGGCCAAGGTGTGGGATTAGGTTTTCATGCATGCATGTGATGGTTATTGGTAGAGACATGATTTAATTGTAAGCTAGTTTGATTAAATGAATAGAGAAATAAACTTTAAGAAATGGTAATAAAATAAAGATAGGAAAGTGATGAAAGTCTTGAACTAGTGGCTATAATTTCAGCATCAATTGAGTTAGATAACTCTTTTTTAGACCATTTCAATTTCTATAATTACATAAGATATGTGTCTACAAAATTGTAGAAGGAATATGAAGCTAAATATGCCTTTAAGTCATCCTAAATCTGTACTTATACTTGTCTAATTTTTGCTTGAATTCGGACCTGTACACAGCACTGTCACTAGGAACAGTACTTAGTAAAATGTAAATATCTTGAGTTTTGAATATGATATTGAAATGATGTTTGATGTTCCAGAAACTAGAAACATAGGGGAATATGTTTGTAGCAGGATATTTTTGCTAAAAAGGACGTTTTCCAGGTTTAAAATGGCACATAAGTTTGATCTAGAATTTTACCCCTGTGTAGAATTTCAAAGACAGAAATTTAATGTTGTTATGTTTACTAGCAATAAAAGGAACATATATATATATATATATATATATATATATATATATATATATATTGGGCCTATGAATATGAACATTTAAGGCTTAAATGATAATATGTTTACAAGGAAATTACATTGAGATTATGATTATGAATTATTATTTTTTTATTGTTTAAAGGTTGTTATATTTAAATATATGATTACATGGAAATATATTGATTTACAAACAATATGTATAATGATTGATTGAAAGGTCATGTATATATATGTATGTTCAAACATATGTACATGACATGTTGTATTAAATTATGATTATGAAAATAAAAATATATAATCAAATGATATTGTATATTTGTATACAAATGTTCACTATGAGATTGATTAAGAAATGTTAAAAGATGATAAATGGAATTTATATAAACAAAGTTTTTGCCTACTGTTAGAGTTCATCTGTGGATAGATAGGCGCCTATAGGGATATTGCAGCTGCCACTGTATTGACCCCATTTGGGTCCACTGTTTGTCCTTCGGGACCATTGTATTGACTCGTTTGGGTCCATTATTTGTCCTTAGGGACCATTGTATTGACCGTTTAGGTCCTTTGTTGTGATATCTTCGGATATCAATTATTTTGATACCTTCAGGTATCCACTGTTCCCGTTATCCACCCTTAAAACTTAAGCATGCTAAATTAAAGTCTAAATGCATTACAGTAAAATTTCAATATAATGGTTAATTGTACTATATGGAATAGTATAGTGAGCAATGGTCGTATTGAGTAATTTCATGTATAAATGCTAAGAGCACTTTAAGTTATTTGATTTATAAGAATTCTAAATTAAAAGTTAGGATTTATTGTATGTTTTAAAATTATAAATCTTATTATACATTTTCTATTAAGTGTTTAAATTTTAATGTTACAATTAATTTATGTTAAGTAATTATGATGATCGCTGTAATTAGTAGTTTTCATGTTTGTTTAGTATCCCCACTAGGCTTTATAGCTTAGCCTGGGTTATTTTATCCATGTAGGTTTTGAAGAAAAAGCTTTCACATAGGAACATTCTCTGCATCAGGACAGGCCAACACCATCTCATAAAAATTAATGTAGGGGCTTTTGGTTAATTTTGTATAAGTTTATTAATATGCTTAATGTGTGTGTGTATATATATGTGTGTGTGTGTGTGTGTGTAAGCTATATTACATATGCGAGGATAAGGTTATACTAAACTAACTATGAAAATGAGTTGTATATGCATGCACTTAGGAGGTAGATTGATCATATGTCAATTGAAATGCATGATGTTATGTATAAGTATAAATATGAAAACTAGTACCTAGCATGATTATGATATATAGTATGCGATGGGCTATTGAATATATGAAGTAAAGTAATTGAAGGTGTAAGAGACACTTATATTGCTCATAAGAATACAAACAGTTAGAGTTGCATCTAATTGATATGTATGATGACTAAATTAATGAATCATTTTAATGACTAATGTTGGTTATTGTGTTAACATCTTAATGTATATGATTGATACGTATGGTATGGTATATGATAAAAGAATTAAATATAGGGTGTTTGAAGGTGGGGATTAGATTAGACAACAAGAACGGAAGGAACAAGACACGTTGAAGAAAGAACATCAACTCAGAACTTTTTGCGAAGAAGTTAGAAACGTAACTTTTCAGAAAAAATAAAAAGAGAATCGACTGATTCAAATAAGAGAGAGAAAGACAAGTAAATAAATTTTTCCCTCTTGGGTCTCATACGGCTTTCTCATGAAGCAGATTTCCATCGCTTGTGGCTACATGATCAATGCCAATGGTCTATACTATAGCCCTCGACAGCGCTCTACTATTGATAGAGCAGAGTTTAGCATAGCACTAAGGGGAAAGTCACTCATCTCAGGCCAAGCCTTAGGACTGCTAACCTAATATCAATAAGAAGGGAAGCTCCTAATTTTTCTAGCTTTTTTATTTTGACCATGCTGGCCTTTCATGTGCCAAAGTACGGTAGAGGTTAGGCAAGCCGGTAGCTCGTATCTCTGGATAAGGTATGAAGTCACTCGACTAAAAGGAGAGGAGCGAAGTCAGATTCATGATATGCCTGCTTTTAGATCATAGTTTCACTCTTGTTTTTGTACTGAACTTTGTAGAGATTGGGATAGAGTGTACCATAGCTTGTGAGAAGTGGAGTTTACGTTGCTTCCTAGTTTTTAAGCTAGGGAGGAATGATTGCAATAGACCTTATTCATAGAGCCCTTCCTTGCCTCTAGTGAAAGGACCTCTAATTCATATCCCTACGACTTACGAGCTCCGAGATCCCTTTAAAATCCAAACTTTTCGCTCCATAAACTTCGTTCTAGCTTTCTTACCCTTATAGTTTTCGAGGCAAGATTCGAAGCCCATAAGTTAAGGCGCTAATATTCTTCTGACCGGACTTCCCTTGGATATAAGGAATCAAACTCAACTCTGACTCTTCCTTTTAGTAAGAAAATGTGTCTCTCCAACTCGTGCGAGCTACCATATGTGAGATTGAATTCAAGTTATGGCTTTTAAAGAATTGTGTTCTATCCCTCTTCGACTTTGAATTATATAAACACTTCTTTTTTACCCCTCTTATCAAGTCAGCTTGCGATCGAAATCGACTGAACCTGATGACAATGGGGGAAGTATGGTCCTTTCAAACCAATCAAGATAACTAAGAATAAACTCCTTTTTTCTTATGGTAATCAAACGGATAGTGAACTCTCTGGGCCCATAGACACCCTTGGGACCACTCTTTCCCCTGCGCTTGTACATAAAAAAGGAGAAATGGAAAGGACATCAACTCATAAGCAAGTGAAGGAAAGCAAGTCTCACCCTATGCTATGATAAGGGTACTTTACTAAGCATTGAACTTATAATTTGGCAGCCGCCTTCCAGGTTAGAGACCACATCATCCTTTGGTAAAGGGGAAATAAGAATCCAAGGCATATCTCTAACGAGTCAAGTATTAAAGAGACAAAAGAGAAATCCAACTTGAGAGAGCCTCAAGATCATCCGAAGGACGGATGATAACATCAAAAGTACCCTGAGTTACCTTCCTGGCTAGTTCAATACACTTAGCCAAAGAACGAAAGGTCAATCTGAACCGCCCGACCATCTTTTTTCTATATCATTATTCTATGGAAAGAAAATCCGAGGATAGCCGGACCTAGTGAGGAAGACAGAGACTGGTCCAGGCAATAAGTCTGGAGCTTTATTATTACCTCCAAGGCCGTCATTAGCCAAGATGCACACTGCTTCAGATATAGAACAAGACCACCCTAACCGTTTGCCTAAATTTTTTTCTTTTTTGGAGTAGACTGATAAGGGATAGAAGCCTTTTCCAATAAGAGGTATGTGTTGAGCATTTCTTTAATTCCTTTGGCAGTTTAAGTTCCAGTGCCATTTAAGTAAGGAAGATTGGCCAATCTGAATAACTCCCTCTGAGAGCAGATGTATTAGTAGTTGAAAAATTCAATCACTAAGTGGATATCCCGAAAACTAAAGGTGCCAAGCCTCATATTTGACTTGAAATGAGAATAAGGGTAGCTAATCACAAGGTAAGAAAAAAGTGAAAAAGGCAAGCAAAAGGACTTACTCACAAATTTTCTATTTCACAATAAGAAGGGGTTTATAGGCCTAATTTATTATTAAGTGTCAACCTATGAAGGCATCTAATGTGAGTTCAAAGAGGTAGGTATCATAGAGCCATCACCCAACATAAAGTTTAAAAAATGAATCTCAACCTTTGTTATGCCCATACAGAGATTGGTGATCGGGATATCACTCTTACTTGGCATCTTAATTAGGTATTTTCTTATAATTAGGTTTTAATTATCAATCCACTATCTCTTTTTTCACACAATATAATATAATAAATTAAATGAACACATCAATCAATTAAATAAAATAATAAATAAAATATTAAACAAATAAAGAAACAATCTTACTTAAATTATTACAACAGCAAATCATCTAACTGAAAATATTAAAGACATGCATAAATCAGGGCATTTATTGGATTGGGAATCCATGTTCCCTCATACATATTTTACAAAAACTCTTTTCTTATGTAATTTTGGGATAAAGTGGATATTGGTTCATTTTATTTAAAAAATAATAATTAAATACAAAATATTTTAAGTGAATTTTCCTTAACATATCAAAAATTACTTTTTTACTATCTATTACATCCCTAAAATGAAATACATCCAAAATCATAAATAAATAAAGTACAAAAGATAAATAAATAAATAATCCAAGCATAAAGTGTAATTAAATAATCTAAAGAATTAAATGTAATATATTCAGGTAAAGGAAAAGAAGAAAGTGTTAGAGTATGCCCTAGAGCCCATGTAGAAAGGGATGTATTTCATGTATATGAACTCATTTTATTTATGAGAAGGTAGCATTCATTTATTGATGCTATGTTTAAATACATATGTTTGTTTATCTTAAATTAATAAATGAAGTCCTTGATATTATAAACATAATGCAAAGGCAATATGTCTATTGGATGTAAATATAATAGTATCTAAATATCCCTAGTCATAGTATTAACAAGATAGGTCATTGTTAATATGGATATACTAGCACATATTATGCTTCTTGAAAGGTTTAAATAGTAGTTCTTATAACTATAATCATGGGAGATGATCAAAGCTAATGTATGGATACTTGTTAGAAGAACAAGTTCATTGGAGACCTGTTAAGAGAACCCTCACATGAATATTAAATCTATATCGGTATGGAATCTTTTCATTACAATGGTGCAAATATCTTTAGACTTACGATCACCAAAGTTATCTTAAGTAGTAAGTGATATATGTTGACTCCATAATTGCTTACCTCCAATCAAGGATGAAATAGTTAGGAGGTTGGATATATCATAACCTACTTGAAGGTAGTTGAGTAATCAATAAAGTGATGGAATATGACATGGTATGATAATCATGATAGCACAGCGAAAAAACAAAAATTTTTATCATACATACCATACATATCCAAAACTAGGAACGAAAACATGCAATTTTAGGTTGTAGAACTTACAAGTTAAGATGCCTTTTAGATATTGATTTCGGTGATGGCCAGCAACTAAGATGACTTTGTCTGCCTTAGATCTCGATCACCAATGTCAAGGAATAGCCTTTTACGCCACTCCCTCTATTCTCACACACACACTTGCACCGACGGCTTAAAATCGAGATTGCTAGGTCTCTTTTTCGGTATTGTGTAATGGTTATAGTTTGAAGCTACAAAATTTGATTTTGTACTTCTCTTAGGTTGCTATTACTACCCAAGAACACAAGAGAATGAGGAACTATCCTTTCTCCTTGTGAAAAATTGGGCCAAAAGAATTGAGAGAGGAAGAGATGAAATTCACGCCAATTGCATAGAAGAACTAGGGTTTGCGCCAACTTCTTCTCCCTTTGCTCCTAGGGTTTTATTTCTTTATATATCATTATCTTTTAGGCAAGTGTTTTCATCTGAATTTACTACCTTAAGATAATTAATTCAAACTCTATCACTTCCTAAAGATAAGTCATATATTTTGAATTAAACTCCTTTGAATTTAAAATTCAAATTTGAAATAAAACATAAGACATTTAATTAAATGAAATCACTTAATTA
This sequence comes from Excoecaria agallocha, assembly GCA_037975025.1. Taxonomy (NCBI): domain Eukaryota; kingdom Viridiplantae; phylum Streptophyta; class Magnoliopsida; order Malpighiales; family Euphorbiaceae; genus Excoecaria; species Excoecaria agallocha. Next base: position 47,451 of record JBBPFJ010000218.1, read on the forward strand.
AATAAACAACATGTGCCGAAATTCCTTGATTTCCCTCTTGGAATTTCGGCCACTTCATTAATTATATAAGTGATTTGATTTAATTTAAATTTCTTTAGGCTTTAATACTCAATTAACTTAATTAACACAAGATAATTAATTAATTGAAATTAAACCTTATGGGCTGAATTTCTCTCTCTCATGGACCAAAGCCTAATAGCAATTTTATAACCCATTACATACATTAATTTGACTTTAATTAAAAGCCCAAATTAATGCCCAATACTTAATTTAAGTATTTTAAGCCCAATGCTTTGTGTGCGATCCTATAGGTCCATTTAATGTTGGAAATGAATTAACAAATTAATTCAAAGGCTATATATATTCTCTAGCAAGATATTATAGCATTCCAAATTAAATGAAAATGCATATGGCATTTGGTGACCATATGCAATTTTGCATATGGCATTTGGTGATCCAAAAGGTTTCAAATTCTCTAAACAAAATATATGACTATTGCGATGACCTAGGTATCCTGTGATATGATGATCCAGGTGGTGGACGGAAGGCCGATGGCCTAGAAGGTCTTTGTAGTGCTATTGCCTACTATGGTACTAGTGGCTGCTTTTACTGTTATTGGAATTGAAACTCAAATCCTGCTAATGTAGCAGATAGTGGCTATAGAATTTGTATGATCACCTCAACCAAATGATCTAAGCTTGCCCATAGCCTTGAGACTGCTCTTGATTGCTACTCCAAATATCATATAAGATCGTCTCTCAGGTTCCTGATATAGGCTCTCAACTGCTCATAAGTCTAAATCACAACCTCTCTACCTTTAGGGACCTCTCCCTCGATACGGTCTATCTACTTCTTAATACCTATGAGAGAATCATCTACCGCCTATAAGTTCTCATTGAATCTCTTCTTATTACTACTAAGTTAGATAAGATGGCCTGTATATCAACCTAGTGTTGGGTTTGCATAGATTGTATAAGGGCTAGGATGGTCTACAAGGTTTAATGTTTTGGCTGAATGGCATCTTTTATGGTGGCCAGTCTCTTAGAGATGTCTTCTGATTATGGTACTATTGGAGGTGGCACCAATTAAACTGGTGGTAGAGCATTAGAGGTAGCTGCATCGGGATAGCCATATGGACTAACCCTCCTGTGTACTCTAGAAGGAAAGAACTGAGGCCATGTTAGAGATCATACTAGTGGAGGTATTGTTGTTGAAGGTGAGCAGCCAAGTAGGTCATCCAAATCAAACCTCATATCCCTCTCCAAGTCTAAATCCATATCTACCCCTTATGGTTTATATGGCTCGTCTTGTGGGACTTGCTCTAGCTGTTCTACTTGGGGTGCCTAATCCTAGTCCTAATCCTTTAATGGTAGCTTTAGCATTATGGGTGGCAATTTGTAAACCACTTTAGTTTATAGGATTGTTAGTATCCTCTACTATCCAACCTAATCACAAAATTGGCTTGACTATTCTCATGATAAGGGTTACTTATAAGTTTACAAAGTCTTCTCCTCCAGTGGTAGCACAAATGAGTTCTTTTCTGCCCCTAAGTGTAGTAATAGGTGGGTCACCACTCCCTTGATGCATATCTCTGAGGTAGATTGTATGGCTACTCTGACTAGTGTAGAGATGATCTTATGAGTGATATCCACCCTCTTGTAACTCTGTATACAGAAGATATCAACTTCATTAACTGACTCAGGGCTACTGGTACAATCGATGTATGACATGGTAAGAACCTTTTGGATGTGTCTGTAGGCTTGTGTAGCCAGCATAGTGCTCTTGGCTGTGTTCGAGTGGTACATGACTCTTGGGAGTGATCTATGCCTAGTGCTATATCTCTACTCCCCTCACTGGGGTCAATATGTCTGGTTTGATGGGCAAACCCATAGCTTTAGTAAATCAATGTCGCATGATGCTATATGGGATGCCTCGACCCTGAAGGTGACAATACCCTCCTCTGTATCTGGTCTCTAAAACTCCCTATATTGTAAGGTCACCAAAAACTCTCGTGCAATCTCTGGATAGGTGAGAAAAGATAGGGCAAAGAATGTTGTACACCTTGCAGCTACCAATAGTCCATCTACATCGCCCAACATGCCCATGCTTCGCAAGAACTGGCAAGACATAACTCTATTGTCCCAGTACTAAATCCTAGATAGGACTGGGTACTTATAGGCCTCTCACCCAGTTATCCACTCAAAAGTTGATGGAGTTAGTGTAGCATGTGCATCACGGTGTGGAGTCATCTACAAAAGATTAAAAAATAGTCTTTTTGGAAGTAACTTGCATTGCAAGTAATGGCATAAATTAAATTCGAATGGATTTTTGTCAAAATTTCAGCAGCATACTGGCTTAAACTAGTGCTAGCCAGCCTTCATTGAAATGCACATTGAGCGCCACAAAATGCATCACGACATCCTATGCCTATCAATGGATGTCTAGCAAACATGTGTGACAAGCAAAAAAAATTAAAAATTGAAAATTCTGGTGAAAATTTAGCAGCATTTCGGCTAGTAATGTGCCTGCCTCCATACAAAAATGCATTTAAAAAGCAACCACATGGCCAATGACCATTAGCATTTCAAAATTATTTCATATCAAGCCTGATAAGGTGTATTAATAGACTATCTATTATCCATTTTACGAAGGTTGCTTCTAAAAGCCAATCTAATTATAAATTGACAATGGGAAAAATCAACAATTTAAAAATTAATGACTATTTAAATTAAATATAAATCAAGCCTAAAGCATCAATGCATTCTAAAAAACTTAATATCTAGTTCTATGATTCATAAATTTTGACACATTTTATTCTATATATTTTTTGCCAATGTTTATTAAACAATATCATAAAGAAAACTAGTCAATAGCATTTACAGGTAACAGACTAAGTAAAACAAAAAATGAAAGGAACATTAATTAACTACAAAATAAATCCAGCATTTCTAGTTATTTTGTGAGCAAAAATAAAAAAAAACTAAGTAAGAAAGGAGAAATTAAATAAAAAATAGGAATTAAATCAAGAAAACATACTTGAAATAGGTATTAAAAACACTAAAAGAAAATTGAAATTCAAGACACCCCGAATAGCGCAACTATCTCAGGAGAGTTTTGGCGCAAACAATTTGCAAAACAATCGAGAATAAGGATAAAAAATAAAAAAAAAACCAAGGAAAACATTTAAATCATGTTAATGGTGGTTCTAAGGAAGAGGAAGAAGAAAATAAGAAAAAAAGAGAATGTTTTTTCAAATTTCGAATGATAGATGGGCAGGGCATTTGTCGCAAACGAGCAATAGCCACCACTTACATCCCATCTGTCTCTGCTTTTTCCTTATTTTTCCTTTCTCATTTATTGTTTTATCTTGTTTTACACCAATAATTAATTAAATTATTTAACATATTTAACTAATTATATTTATTTTTTATTATTATTTTTTATATTTTCTCTTCTTCTCTTTTTTATTATTTTTTTATGATAAAATACTTCCTGAATTTTTAAATCTCTGAGGACTCCAATAATGGCAGTATGTTTTCTACTTTATTTGCAAAATTAAAGCAAAAATGGATGCAATAAATATATGTGCAATGTAGAATGCGAAAAGACCCACTTAAGTGATCTAGTGGGTGACAAACGACTAAGTCGTGAGTCGTTCCTGAGGGACAATTGTCTATCAAGTTGTACCCTATAAATAGCTATCCTTTTCTTGGATTCTGTGCCTCAACTCTCCACCTACCTAGTGAATCTCTTCCAAGTATTCTTTGCTTTCTTCCTTATTTTTCTTTTTTTCCTTTTATTATTATTATTATTATTATTCTCTTTTTTTCTTCTTTTTTTTATTATTATTCCTTAAATAAAGACTGCTCGAATACCTCATCATGCCAAATTGGGTTATAAATAGGCTTCATCAACTCTTAGATGACCCTAAGAGCTATGAAAACCTTATCTTGCTTGAATAGTCTAATTTGAGATTTTTGAGACGGGTGAAGCCTGGTACTACTTTGATCTTATCGTCACTTAATACCAGAACCCTTGATTTCATGTTTTCTCCTTCACACACAAGGAGCTATGCCCTCTAGCTCAGGAGTTCATCAAAATTTTGGACTTAAGTTTTCCTCAAACACCTTACCTTGTGTGTATTGAGCCATGATTACATACCTGAGAGAGGTGGCACATACTTTGGACATCCTTCCTTCCACTATTTGTAGACTGATCCCCAAGAGTTCCCTTTTCCTTAGAGTATTTGCTTGATGTTATGTCTGGCTTGCTCAAGCACTATAGATATTAGATCAATGTTATCATGTTATATAGCTTTTCTTGGTACTTGATAGTGAGCCTTGATAGTTTAACAGGAGATTACTGATTATTTAGCATCGTGGAAGGAGTATGTTATGGACTGACCCCATTTCCTCTGATCTTGATTAAGAGTTTTGATGCTATATCTATAGATACCACTGCCTTCCTCACTGGCAATCCCTTATTACTCTAGGTGTGTAATTATTTTAAAGGTAGTGCACCCTTTATAGATTTTCACACTAACTTTTCTTATTGAAAAATGTATTCTTTCAAATTTTCACATATTTCCTTTGCCTTATTGTTGCCTGAGATAAATCCAACTCACCATAGTGGCTTTTTTTAATAGATCTGGTTGTAGGAGAAGTTAAAGCTATTGAAAGATCCACCCCCTAGAGTGATAGGCATTACATCTTGGGTTATTACTCCAACAGATAGAAACTTTATAGCTTCTTTTCTATTGATAAAGTGGCTGTTTGGTTAACTTTATAGCAAATGATGAGATTGCCTTTCGATGCCTGATGATACCTTTCTATTATGTGACCAAAGATGGATATTTAAGATGTATTCCTCTGTGTGGGTTGCATCGAGCCACCTTTTATATTACTACCCACTGTGCTAGATAGTTTAGAGAGCAGTAGGACATTGTCAGATATCCCCTATCCTTTTATGGTGGTCCCTTCTTTGTTGGTTTTCTTTCCTGATATCATAAACTCTGGGCTTAGCTACCCGTGAAGACTATCTTACTAAAGATTGCAGATTGTGACTTCTCCACTACCATTGAGTACAAAAGGTGGGTCACTAGCCATATAGTTAACAACAGATCATATTGGTTGAGGCTCACTGACAACGGTAGAGAGTTAGATGCAATAGAGACATTGTATTTTTATTTTCATTAGAAATTTTCAATTTGAAAATGTTGGATAAATTTCTTTTGATCATATTAATAAACATTGCATATAGATATGACATTTCTATCTAATTTCATTACATATGATCTTTATTTAACATTTAACTCAAAAATGCAAGTTATCTAATCTTGATGTGAAATCTTAAGAGCATAAAAACTCCTATCATCAATTAGACCTCTTGCATTTTCTTGATTGATTATTTTTCCTCTGCCTCTTTTTTTTACCTAGAATGCCTATTTTAGATTTTCACCTTGACAATGCGCTCAATTTTAGCAAAGTTATCTTTTTTTCCAATTTTTGACCTGCGAAGCTTTCATTCACCTATTTTTCTCTTTTGAATCTAGCCATAAAAACTTTTCAATTTGTTAATATAGACTGACTCCTTGAACTCATTACCATCACTATTGATCTAAATAACTACCTCTTTAAACAAAAGTTTATTCAACATGAAAGATCCTTCCTAAGTAGGTTTAAACTTGTCTCAAATGTTTGGAATTTCTACCCTTATCTGTTTAAACACCAAATCCACTTCTTTCAAAGGATGCTTCTTAACCTTCTTCCAAATGAGTGAGCTAACCTGTTTTGATAGATTTGGTTATGATAGTAAGCTCACATCCTATCCCTATCTAACAGGTTAAGTAGTAACAACCTCCGTCTGACCCACTATATTTTAGGTAACTCAGCTTCCAAGACTGTCGTCAAAGACTGGTGTTCAATCTCTACTGGTAGCACAACTTCTATTCCATTAACCAAAGAAAATAGGGTGGCTCTTATCGAAGTCCTAGCTATAGTCATATAACCCCACAATACAAAAGGCAGCTTATCAGCCCAATCTTTGTAAGTTTAAACCATCTTAGCTAAGATCCTTTTAGCATTCTTGTTAGCTACTTCAACTGCCTTGTTTACCTAAGGTCATTAAGGTGGACCTATGGTGTCGAATCCCATACTTTCTGAGCATCTGCTTAGTTTCAGCTTGGAACTACTTCCCATTATCTAACAATATATGGTGAGGTAACTCATATCTGCAAATCAAATTTTTCTAAATAAACTTGGCTATATCTCTAGTAGCTATCTTCTTGAAGAATTTGGCTTCTACCCACTTTGTAAAGTAGTCTATGGCAACTATGATAAATCAATGTCCATTCGATGCCATTAGATGAATTATTTCCATGATGTCTATACCTTATGAAGTGAATGGCTATAGTGAAGTAAGGTTACATAATTTAAAAAATGGTAGATGTCTCAAATCTACATACTGTCGGCACAACTGACACCTTTTCACACACTCTAAGCAGTTTGTGTCCATTGTAAGCCAAAAGAACCCTTGGTGCATAATCTTTTTTACTAAAGTTAAACTATTCATGTGAGCTCCACACACACCTGCATGTATTACCTTAATGACCTTCTTAGCTTCCTTTTCCCTAAGCACCTTAATTGAATACCATTAGGCTATCTCTTGTAAAACACTCTGCATACGCTAATAAATTGAGTAGACAGTCTGTAGATCATCCTCTGGTCCTTTTTCATGGCCTCTTCTGGAAATACTGATTTCTCTAAGGAGGTTTGAATGTCAAAATACCAAGGTTTTTAATCATCCACCTCAATATCCATTATTTCCTTAGCTTGAAAGTATGACTTATTAGAACTAGAGATCAACACAAGCTTCATACTTACTTCTCTCAGGTTATTTCACATTAATACCAAAGTGGCTAAGGCACCAGCTAGTTGATTCTCATCTCTGGTATATATCCAAAGGTACACACCTCAAACCGATTGCTTAAGGCCTTGAGACATTTGATGTAAGGCATCGATCATTTTTCTTTTACTGACCACTCATCTCTCACTTGATAAACTACCAAAGATGAGTCCCCGAATATCTCTGCAAATTTTACCCCTATAGTTACTAAGGCTTCTAACCTAAAGATATAAGTTTTATACTCTACTTTATTATTCGTGGCATTATACAAGATGAGGGTAGCTTTTCTCCCTTCGAGGTTACTAGAATTACTCTTACTCGAGCTCCCTTATTGTTCATAGCCCCATCAAAGTACATATGCCAACCTTAGATTGTTATAGCTGTAATATTCTCATTAAAAAACTTGTGGACCACTTTTTCCCCTTCTCATGATTAATCAGCGAAGAATTATACTACAACTCTCCCTTTAATGGTTTTTTTAGTGATATACTCAATGTCAAGCTCCTATAAGAGGATTAACCACCTGCCCATCTTCCCTAAAAGAGAGGGTATTTTCTGCAGGTATCTAAGAGGATTTTGCTTGGCTATAGCCTACACTTTATAGGAATAGAAGTAATGCCTTAACTTCTTTAAAGCCTAAATAACTGCCAAATAGGCATTTTCCACCTCTATATACTTAGCCTCGTATGGGAGGAAATTTTTACTAAGATAGTACACTGCATACTCGATCTTGAATTCATTTTCTTAAGCCATCATAGCTTGTATCAGGCTATCTTGTATGGCTAAATACAAGATCAAGGGTTTACTTGATTGCAGTGATCTTAGGATTGATGGTATTGAATGACTTTTGACAATCCTCATTTCGAACCACTAGCTTATCCTTTCTAAGTAACTTTAAGATTGGCTCGCAAATTGAGGTTGACTTGGCTATGAACTTATTGATGTATTGAAGCTTCCCTAAAAATCCTTTAATCTCCTTTTCCTTCTGAGGTATAGGCATTTCCCTAATGTCCTTAACTTTGTCGGGGTTTTCCTTTATCCCTCTATAATTCACCACATACCCTGGAAGCTTGCTTGAGGTAACCCCAAATATGCATTTCTTTGGGTTAAGGTAGAGGTTATATTTATTAATTCTTTCAAAGAACTTCTTCAAGCCTTAAAATGGTCTTCTCGGGTAGCTGACTTGATCATCATATCATCCACATAGACTTCCACCTTCTTATGGATCAAATAATTTCAAATCCTAGTTTCTATCCTTTGATAAGTGGCACCTGTGTTCTTAAGTCCAAATGGTATAACTCGATAGGCATAATTTCCCATTTAGTGATGAAGGACATCTTGATCCTATCCATAATCTTGTTTAGAATTTGATTGTACCCAGCATACCCATCCATAAAGTTATACATGGCACATGTAGCAACACTATCCATTAAGATATCTATATAAGAGAGTGAGAAGTCATCTTTAGAATAAGTTTTATTGAGATCCTTATAATCCACATAGACTCTGACCCTTCCATCTTTCCTAGCTATAGGAATTACATTCACTAACCTGGTTGGGTATTGGACCTTTATCAAGAACTTGGCTTTTATTTACTTTTTTACCTCTTTTTTGACCTTCTTAACTCACTTTGTCTCCTAGGCTTCTGCTTGACTGGCTTATAACTTGGGTAGGTTGGAATGGCATGTTCAGTTATCTCTTATTTAATCCTTGGCATGTTTTCATAGGTTTGGATAAAGACTCTTTCATACTTTTTTAATATTCTTTTAAAATTTTCTCTCTCTTTAGGAATTATATTTAATGCTAATAAGATTTCCTTTGGATTTTCTTTTGTTTTGAGATTAAATAAGCATGTATTAGTTGAATTGCTGTCAAATATGAATGATTTATGATCATGATTATGCATATTGAAATTAGAATAAACATCACATAAGTAAGCAAAATCATTCATATTATTAATATAATAAAAAATAGAATTATTCTCGTCCAAAAGTTCAGGAGCATAAACAATATCAATAAAAACATCTTCAATCTTTGGCTCAGCCGCAGATATCTCTCTAGCTTCCTTTTTTGGATTTGGTGCTTCAACTCCCACTTTTTCTTTGCCCTTACTCTAAACAATAAGTAGTTTCTCTATCATTATCTCCTTTGGCATGTATCCATCCCAAGCTGAGTGATGTAGAAGGATTTTTTTATTTTAGAAACCCTCAACTGGCTTGATAATTCCTTATTCCTAATTGAAGACATCATTAAATAGCTCAAAACCTGGTATAATCTTGTCTCCCACCATTTAAGGCTCATTCTTCTTATAATAAAGGCAAATCCCTAAGGTTAAGACAAAACTCTTGGAAATATGAGGAACTTCACCTGTTACACCCTTTCCCTTACTCTTCTTTTTTGAACTGATGTAACCCAGGCCCTTTCTATCTTTCTGATCCTTAGTGGTGGTTGTACTTTGGGGTCCTTGAGAATTCTTACCCAACCCAGCTCTAGGCATGAAGTGCATCTTCTTCAACATATTGATCACTTGTGGGCTATCAGCCAGACTATGCTTACTCTCATTATCCTAGATTACTAACATATGAAATCCACTAAATGGCTACTTTGCAATCTCAAGCACCATTACCTGATTCTTCGATGTAGCCTTGATGGTGACCACCTGACCATCATATGGTATCTTGATAATTTAATACAACGTAGAAGGCACACCTCCTAACTTGTGGAACCATAGTCTACCAAGTAACACTAAAAAATTAGTAGGGATAGGCAATACCACAAACTCAGCCTCGATTTTAACTAGCCCTATCTTTACTACAACCTTGAAAGTCCATATAGCCTACCTCTTTAAATTATCATAAGAAAATATGGTCAAGTTAGACTTGTTTGACATGCTCTAATTCAGCCTGAATATAGGGATAACTACTAGCGAAAACATTTTAATTGAAGAACCATCGTCTAGTATCATATAAGTTGTATGCTTCTTATTCACCTATGCCTTAATATAGAAAGGGCGATTATGATTTCTTCCTTTAGTGGGTTAGACTGCATTAAAGTACACAACATTCTCCCCAGTTCCTCCTTTAACAAAGTCTAATAGCTCACATGGTGAACTAGTAATGGCCACCGTAGATTCAAACAATGTGTACTAACTTTTGCCTATGTGATAGAGAGTGCCTCAACAAATTCCAAATGGAAATCTAGGCTTGGGTCCGTTTCAATTGCTTAATGATCTAATTTTACTCTACTTTTTTTTATGGGCACAGCAGTAGGGGCTAGTTATTTCTTAACCGCATGAACCACCCTTCCACTCCTGGTGACTGCCTTTACCTTACTCTCTCTCTTTTCATCCTTATCCTTACTTGTTCAAATCCAAACATCAATGGGCACTCTATCCCTTCCTTATCACTCCCGTTGGAATCCCAGCAATCAATCATAGAAATTGGCTAATTTTCTTCAACTGAGTTTATTAATTTGGGGATGCAATGAGTAACAGCCATATACTCATTCCCATATAGGTTTTTTTATCACATATAATTCTAGTAGGTTAGACCAAATCATGAACACAGAAGGCGGTACAACATTGAACCCTCTCTTTTTTTTCTCTCTTTTTTTAGGATTTGAAATCTACTTATTGTCCATCAAATCTTGAATTTTATTTCTCAAATTGCGATAACAATATGTGAGATGCCTTATGTGTTGATGGTAGGTACAATATTGATCCTCTATATAATAGGGCAACCCCTAACTCTTAGTAGGCCTTGCTGGCAATGACCGTAGCTTTCTTCCTTACTTAACTAGTCTAACACCTAAAATAAGAACTTCCTAAGATTGTAATGATACCATTAATTGGCCTCTATAGTAGATACTTTAGCTATTTTTCCAATTTTATTACTTCTAGTACTATTCTCAGCTACCCTATTATTGCTAAAATTCCCTCTTGCAACTTCATTAATAGCCTACTAGACTAAGTACTCACCTTTAATTTTTATGGCTATATCCTTCAGAGACTTCTAATCTTTCAATCCTTTCATCTTTAAAGCTTCATTTATGTAGGGACTTACACTTCTAACCTTTCTGCACATGTTAGGTAGTATACTCTGATTATAAAGGGGACCACCTTGGCTAAGAAATAAAAGGTGGAGTACTTTTTCTTCAGCTTCCATCATGGTTAGAGAGGCATACGAAAGAAGATTGGGATTTGCTGATAATAGAGTTATTTAAGCAATATAATTGTAGCACTAGGACAAAGGTCACTCTAAAAGACCTCAAATTGCTGAAATAAAAGCATGATGAGTCCTTTTATGATGAGTCCCGTCATCATGCTTTTATTTTAGCAATTTTAGGTCTTTTAGAGTGAACTTTGTCCTAGTGCTACAGTCATATTGCTTAAGGAACTCTATTGTCAGCAAATCCCAATCTTCTTTCATGCGCCTCTCTATCTAACTATAATGGAAGCTGAAGCAAAAGTACTCCACCTTTTATTTCTTAGTCAAGGTGGTCCCCTTTGTAATCAGAGTATACTACTTAACATGTGCATAAGGGTTAAAAGTGCCACCAAATTTGGGCAAATATGACATCTTAAACCTTTGAGGGAGTGGCTTATCCCCATCTATGTCCTTATCTTTAGGGCTTATTCCCTTAAGCAAACAATACTTGGGCTATAAACTCTATCCTTTCCACTATTTACTTAAAGGCAACATCCTCAGCATTAGGGCCCTTATTCCTTATAACTACCATAAAAAGGTCTTCCTCTTCATTCTTTTTCATATAATCGTTCACAAGCTCATGCCTCCCTTATCTCTTTTGTTCCACTGGCAGTACTCAAAGTGCTAGAGTATTTATCATGGTAGCATCCCTAATATGGATTGGCTTTACTATCTTATGAGCATAAGTTCTAAGCTGATTTTTAAAATTTGGTACCGAAGATGCCAACAGACCACCAATTATGGCTAACATCCTTTCCATATGGAATTGCCTATCTATCTTTTTGTCAAGTTCATCTCACACCATTGTAGGTTCAAAAGCAGATGCAGCTAACCTTTCCCTTAAATATGTGATCCTTGGCATCTCATCTATAACTCTTCAAACCTTATTTTGTCGTATCTCGTCATCCATTTCTAATGTAGTCTCTTAACTACCTGAGAACTTGCTTAAACCTAACTTTGAACTAAACTCATACCCTAACTCTAATCTCAATCTTGATAGTTCAAACACGAATCCCTGGATAAAGCGACTGTTTGACCTTTGAACCACTTAAATGAATATATGATGGCTACAAAAGCCAAGCATTAAGGATTGATAATTATAAAATATACTATATTTTTAGCATGTTTTTATGTTTTTAAATTAGTTAATTTAGTATTACTTTGGTTTATTTCATGTTTAATTAGTTAATTTGTGTGTTTGTAGGTTTAATTGCAAGTTTTGATGTTTTTAAAGGCTAAATTGAAGAAAGGGGGGACTTAATTAAAGAAAGGAGAATATTTAGGGTAATTTTGAAATTTGATAATTTGAAGGCTTGTTTCTTATGAAGAATAGAAAGAAAAAACTGATGAGAGTTGTAAAATACCTTAATTGAGCTCTGCATCACCTCACTCGAGCTAAATACACCTCTTCTGAGTTAGAAACACCACATTTGAGGAAGAAAGCACCTCACTCAAACTTAAAAAGGCCTCACGTGAGTTCCTTTTCCCTTTTACTGAGTTGAAGACTTTTAAACATGATAAAACTCTGTTACACTTTGGTTTAGGAAGTAACAAGGCAGTTAACTTCTTCTTTGGCAGTATAAAAGCATACTTAAGGCACCAGACTTGGGAGCTAGCTTTTAATTATGAATTTTATTTTTACTTTAACCTAGTTTTCACTTAGGGTTTAAAGGCTACAATTTCAAGTTCTAACAAAACTTCAAGAGCAGCTGAAGGGTTCTATGTGTTTATATTATTTAATTTATTTTGTTCAGTTTTTAAGATGAAGTGTAAGTAGTTTTCCTTACTTTTGCTAAAGGATACTTGAATCCCTAAACTTTTATTGTAATGACTTAGTTTGAGATTTAATTCAATACAAGTTCATTATTTCTTAGTTTTGAGCAATTTTTTTATCTCTGGTTGTTATTAGAATGATTTTTAATTTATTTGATTAATAGTTGATTATTGATTTCAAATATAATCTATGATATGTATGTTCTTGGATTAGTTCATTAGTATTGATGCATGATTATTTTTTGCAATTGAGAGAATTGTGTGTTCGTTAGAGTGGATCAGTACTAAGAAAAGTTAAACTAAGAATAGATTAAAGTTAAGTTTGCTTGAAAAAGAGATTAATGGATGTTTAAGAGTTTAAAATCGAATCTTTATGCTAAGTATTGAATTATTCCTAATAAGAAGGTTTAATGCTTAGAATGATAGTCTGAATAAGATATCTATCTTTATTTACCTGGTTTTTCCATAATCATTTGTGTTCTTTTGAAACCGAGTCATTGCAATATTAGTTAAGGTGGATAGTTCTTTAGCATAAGTTATTTTTATTATTGATTTTTACCAATTTTAATTACTTATTGTGTTTAAATCTAAGTTTAATTACTTGAGTTTCTACTTACTTACATTAGTTTCATCGCTTTAGTTAGTTAAGTTTTTGTTTTTAGTTTAGTTAATTCTTCATCACTATAAAAAATGGGATTTCTTTCACTCTTTGCATATAGTTTTCATTCAAAAATCTAAAATTTTTAACACTTACTCATTTTTCTCTTGGGTTTGATGTTTGAGATCATAATTATATTTTCCTATATTACTAGCCGATCTAGTGTACTTGCTAGACACCGGTCATTTTTTTGCACTATTGTTAGGGAAAAAATAACATTTATTTTTATTTTTTAAATTTTTAAAGTGGAATTAATGTGTTTTTCTTCTTCTCTTTCTATTCTTCATTCTTTTATTTAATTTATTCTTTTATTCTTTTTAAGTGTTGATAGTTTATGGTAAGAGGCGATCCAATTTTGCCTATTGATCCTAAAATTTAGAGGAGAGGATTAGGAGATTAAGGCAAATCAATATTAATCTAAAAGATCAAGGGCGTAATAACCTTAATGACCTACCTATAGATGATCCACCACCCAGGATGGAAGAGCAAGACATGAATAATCATGCTCAAGGGACCGGGTCTAGGCCTAGAACCTTTGGAGATTATGCTACTCCTAGGTGGAATAAGGAGCATAAGACCATTAAGAAACCTCATAATCAACACTTTGAGCTAAAACCCGCTGCCATCACCATGGTCCAAAAGAATTAATTTTTCAGGGATTGGAGATAGAGGATCCAACTCAGCATTTAGATATTTTCTTAGAAATTAGTGATAAAGTACCAATACCAAATGTGTTTATGGATGCTATTAGGCTTAAATTATTTCCTTTTACTCTTATTGGTTAGGTAAAAGATTGGTTGCAAATGCTACCAAGTTAATCTATTAGATCATGGGAACAAATGCAAGAAAGATTTTTATGTCGATTATTCCCACCTACCAAAATAGCCACTATTAAGAACAATATTCACAATTTCCAATAGTTGTATGATGAGCCATTTCATAAGACTTGGAAAAGATTTATGAGATTTTTAAAGAGTTTCCCACACCATGAAATTATTGTACATTAACTAATGTCTACTTTTTTATGCAGGTGTGAATCGGACTATATGGTCTCTCCTAGATGCAGCTTTTATTGGAAGTTTTATGAACAAGATACCTAAAAAAGCTTTCCTACTCCTTGATGAAATGGCCATAAATGATGCTCAATGGGTAAGTACTAGATCCACACAAAAGAAACAAGGCATACACAATATAGATGAAAAGGTCATGCTTAATCCCTAAATAGAGTTATTGAAAAAAGAGGTAAATGTGTCTATTTTATCGCACAGATGTGATGTTTATGTAGGAACACAAGGAGGACTCAAAAATAAAAGTGGGAAAGGTATAAGTTTAGTAGTTAAAGATGTGAATACTGTGAACCCTTATAATAATACCTATAACCCAGGGTGGAGAATTCATCCTAATTTTTCATGAAGAGAAGGGAACCATGCATTTACATTCAACCCTCCACCTAGGGCCCCCTTTAACCAAAATACAACTCCCTATAGCACCAACCATTAACCATACCAAAATCAAGCCCAACCACAATATCCATCCACATATCAATCTTAACTTTATCAACCATCAGGATTTCAATAAAAATCTTAACCCCCACAAGAAAGGAAACCTAACTTAGAGGATATATTTGCTAGCTTTATGACCACTTAATCCACATTCATAACTAGTTAAGATGCTAGATAAAAATCGTAGAATATTTGGATGAGAAATCAAGATGCCTCCATTAGAAACTTAGAGACTCAAGTAGGGTAACTTGCAAATTCTCTCTCGAATAAGACCCAAGGCATTTTTCCATCTAATGTAATCCAAAACCCAAAGGAAGAAGCAAAGGCAATCACCTTGAAAAGTAGTAAGGAGGTAAAAGAAGCTGAAATTGGTAAAAACTCTTTGCAATTGATGGAACCAACAACGAAGGTAAGAAATTATGAACCTAAAATTATTGATGAGTTACCTAGTATTATGGAAAAAGACAAAAGAAAGGAAAAGCTTATTTCTATTGTACTTGATGAGTCTAAGTTGTCTTATCCATCTCTAGCTAGAAAAAAGAAACATAATGAATAGTTAACTAGATTTTTAGATATTCTTAAAAAATTGCATGAAAAGCTATCATTTGCTAAAGCTTTATTACACATGTCTAAATATGATAAGTTTATAAAAGAGCTATTTTCTAACAAAAAACCTAAAGAGTGTAGAAATGGTTAAATTATCTAAAAATTATAGTGCAATTTTAATAAAAAATTCTTAAAAATTAGAGGATCTTGATAGTTTTACTTTACCATGTAAGTTAGGAGAAAATTTTGATGGACATGCTTTATGTGATTTGGGTGCTAGTATTAATTTGATGCCTTATTTAATTTATTAGAAATTAAACTTGGGCAATATCAAGGAGACCCAAATGACACTACAATTAGCAAATAGGTCTATAAAGAGGCCCAAATGCATAATAGAGGACTTATTAGTAAAGGTGAAAAATTTTATATTCTCAGTAGATTTCGTGGTAATGGATATGGAGGAGGATTGTAAGGTGCCATTAATAGTGGGATGGCCATTTTTGAACATGGCCAAGGAATTGATAGATGTATATGGACACATGGTTACTTTGAGGTTCAATGGTGAAGAGATGGTCTTTAATGTGAATAAGGTGATGAAACACCCTTTTATGACTTTAAAGAGTCGGTTTGTTTTATAAATGGTGTTCAAGAATGTTTAGAGGAGAAGTAAAAAGAGATTCTATTGGATGATGCACTTCAAGATTGTTTAATGCATCTAAAGAATAAAGAGGAAGTAGGAAGAAGAGAAAAAGAGTTGATAAAGAAGCTGGAAAACGAACATGATAAGGAAGGAACAAAGGAGGATGAACCATCCACTTTTAAGGGAAATATTCATGCCATTTACTTAAGTGAAATTTCAATCCCTTGGTATGCTAATATTGCTAATTATCTTCCAAGAGGTAACCTTCCAAAGGAGTTCACTTGGCAACAAAAGAAGAAGCTAAAAGCAGATGCAAGGCATTATCTTTGGGATAATCCTTATCTAATCAAGATTTGTTCAAATCAAGTACTTAAAAGATGTGTTCCATAGGAGGAGGAAGAGGATATTATGAGATAATATCATAAAGGAGAAGCTAGAGGTCACCATAGACCAAATCGTACAGTGCAGAAAATTTTACAATTAGATTTCTTTTAGCCCTCTTTTTTTACTGATGTTAAGACTTTTATATAGTTATGTGATAGGTGTCAACGTGTGGAAAATATATTTAAGAGGAATGAGATGCCCATGAATAATGTGCTAGAAGTTAAAATTTTATTGTTTGGGATATTGATTTTATAGGGCCATTTTCGAACTCATTTGGGATTGAGTATATCTTAGTTGCTATAGATTATATGAGTAAATGGGTAGAAGCAGTAGTTATTAGGACATGTGATGCTAAAGTAGTGCTTAAATTCCTTAGGAGAAATATTTTCACTAGGTTTGAGGCATTAAGGGTTATTATAAATGATAGAGGCAAGCATTTTGTCAACCATCAATTCAGAACATTGCTTAGAACGTTTGGCGTTAGGCATAGGATTACAACCCCATATTATCCTCAAGTAAATGGGTAAGTGAAAGTGTCTAATAGGGAGTTAAAATCAATCTTAGAGAAAATAGTAAATAGTGCTAGAAAAGATTGATCTCAAAAGTTAGATAAGGCTCTTTAGGCCTATAGAACTGCATATAAGATCCCTATAGGCATTTCTCCATTTAGGATTGTTTTTCGAGAAACATGTCTTTTACTGATCAAATTAGATCATAAGGCATTTTGGGTAACAAAACTGCTTAACTTTGATATGAGATATGCAAGAGAAAAAAAAAGTTTACAACTTAATGAACTTGACGATTTCTGATGGTGGTAAGACAATGCAACCCTTTACAAAGAGAAAATGAAAGGTTGGGATGATAAAAGACTAAATTCGAAGGACTTTGCTCCCAGGATGTTGGTTCTATTATACAATAGTCAGTTGAGATTATTCCTAGGTAAGCTGATATCCAAATGGCTTAGGCCATATCAAGTGTTGTCCAGCAATGAATTTGGAGTGGTGACTATCAAGAGTCTGAAGGATGGGTATGAATATAAAGTCAATGGTCACAGGTTAAAGCCTTATCATGTTTGACAAGTGGAGGTTACAGAGGCAATATGGTTTTTTGAGACTATAAAAAGGGTTATACAAGTCTAATGGAGGACTTTTTAAACTCAAAACTAAGCTCTTCAACTTTTACTTTAAATTTTTAAGTGAATGTCTTTAATTTTTGATTTACTTTATTTTTGGCATTTTTTGAGTGTTTTCATTGTTCAAGTGTGAGTTTGATTTTATTTGCTTGTTGATTCATGAAATTAGAGGGATTCTTAATTATTTCCTGATTTTAATGTGGTTTTGAGATATAATTCAATAGGTTGTTAGGTCTGCATATTATTTTGGCATGGTTTAAAATTTAGTTGTGAGAGAAAATAAATGGATTTTTCAAAGTAGAGATTTATTTGATTGAGTATGATTCATGTTACACTTGATTTATGCCGCAACTTGTTTATAGGATTTCATATTATATATATATGGTTTTAGCAAAGAATTGGGGAAGATTTAATTTGAATGAGTTGTAAATTGATAAGGTTATGTGAGGATTGATTAGTTTGTGAAGATTGAATTAAGGTAGGCAGGGAAAACACTAATTAAAAGTTGATTATATGGGAATTCTAAGCTTTCAAAATTATAGAACTGGAAGTTTTTCTTTTGAGTGCCTCACTCTAGTGGATTTGCACTCACCCAAGGTCCCTTGAATTTTGGAAATTTGGAAATCACCTCGCTTGAAAGATTTAAGCCTCTTCTATGGCCTAGCTGCAATCATTTCCTTACCCAGCACCTCAGCCGAGGGATTTTCAACTCACTGAGGCCTTACAGCTCCTTTTCCCAAACCAAACACCTCTCCTGAGGTGACATATGCCTCACTCAAGGTGTGTGTCCCCTCTATCCCAAGTTTCACACCTGTTCGAGGTGTTTTAGCACCTCACAAAGCTTTTTTATCCCCTGTCCCGATGCCATCACCTCAACCGAGGTATTGCTTCCCCCTTAGTAGTGCCCTTCACCTCTCTCGAAGTGTCTAGACACCTCACTCGAGGCCTTCGGCCTTTAAAACTCCACTCATCCACACCTCTTACCTCACTTGAACACACTCACTCAAACACTCTCTTCCTTGCCCAAGGCCTAAATGTAACTCTCCCGAGCTATCAAAACTCAAATAAAAAATTTAACATCTTTTTTCATTCATTTCATTCAAGTGTTTTTACTCAACTTAATTTTTGTATTAACATTTTACATTACTTACTATGAATTAAAATTAGGTTTTATTTTTCATCATTTGGGTTGGTTGGAGTTCATATTTGAGCTCAAATTTTGGGGTTTTTTGCACTTTATTTTTAGTGCATTTGTTGAGTATATACAATTGATTCTTATATTATTTTTTAGCTTAATATGGAGATGAAATTGCTTACACTTTTTCTTTGTTAAGTTGTGCACACAAAGTGTTTGACAAAATGCCTAAATGACTAATTAGTGTTGTTTTGATTACGGCTCGGACTATTTTATTCATAACTTTTGCTTTAGTTGTCAGATTACTTATTATAATATGTTTTTGAAAAGCTTATTTTGAGCTAGATGACTTATCATTAGGCTATGCCCTTTATAAGCGGCCTATTTTATGCCCTAAAAGTAAATTTAGACCTTTATTTTTTAGTTTGATGTTTTTAGGAGCATTTTTAGTTTGCACCTTTGATGTTCTATACTAATTATTTGATATTGTGCTTTGTGTAATGGCACCTAAGAAAGCAAGATATAGTGGTGCTTCTAGCTCTTTAGGAGTGCACATTCTAGCTTGTGTGGATAAAGAGAAGCATGACTTATACAAGTGCAATAAGAATGCAACATATGTCAAGCCAGTCTACTTGAATGAGTTATTCTTCAAAATTAGTGCTGGAAATTTATGAAAGGAAATAATGCCATTAATTAAAAACATAGGTTGGGAGAATTTTATTGAGAATAATCCAAAAGTTTAACCTTTAATGGCTAGAGACTTCCTTTATTCATTTAAATGTAACTTTATGGGTAAGGAGGATCTTGGCATTGTAACTTTAAGCTTAGAAGAAAAACATATACAATGAGTTTCTATGATTTTATTGAGCATTTAGGTTTTCCTTCGGATGGGATGAGTGAGTTACCTAATGCAACCCCAAGTAAGAATTGAGAATGGGTTAGAGATCCTCTCAACCTAGTAAGATGGCATGGCAGCCGAACTAAGGCTCACTTATTGAAAAATCATGCACTCGATGTTCTACATCGATTTCTTTCAATAATGATTTACAACGGTCTTGGTGGTTTGAGTGCCATAAATTCAGGTGAGATAATGCTATTGTGGTGTATGGTTGAAGGAATCAAAATCAATGGTGCATTCTATCGAGTGAGGAAGATAAAGGACCTATACAGAAATCTGAGTTGCATAAAGGTCATTTCTATTGATTGGATTGCTACCATCATGGTCAATGCAATAAAACATTAAGGGTTGGGGGATTCTCTTGAGGGTAAAATTCAATACATTGATTATGTGATGTTGAGATGCAAGCCACGTAGTCATTAAACCAATAGAGCTGAATATTTAAGTTTGAATCGAGTTAAGGACGATGAGCAACTGATTGATGTAAATGAGGTAGAGCCTGAGCACCAAGAGGCATCACCAGCTGTAGAAGCCTCTTCACCCTAGATTAATACCCTTCTACATCATATCAATGCTAGATTGGACATAAAACATTGATGATTGGAGATGATGCAAGATAGCATTGATGAATTAAAGCAAAATTCATATATATATATATATAGTGTGTGTGTGTGTGTATATATGTGTATGTATGTATGTATATATATATATATATATATACACACACACACACTATATATTATATATATACATATACACACACACACACACACTATATATATATATATATATATATATATAGTGTGTATATGTGTGTGTGTGTGTGTGTGTACCTATACTTATATATATGTATACATGTATATATGTACATATATACATGTATACATGTCTGTGTGTGTGTGTATACATACATACGTATATATGTATACATATATATACATATATACATACATACATACATACGTATATATGTATACATATATATACATATATACATACATACATACGTATATATGTATACATATATATACATACATACATACATACATACATACATACACACACACACATATACACACACACACACACATACATGTATGTATACATGTATATATGCATACATATATATACATATATATGTACACACACACACATATATATATGTATGTATGTAAGTATATGTATACATGTATACATGTATGTATGTATGTATGTATGTATGTATATATGTATGTATGTATATATATAATTTATATATATATCATTAAAATTAATTTGTTAGTCACCAAAGTGACCAAATTAATTTTGAATGTGTGGTCATATAATTTATATATTTTATGAAATGTTGTAATAAACAATTTATTGTTTGATAGAAATTAACAATTTTATCCAAAGATAAAATCAATATTCTATAACTAATAAATAGAAAATATTAATATATTTTATCATATATATATATATATATATATTTCTCCAAAGATGCTATATGCATTTGATGAAGTTTTTTTTATTTTTCTTATAAATTTTAAATGGCATTCTAATAATAATGATATGTATTGTTGCATTTACCCAAAGGAAACCTAACATAAATATTTATGTGTTTGCTTCCTTTCTAAATCTTTTAATTAATGAACGTTTACGTATTTGTAGCTATTAATCTTCACTTTCAAGATTCTTCTGTTACCTTTTTCACTGGTGTGAATTTCTCTGAATAGAGCAACAAGTCACTTTCCATTTAGGTGCTTTGGATATTAACTTAATGTTATTAGACGATAAGCCTATTGACCTTAATGATACTAGTACAGAGGCCACAAAAGCGCACCATAAGGCATGGGTAAGGTCTAATAGGTTATGCTTGAATTTTATGTGAATGACAATTGGCAACAACATTAAGTCTACTTTTCCTAGCACTGAAAATCAGAATATACATTAATCGATATACAAAAATAACTCTACACTAAAAAATTAATCTTCACTTCCTATTCTTTCTAGTGGCCTGCAGATGTTGACTTGAAATCGGTACTTATACTTCACCTTTGCATGCCTACACTGAAAGAACATCCGTGCTGAGCAATGGCTCAGTAGGGAGTAAAAATAATGCAATTGACTTCTTATCGAAGTCTCAAATACAAATAACATAATAACAAGCCTTTTCAGGATACAAAATAAATACATTTATAACAATAGTCCATGCATTAAGAAACATTATAATGCCATTTATCACTCACAATAATAATATCACTAAGAAACACTAACTTTTCACTGAAATACAAAGACATTTACACTATTAAATCATTTAACAATAATTGTTAACTAAATCACTTTCATTACTTGAACTTCCATTAATGGTGGATACGAGTATAAACACTTGACACTGGAAAGCAGTATCGAACAGACAAGACATAATAGTCTAAAGTCATTTGATACCAAAAGATATCGAAACACTACACTAGTCACGTTTCGGTGATAATACTTGCAATTGCGATCACTATCCTCTTTATAGGCATACCTATCTATCCACTATTATGTGTAATTCAAGCTTCAACAAGTCACTAATCACTAAAGAACATCATAATTATTACATTTAGAATCATAGGTTTAACACATTTAATAGAGCATGCAACTATTTCAATATCTCATTTCATTCATGTCCAAGTACACTAAGAATAAAATACATCATGCTCATCACTCATCTAATAATACATAACATTGCTTTCATTAATTATACAAATTCTTATGCATTAGGGCTTGGTATTTAACTTTACTTTACTAATTCATTATGCTTTATATTCATTTTATGTCATTTATTACGCTTTTTTTTAGGTTTAACATGCTCTATTAGTGTTTAAGAAGTTCTAGGTATGCTTTGGTAACAATTTAGGACCTTAAAATCAAATTTGGAAAGAGGTAGGGAAGGATCACGATCATCACTAAATAGGTATTGATTGTGACCTAAGGTTATAGGGGGTCACGGTTAGTAGCTCATACTTGCTAACTGTGATATAGATGTCACTTTAGTTCTAGACTAAATTTAGGCTATGTCATGGTCAGCAGGTCATACCTGCTAATCGTGAGATTTATTCTGCCCAAAGGCAAATTTCTAGTCTCAGATTATAAAAACTATTTGAAATATAAAATGGCATTTTTTACTGAAATGGTCTTCTAAAGTTGTTCTGCTATGTCTCTAGCTTTTAAAACATTAAAAACCACACAATTTTGACCTCTAAATCTTAAGATATCAATAAAATATTACAGACTATTCCAGATAATAAAACAACAAATGTCTGTCAACTTCAAGCTCAATTTTAAACACTTTAGAGGTAAATTCAGGTTTTGTTATCTTTTACAAAGTTGTTGATCTACGTCTTATCTTTCATTTTCAACTAGAATCATATTAATCAAGCATCTATAGATGGAGTTATACTCATTACACTGAAATTGGTTCAAGTTAATCTTAAATAGATTTTCACTTTAACACTTTCTAAGGCACAAATCATGTTTCTCATGCACTATAAAATCATTTCTTTACTCAGAAGTAAACTATAGATCATCTACAATACATATAGCAATTTAATTTAATTAAAAACACATGTAACAATAATATAAACTCCCATACCTCAAAAGTTGGCCAACTTCAATTCCCTAGAGCTCTTCTTTCTCCTTTCCTTTACTCTTGCTAGTTCATCCCGCCACTATGATCAAATTTTACTAAATTACCACTTATAATAACAAACTTATATTCTAAAGAAAAGAAGAAGAAGAAGAAGAAGAAGAAGAAGAAGAAGAAGAAAATTAGTTTCCTTTCTCATAAAACCCTGCTTTACTTACCTTGATATGTTAAAAGTCACTTAAACATACACACCTTTTTGATAGTAGCTTAAAGCAAGGAGATGGCAAAAAGAAAGTAGAGAGAAATGGATGGAAGTTTTTAGCTAAAAAGTGGCTGACCATCTCTAGGAGAAAGGCAAAATTGTCCCTTTTCCTTTTTGCTTCTTCTCTATTTTTCTAGAATAAAATACATGCTTGATCTTCATTGGACCACTTATGTATTTATTAAAAGTTACACTTTGCTTCCTTTTCTTTTACAAATTCTCACACTTGACATGAAGTTATAACAAAATTTTCAATCAAATCCTTCTTACTTTACTAGCAATGCACATTCATTCCAATATAATAAATTATAAAATTGCCCTTTACTTTTGCATTAATACCAATCACGTCTCGACTACATTTATAAATTCTTTTCTAGGATATACTTTGGGACCTTACAATTCTCTCCCCTTTAAAGAATTTCATCCTCGAAATTCTTCTTGTGTCACTTACCAAATCTCATCACTTGCATTCATATAACTTTGTCTCTATCAAACTTTATTCAATACTATATGTCCCTGCTTCTCTTATTCCTTATTTTATCTTTGCTATCATATCATTATTGCACTTAATGTATATCATGTTAGTTTCCTTCCTAGTTGAGGCCTATGCATATAACTTGATGCTTTCATGTCTTGTCAAATGATTTAAATGCAATGCTGTGAAAGAATGATGATTTTTTGTATGCAATAGGATGCAAATGTATGCTTTTATGTATCATAAATATTTGTCCCATCCCATGCTCATGTGTAATTAATTTCCCACACTATTGAGGAATTACTGATAGGTACAAAAAATGCCATACACTATCTAAATCATATCAATTTCATATAGGGGCTTCTGTACTCTACTATCTATCAAAAATAAGAACATCTGCACTAGCCATTGCACTGACATTGGATTTACACGTTTAGCTATCTATACTTTCATGAGGATCCAATACCATCTTTACTCTAAACAAGACAACATCTACTTTAAAGCCATAACACTACATAGATACATATGTTTAATCTATTATCTAACACCTTATTGGCCAGAATCATCTAAACTTAAGCTCTGATACCATAATATAATGCTCGCTCTTATTACCTTTTATTTACCCATTACTTTATTAAATTACCTATACAATTATACATACATAAGTATAAATTTAATATACTTAAAGTATAATTACAATTTTGTTTATTACATAGGTTCCTAATCTTCTAAATTAAGCAATATACAAAAATAACTCTACACTAAAAAATTAATCTTCACTTGCTATTCTCTATAGTGGCTTGTAGATGTTGACTTGAAATCGGCACTTATACTTCACCTTTGTATACCTATACGAAAAAAACACCTATGCTGAGCAATGGCTCAGTAGACAATAAAAACAATGCAGTTGACTTCTTATTGAAGTCTCAAATACAAATAACACAATAACATACCTTTTCAGGTTATAAATTAAATGCATTCATGAAAATAGTCTATACATCAAGAAACGTTATAATACCACTTATCACTCACATTAAAAATATCACTAAGAAACACTAATTTTTCACTGAAATACAAAGGCATTTACACTATTAAATCATTTAACAATAATTGTTAACTAAATCACTTTCATTGCCTAAACTTCCATTAATGGTGGATACAGGTACAAACACTTGATACCGACAAGCAGTATTGAACAGGCGAGACATAATATTCTCAAGTCACTTGAAATCAAAAGATATTAAAACACTACACTATTCATCTTCCGGTGATAACACTTGCAATTGCGATCACTGTCCTCTTTATAGGCATGCCTATCTATCCACTATTATGTGAAATTTAGGATTCAACAAGTCACTAATCACTCAAGAACATCATACTTATTAAATTTAGAATCATAGGTTCAACACATTTAATAGAGCACACAACTATTTAAATATCTCATGTCATTCATATCCAAGTACACTAAGGATACAATACATCATGCTCATCACTCATCTAATAATGCATAACATGGCTAATTAATATAACTATTCATGTTCATTAATTATACAAATTATTATGCATTAAGGCTTGGTATTTAAATTTACTTCACTAATTCATTATGCTTTATATTCATTTTATATCACTTATTATTCTTATTTTTTTTAGGTTTAACATGCTCTAATAGTGTTTAGGAAGGTTTAGGCATGCATTGGTAACAATTTGGGACCTTAAAATCAAATTTAGAAAGAGGTAGAGGAGGGTCACGTTCATCACTAAATAGGTATTGATCGTAACCTAAGGTTATAGGGGATCACGGTTAGTAGCTCATACTTACTGACCATGACATAGATGTCACTTCGATTCTGGACTAAATTTGGGCTATGTCATGATTAGTAGGTCATACTTACTAACCGTGAGGTCTATTCTGCCAAGAGGCAGATTTTCAATCTCGATTTGTAAATACTTTTTGACCCTAAAATGGAATTTTTAGCTAAAATGGTCTTCAAAAAAGTTATTCCAATATGTCTCTAATTTTAAAAACATGAAAAATCAATAATATTTACCTCTAAATCTCAAGATATCAATAAAACATTACAAACTATTCCAGATGACAAAATAGCAAAGGTCTGTCAACTTCAAGCTCAATTTTGAACACGTTAAAGGCAAATTTAGGTTTCGGGATCTTCTACAGAGTTATTGATCTATGTCTTATCTTTTGTTTCCAACTATAATCATATTGATCAAACATCTATAGAGGGAGTTATGCCATTTACACTAAAACCAGTTAAGTGAATCTTAAATAGATTTTCATTTTAACTCTTGTTAAGGCACAAAGCATCTTTCTTATGCACTATAAAGTCATTTCTCTACTCAGACATCAACTATAAATCATCTATAATACATATAGCAACTTAATTTAATTACAAACTCATAGAACAATAACATAAACTCCCATACCTCAAAAGTTGGCCAACTTTAATTTCCTAGAGCTCTTATCTCTCCTTTCTTTTACTCTTGCTAGTGCTTCCAGCCATTATGATCAAACTTTACTTAATTACCACTTACAATAACAAACTCGTATTCTAAAGAAATGAAGAAGAAGAAAGGAGTTACCTTTCTCATAAAACCATGCTTTACTTACCTTGATATGTTGAAAGTTACTTAAACACACACCCCTTTTTTATAGTAGCTTGAAGCAAGGAGATGGCATAAAGAAAGTAGAGAAAGATGGCTGAAATTTTTTGTCCAAGAAGTTTCCGACCATCTCAAGGAAAAAGGTAAAATTTTCCCTTTTTTCTTCTTGCTTCTTTTCTATTTTTCTAGAATAACATACATGCTTGATCTTCATTGGACCACTTGTGTAGTTATTGAAAGTTATACTTTGCTCCCTCTTCTTTTACAAATTCTCACACTTGACATGTAGTTATAACACAATTTTCAATCAAATCCTTCTTACTTTACTAGCAATGCACATTCATCCCAATATAACAAATTATAAAATTGCTCTTCACTTTTGTATTAATGCCAATCACGTCCCGATTACAATTACAATTTTTTTTCTAGTATATACTTTAGGACCTTACAATTCTCTCCCCCTTAAAGAATTTTATCCTCGAAATTATTCCTATGTCACTTGCCAAATCTCACACTTGCATTCTTTTAACTTTGTCTAGATCAAACTCTATTCAATACTATCTCTCCCTGCATCTCTTATTCCTTGCTTTATCTTTACTATCATATTATTACTGCACTCAATGTACATCATATTAGTTTCCTTCCTAGTCAGGGCCTATGCATATAACTTGATGCTTTCATGTCTTGTCAAATGATTCAAATCCTATGCTATGAAAGAATGATGATTTTTTGTATGAAATAGGATGCAAATGTATGTTTTCATGTATCATAAATGTTTGCCCCATCCCATTCTATAACATGTGTAATCAATTCACTATTAAGGAGCTACTGATAGGTACACAGAACACCATACCCTATCTAAATTATATCAGCTTCATATAGGGGCTTTTGTACTCTACTATCTATCGAAAATAAGAATATCTACACTGGCCTTTACACTAGCATTGGATTTACACTTTCAGCTATCTTTACTTTCACTAAGATCTAATTTCATCTTTATTATAGATAAGACAACATTTGCTTTAAATTCATAACACTACACAGATACACATGTTTAATCTATTATCTAATACCTTATCGGTCATAATTGCCTAAACCTATGCTTTGATACCATAATGTAATGCTCACTCTTATTACCTTTTATTTACCCATTACTTTATTAAATTACCTTTACAAGTATACATATATCTGTATAAATTTAATATAATTAAAGTATAATTGCAAATTTGTTTATTACATAGCTTCCTAATCTTTTAAATTAAGCAATATACAAAGATAACTATACACTTAAAAATTAATCTTCATTTGCTATTCTCTTTAGTGGCCTACAAATGTTGACTTGAAATCGGTACTTATGCTTTACCCTTGTGTACCTACATGGAAAGAACAACCGTGCTGAGCAATGGCTCAATGTGGAGTAAAAATAATGCAATTGACTTCTTATTGAAGTATCAAATACAAATAACATAGTAACATGCCTTTTTAGGTTATAAAATAAACACATTTATAACAATAATCAATGCATTAAGAAACATTATAATACCATTTATCACTCACACTAATAATATCACTAAGAAATATTAACTTTTCACTGAAATACAAAGACTTTTACACTATTAAATCATTTAACAATAATTATTAACTAAATCACTTTCATTGCCTAAACTTTCATTAATGGTGGATGCGGAGACAAACACTTGATACTGGCAAGCAGCATTGAACGGGCAAGATATAATAGTCTCGAATCATTTGATACCAAAAGGTATCAAAACACTACACTAGTCACCTTCCGGTGACAACACTTGCAATTGTGATCACTATCCCCTTTATAAGAATGCCTATCTATCCATTACTATATGTAATTTAGCTTTAAATAGTCACTAATCACTCAAGAACATCATACTTATGACATTTAGAATCATAGTTTTAACACATTTAATAGAGCATGCAACTATTTCAATATCTCATGTCATTCATATCCAAGTACACTAAGGATACAATACATCATACTCATCGCTCATCTAATAATACATAACATGGCTAATTAATATAACTATTCATGTTCATTAATTATACAAATTCTTATACATTAGGCTTGGTATTTAACTTTACTTCACTAATTCTTTATGCTTTATATTCATGTTATTTCACTTATTACGCTTATTTTTTTAGCTTTAAGTTGCTCTAATGGTGTTTAGAAAGGTCTAGGTATACTTTGGTAATAATTTGAAACCTTAAAATCAAATGTAGAAAGTGGCAGGGGAGGGTCACGATCATCACTAAATAGATATTGATCGTGACCTAACGTTATAGGGGGTCACGGTCAGTAACTTATACCTGGTGATCATGACATGGATGTCACTTTAGTTCTGGACTAAATTTGGTCTATGTCACAATTAGTAGATTATAATTACTAACCATGAGGTCTATTCTACACAGAGGAAGATTTCTAATCCCGGATTGAAAACATTTTTTGACCTAGAGAATGGCATTTTTAACTAAAATAGTCTTTTAAAAAGTTGTTCCACTATGTCTTTAGTTTCCAAAATATTAAAAATTACTCAATTCTTACTTCTAAATCTCAAGATATCAATAAAACATTATAGACTATTCCAGATGACACAACAAAAAAGGTTTATCAAATTCAAGCTCAATTTCGAATACTTCAAAGTCAAATTCAGGTTTTGGAATCTTCTACAGAGTTGTTGATCTATCTCTTATCTTTCATTTTCAACTAGAATCATATTAATTAGACATCTACGAAGGGATTTATGCCCTTTACACTTAAATTGGATCAATTGAATCTTTTAAATCGTCTAACATAAAACATATCATTGTACTATGGGAGTGTTAGAGAGTATGCCCTAGAGCCCATGTAAAAGGGATGAATTTCATATGTATGAATTTATATTCTTAATAAAAGGCATTATTCATATATTAATGCTATGTTTAAATACATGAGTTTGTAAATCTTAAATTAATAAATGAAATCCTTGATATTATAAACATAGTGCAAAGGCAATCAAGAAAGTGTTCATGATATGAGGTGTCTATTGCATGCAAATATGTTAATATCTAAATATCCCTAGTCATAAAATTAACAAGATAGGACATTGTTAATTCGGACAGACTAGCATATGTTATGCTTCTTGAATGGTTCAAGCAGTGGTTCTCATAACTGTGATTATGAAAGATAATTAAAGATAACATGTGGATGCTTGTTAGAAGAACAAGTTCATTGGAGACCTGCAAAGAGAATGCTCACATGGATATTAAATCTATGTCAGTGTGGAATCTCTTCATAGCGGTTGTGCAAGTATCCTTAGACTTGAGATCACCAAAGTTATCTTAAGTAGCAAGTGATATACTTTGACTCCATAACTGATTACTTCCAACTGAGGGTGAACATAGTTAGGAGGTTAGGTATATCATAACCTACTTGAAGATAGTTGAGTGATTGATAAAGGATTCACCATCCTAGATTTATTAAAGGAAGTTATCTCGCATGATTCTATAATTGCCTTGTTCAGAGAATATCTGGCCAAAGTAATATGCCAAGATGGATAGAGATCCATGAAGGGTATTTTGGGAACAATGGTTAAATTAATAGAACATACATAATTAGATTTATATGAGTTGATAGAAATCCATACTCAGAATCTAATTGAGATAAGAGTGGTGAAATGAGTAATTGCACAGTAACTGTTCTATGGAAGGGTATAGTCAGATCACTTGACTTTCTTGATATTTTGGTAGTCATGATGCCTGGCTAAAGGCTAATAATGACTTGTATAATAATGTATCATAAATATCAATAGGGATTGATAAAATGATTTAAAGGAGTTTAAATCATGTGAGTTTTAAATAGAACTCACAATTACATATTATACTGTCAATATGGACAAGAACCCAATAGGTCACACACATATAGAGAAAAGGATAAAATGGTAAAATGAAAATGATAATAATATTTGATATTATTATGGGGATAGAAAATTGAATAAGAGAATAACTAATTAAAGAGTTTAATTAATTATGATCAAGTAAAATTGTTCGCAGAACTTTTAAGAAATATTCTGTAAAATGAATCTAATTGAAATAATGTATTTCATAATTAATTATTATTGTACTATAAGTGTTATAGGATGATATAATAATTAATAGATCCATTGGAGGAATTAAAGAGGCCTAAAGAAGTGAAGTTGGCACAGAAACCCTCCAGAGGAAGGGTTACACGCCAACTACAAACAGAAGGCCTTAAATGTCTAATTCATGGATCAAAATAAATTAAATATATTTCATAAGTGTTATGGAGCCTACATATTTAATTTGGTTGGATTTGAAATTCATTTGGGTAATTAAATCTACGTATATGCACAAAGGGCCTAGTTTGTGGTTTTTGTGCATAGTCTTTTGTGAAAGGGCATAAATTGGATTTAATTAAGCCCAAATAAATTATTAATAATTCCAGAAGCCCAATTAATATTTCTCTAAAAATTTTAAAGAGCCCAATCGTATTATAAAGTTGGATTTTTAACCTAACTATAAAAATCCAAGTGATAGGGTATTAGGGTTAAGTGTGAACAATTAAGAGAAAACATTTTCTCTCTTTTCTCTAAACCCTAGCCGCCACTTCCCTTGCTAGCATCTCGGGAATTTTGGCTAGCCCTTGTTCTCTTCCTTAGTTGGTTCATTCAATCCTTCTCTAGTGTGGATTACTCATTTGAGGTGTTCGATCTTGGACACTGTGGTTTGCGACAACCCGGTGAGAAGGAAAATCAACTTTTCAACAAAAAAGAAAGGTGATTTTTCTTATTTTCATTAATATGTATATTGTAAATTCATGGAAAGATCAGATTTATTGGTTAAAAATTTTAAATTCCGCTTATGTATGAGATGCATGTAACCGATAAATTCCAACATGGTATCAGAGCCACGATTTTGCCATGAATCTACAATTCTATATTTTTCTGCGGAATAGTTTTTGTTTTTGAGTTATTTATTTCGTGAACTTTAAAATATCAGATTTTATTGTTCATGAATGAGAAATATTGATTTTTGGATGTATGAGATCAAATATATAAAACGAAAAATAAAAACGATTCATTTGAGAAAATAACCATTGAGAATGGCATGAATGGCTTTTATTTTTCAATAAAGTTTAGGGGCTGTTCTAAATTAAATTTTTTATTGATCCACTCTAAAATTTTTTTGATGATAATTTATGTGTTTAATATGTGATGTTAAGCCATAGGGTCAAACAAAAT
>JBBPFJ010000219.1:0-55727 GCA_037975025.1 Excoecaria agallocha
GTAGCTTATACCTGTTGATCGCGAGGTCAATTTTGCCCAGAGGTAGATTTTCAATCTCTGTTTGTATGCATTTTTAAACCTATAAAACAGTATTTTTAGCCAAAGTGGCCTTCTATAAAGTTGTTCTCATATGTCTCTAGTTTCCAAAACATAAAAAATCAGCCTAATTATACCTATAAATATCCATATATTCAACAAAAATCACAAACTACTTCCAATGATAAGGCAACAGCCACAAGCAAAATTCAAGTTAAATTTTTGCTATCATGGCAATAGATTCATCCTTTGATTTCTTGTAAAAATCAATATATATGAGTCTAGTTTCTTTTCCAATTGTAATTTCTTAATTTGAATTACTGTATCTCAAGATATCATCAAAATAGTGCCGAGTGGTCATTTGAACCCTAGAACAATTTTTGATAAATTCAAGAATAGTTTTCCTATTTCGGTTTTAAAGCATTCTTGAGCTAAATTTTCATAATACTAACCTATCATAGCATCTTGTAATCAATTTATCATGTCACCAATATAAACATATACAATCAATACCTTGTGTGGCTAGTTTTTCTCCCTCTTTCCTTTTTACTTCCTTTTTCCTTCTCTTATTGGCTTTTTCTTCTTCTACACATATTAGATTCCACAAATAAATATTTGTTTCCTATATCAATTCAAGCTTCCATAATTAAATCAAAAGAAGAGTAGAAAAAAGAGAATATTTTATCTTTTTAATGCTTAGCCCTAAATTCTCTCTCTACACCTTTTGAGCAACCTTGAGCATACAATTTTCTAGGGAGGAAATTGATAAGAACTAGCAAAAATTTTTGTGTTTTTTGACCCTTAATATGGCCAACCACCTTTCTACTTTTAAAACTCATGAATTTGCTTTAATATGGCCAGCCACCTTTCTGCTTTTAAATCTCATGAATTTGCTTCCATTTTCATAAGAATTCTAGCATGGCTACATGTCTTCATCCTATTGGTCACTTACTTAACTAATTTTTAATTGCACTTAGTCCCTTAGTTTTTTTCCTAAAAAGGTTTTAATAAGACACAATACATATTATTGGACATTCAAGGGAAAATGTGTAAAATAAATCTTATAATTATGAATGTCCATAACCCTTTAAAATTGATAGCATGACTTATCAAATGGAAAGGCAAATAATTATTGTCCATATAGGACATTTTGTAATATTGTCAATGACTTTAATGTTCGCCAGAAGTGTGATAGATCTTTTAATGAAAAAATATAAATCTTTGAAAGAAAATAAAATAAAAATTTTCAAAGTGATACTCTTGAAAAGGTAAAAAGCAACATAAATCAACAATTGTATATTTCTAGAAAAAACAACCCTATAAATGGTTCTAATAATGGTAAATTATATAAGTTATGAAAATGGATGATAATTGTTGTTGATAATATATTTACATATTTAATTGCTTATGAAATGTAATGTGCATGAGTCTCTAATTACTAAAAAGTATCGATATCAAAATGATTGGCCAAAAGGCAAAGAAGCAATTTATACTAAACTAAACTCATACAAGATATTTGGATTAGAAGTCTAAATATTAAAAGATGTCAAATATTTTTGCTATAAGAGTAGTAATTATCAAATTATTCAATATTGGTTATTCATGAAGTTAGTTGAAAGCCATGTGGTTGGGAGCCATAACTCAACACACTAAAAGAATGTGTAGATTATTATTCAAGAACAATGACCAATAATATTGAAATATGAAGAAATTACAAAATTTTCTTAAGTAGCAAACCAACAAATCTCTTCACCGAAACTCTACTAATTTGGAATTTAAAAAATCATGTGTGTAGTATTAAGGTGTATCAATTTAAGTAAATGTTACAATTATTGTATTTTTGAAGGAAAATATATTGCCTATGAATACTATACTCATTTTTCTTTGCTAAGTTTTTATCCTACTAGGTTTTTCTTAGCAAGGTTTTGACAAGGTATATTCATAGTGTATAGTCATTTAAGGGGAAATGTTATGATAAATATCAAGTAGGTGGATGCCTATCACTTATGTGGTTGAATGACAATTAAACTTTATCACTTCTACCAATTCAAGTAGAAGTCTAACTTTTCAATTTTGTATTTATAAATATCTCACTAGGTAAGAGATATGGACCTAGCTGGCCAACTATGACTATCCTAGAAAGAAAGGCTTGTGGCTTCTGGAAGGACTGTCTTCTTAGGCAAAAGATAGATCTATAAATCTTGTAAGATTAATATGAAGATCATGAATTGATGTTTAAAAAGAGAGTAATGACAAGAGAAGAAAGATGTTTAGAAATGCATGTTTTTTTATTAATAAGGAAGAGGCTTCAATAAATTATGCCTTCTTCAAAATGATACAACATCCTTATATAGGTCTCTATGTTGGAGAATTACATCACTGCTTGCGTAACCAAAAACTAAATAGGATAAGATTTACTTTCTTACAAAGAGGGATTCTTGATAAGATTCCCTGACACCATTAAATAAGTAGGATAAGACATTACTACTTTTTATAAAAATGGCTTACAAATTTAAATATAATGTAGGATACTTTATTAATTACTGTATTTTTTAATTGGTTCATGAGAAAGTGATAGATTCATATCCTCGAGATTTGTGTCTCCAAGATGTGGAGTTTAATCAAGTTCTACCTTTTCTTTTCCTTTATTTTGTTTGGGAGCAAGTTCTTTTGCAAAAAGAGGATAGATAATCTTGAGTATTGGGATCCTCTATCTCAAGAAAATTATTTCAAAAGAGATTTAAAAATGACCAGAGGTCCTAGGAATCTTGGAATAGGGTAGACTGAGAAGATGACTTAGCAGTATTAAAGACTGGTGGATGTAATGTTTGTGAATCAATATGGTTGAAATCACACAGGGAATGAAGGAGTAATTTTTGAATCTATAGATGAGTAGTAGGGTCTTTCATTTCGAAAGTACGCCAATGGAAGGCTTGATTCTATATCCAAAGAATCTATTAGGAGGGATTCCAAACATATGGTCTATAGAAAAAATAACTGACAGTATAATTTCTTGCTACTATTTTTGGTGTATTTTATAGCTAAAGGTCTTTAATGATCTTGAGAAATTCCTTTCTCCATAAAAAAAGTAAAGTATAAGACTCAAGAAATTTCCAATAAAGAGAGGACTGGTTGTCAGCAGTATTGAGAATCTCATAAATCTCAATAAGTGGAAAAAGGATTGCATGAGTGTAGAAGATAGAAAGGCACCATAAGAACCAAATTTCTTCTTCATAAAGGGGAAAGTCCTATAAGAATTTGAAAATAACAAAACATGGTTAGTCTATATGGCAAAAGTTAACATCATTAGGGACATTTTTTCTTTTAGAGAAAATGTGCATGAAATGGAATAGGTTTCTTTTGGCAAAAAGTTAAATATTAGTGGGATTATTGAGGAAATAATTGGGAGGTGAGGGTTTTTTTTTGGTAGAAGAAAGGTACTGAATGGGATTGATATTATGCCTAAGATTAGGGTTAGGTTGAGGAGGATTCATGATTAAGACTAAAAGAAGAGTAGAAGTTATGGTGATCAGTTGAGACGGTTTTGGTTTTGATGGTTTAAAAAGGTAGTCTGGAATAAGATTCTTGTCTCCTTTTATATGCTCAATGGTAAAATTATATTTACTGAACCATATGGCCCATCTGAGAAGTTATTGATTTGGAGGGCTCCTTCCTTTAAAAGAAAGCATCTTTTGGAAAGAAAAGCAGTCCATAACAACTATAAAATGATGTTCAATCAAGTGGAATTCAAATCTATTTAACAGCTAAGATTTCTTTGAAAGTAGAGTGATAATGACATTCAGAGCCCTTGAACTGTCCACTTGCATATCCATAAACATATTTCTCATTATCTTATTCCTCGAGAAGCATAACAACCCAACATTCATCACTAGCATCTGTTTGAAGGATTCTTTTGCCATTGGATGGAATGTGAAGAGGTAGCAAATTCTGAGTGACAGTCTTTATCTTTTGGACAGATTGAGTATAGATTACAGACTAAAATGGTGGTTTCTTTTTCAAAAATTGATTTAAAAGTTTGGCAAAAAAGCCAAAGTGTGTATAGACACTGGATCATGAGGAGTCTTTTATGATGGTTGCCTAATGATGAAAACTGTTCTTTAAAAGACAATAGATCAATGACAGTGAGGTCTTTTCTATGTTGAAACCTTTTTTTTCAAAAATGTTTTGAAGTGTTTTCATGCTTGATTTAGGTGTTCAAAGGAAGCAAAGTGTTGGACAATGAAAAATATCCTTAATCAAGGGCTTAAAAGTTAATTTAAGTAAGTTTTAAGCCTTACACAGTCGTGCATGGGCTTGCACACCCGTACCTAAGGAGAATATCACCATTATTTGGCTAATTACTGGATTTTTTTCATTTTTAGGTTTATACTCCCATGCATAAGGCCTTGTGCGACTATACATAAGTAGCATCTTACCTTTTCAGGCAAGTGGCCTATAGCACTTGAGTTACACGCCCGTGCAACCTAATATACCCATGTAAGTGAAAAGTAGGTCAACTTTTTAGATATAAATTAGTAAGTTGGTTGACTTTTGGGATTGCACACCCATGCATTTGTGTTTGCATAGCTGTGTAAGCCTCACTATAAAATGTTTTTGCCATTCTCTTTGAAAGAGGTTGGAAAAAATGAGGTTAAAAGAGTTGTTGTTATTATTAAGGTCTAAAATCCTTTAAGTTTTAAAAAGTCTTCTTTGGCATTTAGTTCTTCACTTTTTCAAATTGATTTTGACTATTTCAACACTAAATGATCCATGAATCTAACATTTGATAGTTTAATTGAGTAAGTACACTTAAGGTAATATAAAAAGCTTTTTTCTACCCGACTCAGTTTCCTAACCGTATAAAATTTATAAATTTGTCATTTTGAATGATATAAATTTTATTTGTCAATTCTATTGATCATACTTCATTGTATATTTACTTTTTGTTTAGATTAAGTTGTGAAATCCTTTCTACCAAGGATATATTTCTATGTGGTAGAAATTACTAGGCTATTTTTGCAAAATCCCTTTTTACCATTTTAGTTTTTTTTTTCTCAAAAAGTTTATTTTCTAAAAAAATCATTTTATATGTTTAATAATCCCTTTTTTCTCCCTTTTGAATCTTTTTTTTTCAACAAGGACTTTACTTTAAAAGGAGTGGAAAGCTAGCCCTTTGTTTGGTCAGCACCGCTGTGCATCACATGATGCACACTCATGCGCCATATCATGTATGGCTAAAGATGTGCTTTCCCGCCCTTTTAAAAATAAATAAGTCGATCGTACGTCGTCTAATGTACATTTCTGGATAAATTTTGAAGATTTTGTTACCCCTTTATTTTCTTTTTTATCTACTTCATATTTCTTTTAATATTCATTGTTGTTTTTAATATTATTGTCGTCATTGTTATTTTGCGAATAATCCTTTTGTGAGTGCAGTTGAGCGAGTGCTACAAGTAAGTCCATAATATCCTCTCTTTCTCATAAAATGGCTTTCTTAATCTCAAATCGAAAATGTCACAAAAATATTTATTGCAAAGAATTGGGATTTTTCACTAATTAAATTGGACCAAAGTCCAACTTATTACCTAGGAAACTCATATGTAAAAATTAGCTTTTAATAATGTAAATAATTCTTATACATAATTAAGTAATACGTGATGTTTCTTAAATAAAATTTGGACTGGCAAGTCCCTATCTTTAAACTCTCATAATGAAATACTTCTTCATAACCCATATACGAGGACCAAAGTCCTCATCAAAAAGATTACAATGAACTGCCCGATTTATAGTTATCTTTATCACTTTATTTTATGCCATGATTTACTGCTTTCTTTCGTGATTAGATTCACCTTTAATTTCTATATTTTTTCTAATCTTACATGTAAGAAAAGAGATAACATAATTATTCTGAAAGTCATTATATTACATTCATCAAAGGTAAAAATAAGAATGGAGTTCCAAACCATATTTGGGTTTTTAACCTCACGAGGTTGGAACACCCCTTTTCCTAATATTCAATTAGGCGGCGACTCTTTACAATCAACCTTGTGGTGTTCAATAGATGCCTCCTGGTTATCGATCATCAATGATGAGATAAAGACACCTCGAAATGCCATCTTATACCTCACTAGGTTTGAGATTTAACAAATCAAGTAGAGTCTTTTTTCTATTGAGAAGCTATTGATCAACTCAAACAGAGAAGCCTTAACCTATTTGGACCCTAAAAGTAGGATCAAACCATTAAAGGTCAAAGGTTTCCTCCTTTGAGTTCGATGATCCCTTGGTTTCGGGGAGTGATTAGGGTAACGATAGCAAAAGTGCATGTCATAGTGGCAACTCTACTGGAGAGTATTTGAGACTTTGCTCCGAAACTACTTTTAATCTATGTGACATAAAAATGCTTTTAGTTAAAAAATTTTATCTCTTTTTGAAATTTTATTAGAATCATGTTAGAGCATTAAAATAAGTTAGACATCCTAGTTTTTTGACCTCGATGCATTTTCGAAGCACTCCCTTATCGTTCATTCAATTAAAGGCAGTGTTAAGGATAATTACCAGCCCAAGTCTAGTACCTTTTGATATATTAAATAGTAACCCGATCAATTGCTATGCTTATGATAAGCTAGACCCGTTGGTAAAGACCATACTTGGGTAGCCTTCTAATTGAGTACCTGGACCAAAAGCCCATGTAGTGACATAGAAATCTCCAGTAAGATGTTTGTAATAATCTTACATTGCTTGTGATATGGTTCTTTTGTATTAAGCAAACTTAAACAAATCTAGATGTCTGCTTACCAAAGGATGCCATGCCCCCGATAAGCCTATTTTTAGTTTTTTGGGTCGCTCTAATAAGCATTGATCAAAACCTTTTTATGTGCTTTTCTTAAAAGTCATTATGCTACTGGATTTTTGTCGTACACCATATGTATTCATCAGTGTCCCTTATGGAACCATGGATTAATACCACCTAAGAAGAAGATTTTAACCATGTGTGTGGGAGAAATAAGGTGGAAAGGACTCTTACATATGGTTGTTGATGCTATATCTCATAATCATGCATCTGCATTTGCTCATGCATCACATTAAAAACCCTATTTTTGCAACTATAATAGAGCCATCATCACCCAGGTGGTTTCAGGGATTAAAATGTCATTTGGTTAAGAAATGATTTTCTAAGCAGATATAAGAATTAATATTAGGTCAAAGTTTAGAAATAGGATCTGATTCGGGTATAGAGAGCATTTTAGAAGAGATTTTAAAAGGGTATTCAAAGCAATCCATAACGGAAATCATGTATGAACTCACTATTTTAGTTTTCAAGATATGGATAAAAGGATGGATGATTTTGAAAGAAAGATGATGCCAATGTCTGCAAGTCTCACAGCTAGCTAGTTGCACTAGCTATTACTCGAGTCAAACCAACCTTTGTCAGGGAGATTCCAACAGCATCTATTGTGACACCCTTACTACCAGCAAATTTAGGAATTTTGCTACATGAGGGATAGAAAGAGATGTCACTAGAGGTGATCCTGAATGTGATTTTACAACTAATTAAAGGAGGAATTATGAGGCCCTTAAGTACTGAAGAATCTTATCCTTAAAGAGGAAACCTTGCAGTGAAGAAGATGAAAGAGAAGTTGGAAGCTTTGATAGGATGTTATCTGATAAGTGTGAAATATATATAGTTTTTAATAAATTTTTAGTTAAGTTATTTAGTTGTTTTGGTTTTATTTAAGTTAATTTAGAGTTAATTTAGTAATATTTATGTTTTTGAGGTTAATTCTGTATTTTGTTTGATTTTCAGGTTTAAATTGATATAAAAGGGTTTAAAGTGCAAAAAGGATAAAGTTTAGGGCTAAAAGCGCAAATATGAGAAAGTTAGGCAAGAAAACGAGCGTCCAATCCAGAGCCTTGAGACGTGACCATGTGAAAGTACTGAAGAGTTACACACGTGGCCACGTGGAGAAGAAAGCAAGAGGAACCGTGGCCATGTGATGAAAGGTGAAGAAATGAAGAATGAAGACCCATGGCCACGTGAATGGGAAACTAAAGAAAACTATGCAACCACGTGACCACGTGGATTCCCAATGAAGGACCACACGTGGCCATGTGTGGAAGAAGAACTAAATGGGACGTGCCCACGCGTGGAAGAAGAAGTAATTGACCCGTGGCCACGTGATCTAACTCTCCCATGTCGCGAAGGATTTACGAGCTTCCTGTTTAGCAGAATTTGATTCCTATTTTATGACCAAAGTTTAACAAGGAGTCTACTACAATTCTTGCCTATAAATAGCAGTCCAAAACACAGAAGAGGAGGCATCAATCCTTAGAATTATTCCTTAGAATTAAGCTTTCTTTTCTTAGTTCTTTGTTTTTACAGTTTTTTCTTCAAACGTTGTTTTTAATTTAAGAATGGTTTGTGAGTAGTTTTCTTTAAATTTTGCTAAAGGATACTTGAATCCTTGACTTGTATTGTTATGACTTGAGTTTGTTCTTAAATTTTAATACAAGTTGATTATTTCTTGTTTCTTAAACATAGTCTTATCTTTTCTCAATTTTAAGTTGATTATTAACTTGATTAAGAATTGGTTAATTAATTTGTTTAAGTTGATTAATGATTTGCATGCTCTTAGGTTAATTTAGTTGAATTAATGCATGGTTATAATCTGAATAAGCTATAATTGTGTGTTGATTTGAGTAAGTTAAGATTAAGAAAATAGTAACCAAGAATAGGTGAAAGTTAAATCTCTTGAGAAAGGCTTTAATAGACATCTAGGGGACTTAATTCAGTTCTTTATGCTAAGTGTTAAGTTTATCTGAATAAGAAAATTTGATGCTTGGAATGATAATCTTGAATAAAGTTATCTGGTTTTATTAAACTGAATTCCTCATAATCACTTGTATGTTTTCTTTTAATTAAGTCATACCAATATTTGTTAAGGTGGATAGTCCTTTAGTGAAAGTTGTCTTTATCATTGATTTTTAACTCATTCGATTTACTTGCTTTCAATAAATCTCTTCTTACTTTAGCTTTTTCTATTATTTTAATTTAGTTTAAATTATTGTTTTCAATTCATCACAACTTTGGGATTTCTCTTCTCTCTTTACATACAAGATTGGTTTTAAAATTGAAATAGCACATACAAGCACAAGTTTCCCTTGGGTTCGATATTTTGGGTCATAATCTTATTTCCCTATATTACTAAGCCAATCTAGTACACTTGCTAGACTCCGGTCAAGTTTTTGATACCGTTGTCGGGGATACATTGGCGTTTGTTTGTTTATTTTGATTTTAAAGTAATTTTTGCGTGTTTTTCTTCTCTTCTTCATCTAATTTCTTGTTTTCTTTTTAGGTGATTAGTGGTTTATGGTGAGAGATAACCCCATCCTTCCCATAGACCCTGAAATTGAGAGGACA
This sequence comes from Excoecaria agallocha, assembly GCA_037975025.1. Classification (NCBI taxonomy): domain Eukaryota; kingdom Viridiplantae; phylum Streptophyta; class Magnoliopsida; order Malpighiales; family Euphorbiaceae; genus Excoecaria; species Excoecaria agallocha. The sequence continues at coordinate 9,455 of JBBPFJ010000219.1, forward strand.
TTCCATAGGAATAAAAGAGGCAATATGAACGATCCAGAAATTGAACAACCTATGAATGATCCACCACCTAGGATCGAAGAGCAGCACATCCCCCACCAAGCTCCCTGGAATGGGTATAGACCTAGAACCATAAGGGATTAGGCTATCCCTAGGTGGAATGAAGAACATAGGACTATTAGGATTCCTCACCACCAACCCTTTGAGATTAAACCCGCTACCATCGCTATGGTACAAAGAAACCAATTTTCGGGTTCGGATATAGAGGATCCTGCACAACATTTGGATATGTTATTAGAAGTGAGTGACACTGTGCAAATTCCTAATGTATCGACTGATGCAATTAGGTTAAAACTCTTTCCATTCACCCTAATAGGAAAAGCTAGGGATTGGCTGCAAATGCTACCAAATCAATCCATCCATTCTTGGCAACAAATGCAAGAAAAATTTCTTTGCAAGTTCTTCCCACCTACTAAGACTGCCCTCATTAGGAAACAAATTAGTGACTTCCAGCAATTTTATGAGGAGCCATTCCATGAAGCATGGAAAAGATTTAGGAGACTTTTGAAGAGTTGTCCACATCATGAAGTTCCTATTTTTCAATTAATGCATATTTTCTATGCAGGTGCCCATCCATCAACAAGATCTTTGTTAGATGCAGCTTCAAATGGAAGTTTCATGAATCAAATTCCCGGGAGGATGCATTTTTACTCCTTGATGAGATGGCCACCAATGATGCTCAATGGGCAACCTCTAGAGCAACTCAAAAGAAACAGGGAGTTCATAATATTGATGAAGTAGCCATGTTAAAAGCTCAATTAGAATTAATGGAAAAAAGGCATTTAAAAGAAATAAATGAGCTTAAAGCTAAAAATGTCTCTATGTTATCTAATGAAGTTGATTCTTATGCAGGAATTGCAGGACCTTTGGGAATGAAGAATAATGAAGTTATGGTGGAAGAAGTGAATGCCTTGAATCCGTATAGCAACACTTACAATACGGGGATGGAGAAGCCATCCAAATTTTTCATGGGGGGAAGGTAATCAAGGTTCTTCTTCTAAGCCCAATCCTAGACCCCAATTCAACCATAATCAAACTTTCAACAATCAACTTCCATACCAAAACCAAGCTCCACCTCATTACCCAAATCAATACCCATCACAAGCATACCACCAACCACCCGATTTTTAAAAACCTCAATCTCCTCCTCCTCAAGAAAAGAAATCTAATATTGAAGAAATGATTGCAAATTTCATGACTTCCCACAACTCAATTTTAGCTAGTCAAGATGCTAGATGGAAATCGCAAGATATTTGGATGAGAAACCAAGAGGCATCCATTAGGAACCTAGAGAACCAAATGGGGCAACTTGCTAGTTCTTTATCAAACCGTGCTCAAGGGACATTTCCATCCAATGTAGACCAAAATTCGAAGGAGGAAGTCAAAGCAATCACATTAAGGAGTGGGAAGGAGTTAGAAAAGACTGAACTTGGTAAGAATTCTTTTCAAAAGGTGGAACCGACAACGGAGGTAAGTGTTTCTAATTCTAAAAATAATGAAAAAGTGCCTCCTACAGTTGAGAAGGGTAAAGGTAAAGAAAAGCTTGTTTCTACTATTCTTGATGAATCTCAATTACCTTTTCCTGTTCTAGCTAGAAAAGAGAAACAAAATGAACAATTGAGTAGATTTTTGGACATGTTTAAAAAGCTACATATAAACTTACCATTTGCTGAAGCTTTATTACACATGCCTAAATATGCTAAATTTATGAAAGAATTGTGCTCTAATAAGAAAAAGCTAGAAAGCATAGCAACGGTTCAATTATCCGGTAATTGTAGTGCTATTTTAACCAATAAAATTCCTGAAAAATTAGAAGATCCAGGTAGTTTTACATTACCTTGTGAATTAGGTGGAAATTTTGTTAGAAATGCTTTATGTGATTTGGGTGCAAGTATTAATTTGATGCCTTATTCAATTTGCAGGAAATTGAATTTAGGTGATTTAAAGGAAACCCAAATGACGCTTCAATTGGCAGATAGATCGGTAAAGAGGCCAAAAGGAATAATTGAGGACATATTGGTAAAAGTAGGAAATTTCATATTTTCGGTTGATTTTGTGGTGATGGACATGGACGAAGATAGAAAGGTACCATTAATTGTGGGGAGGCCATTCTTGAATACAGCAAGAGCCTTAATTGATGTTCATGGATAAACGGTTACTTTAAGATTTAACGAGGAGAAAATGAGTTTTAATGTCAATAAAATTTTAAAATACCCCTCGTATGATTTTGAAGAATCCATTTATTTTGTCGATGAAATTCAAGAATGTGTTAATGCAAAACAAGAGGAAATCATTCTTAATGATGAACTTCAAAGTTGTTTAATGCATCCCAAGGAAGTGGAAGAGTTGGAAGCAAAGGAGATAAAGTTGATACAAAATTTAAAACAAGAGCATAGTAAATATGATGAAAGGGAGGATGAACCGTCCCCTCCTAAGGGAGATTCTGAGCTTAAAGCAGTTTCATCTCATTTGCAATATTTATTTTTGAATGATAATGCTAAGCCAGTAATTAATCCATCTTCATTGACAGGGTTGGATGAAGAAATGCTCATTGAAATCCTCAAGAAGCACAAAGGAAAAATTGATTGGGTAATATCCGATTTGAAAAGGGTTAGTCCCAGCTATTATCATACACCCATGGAGGATAATTCTAAGCTGGTAATACAACCTCAATGAAGTTTCAATGAGCTTGATGCAATTCAACAATGGTTATATGACAATGAAGCCTTTTATAAAGAAAAGACTAACCAAAAGATGAAATCAAAATGGGGCAAACCAGACCAAATCAAACAAAAAGAGGTTGCTAAAGCAACCATGATTCTTCAAAAAACTTAAAAATGGTTTGGAAAGTCTAGCTGGAGACTTTAAAAACTCAGAACTACTAATCTCTCTCTCTTTTCTTTTTACAGTTAAGTTTTTGTGTTTTTACATTTTTGTGTGTTTATGTGTTTTGATTCATGAAAAGAGTGAGTAAATCAAGGTTTTTAAAATGAAGACATGTTTTTTTCCTGGAAAAGAATTGGTGTTTTAAAAGCTTGATATAGCAAAATTGCATTTAAGGAAGTTTCATTATGCATATATGTTTCAAAGATGCACGAGAGGCAGGAAAATACATGGACACGTGACCACGTATGGTTCTTTCCATGAACCTCACATGGCCACGGGTTTCTGCACTCCCAAGATCATCAAAATCATGTGAACACGTGTATTTCAAGTAAAATATCAAGTGGCCACGGCATGAAATTCTGTCTCCTGCTTTTACATGTCACGTGACCACGTGAAGTTTAAAGAAGCACCATCACGTGGCCACGCATGCCCAATGAACTAAGGCACACGTGACCACGTGTGGTTCCTCTCATGAATCTCACGTGGCCACGCTTAATCCTCCAGCCTTAAAAATGCTTTCACGACTTATTCTTTTTCATCTTAATTTTGTTCTAACATGTTCTTTCCACTTTCACCTCCACCTGAATAGATCTTTGTTTGCTACGGACAATAATGTTTTGAGGAGGGGGTCACCTCCTTTCAGGGAGTTTGTCTTCGACTTTACTTTTCTTTTTCATGAATCAAACTTTGTTATTTTTGTGTTTTGTGTTTTGTTTTGTTTTCTTTTATTGTGTTTATGTTTAGTTTTAGTTTGTAAAATGTATTAAAGACTTATGTAGTTCACCTTTTCATTTAATTTATATGAAAACTTAGTTTGCCCTAGTTGACTTCAAAACTTGAACACTTTGAACTTGGATATGGAATATGCATGTTTTGCACCTTTGCTTAGCAAGAGAACATTTATGTTGTTTAATATACTTTTTGATGGGTTAATCTTCAACTTGATAAATATTTGTTAGTTTCCAAACTCTAAAAAGCACTTAGACCAGTTTTTAACTTGGAAAAAATCAATACAATAAAGTAGTGCAGTAAGAAAATTTAGAGCACTAGAACCTTCCTCATCACCCTTCAAAGCATATGAACAACTTAAGCAACTTAGAAAATGATCTAGGCAATAATTTTCTTGATAAACTCTCTTAAAAAAATTATGTCCTACCTTGATGAAATTATCCTTTGATTAACCATTTTGAGCTTATAAAGGTATGCTTAATGCGTATCATTAATATTTTCTTGTTATACCTAATGTTTTAACCATATAACCTAAAAAGCTTTTATCTCACCTTATGGAATTGGCCATTTTAGGATTAAAGAAATGAGTGAAAAGAGTAAAGTTTTATTGGGTGTAGTAAGAAAGTTGTAACAAAGTTATTGATGAAGTCAATTGAAAATATACCTTGTATTACCTTGAGGTTAGCTTGTAAAGGCTAGTAGTTTAAAAACAAAAAAAAGAACGTTTTGAAGTTTGAGAAAAAAGAAAGGAAAAAGAGAACTAGCAAATATGAGAAAAAATATAAGTGTGGTGTAGTACAAGGAAAAATGGAAAAATATTGACTTCTTGGTGAAAGAACATAAAGAAAGTTTGGAATCAAGGCAAGGATGAGCAAAATATATATACTAAGTTATGGGGTTTTGTAATCTATTTGGTCTTAGAGTGGCTATATTCATGTTGATTATCTTTTATCCATTCTTTGATAAACATACCCTTAGCCCCATTACAACCTTGAAAAGACCTATGTGATTTTAAGTTTGTTTTGAGTTGTTTAGCGGAGATGACCTACGGGTTTCGGTGCTAAAGGAGAGGCCTATTGTGTTTCTAGAGTTTCAAGCATGAAACCGATTGTATGCTTATGCATTCATATATTTTATACTTCATTACTTAGTTGTGTTGATATTTTGATTTTCAAAATTGATTAAAATGATTTGGTCTTGCACACACTCAAGGAAACTAGTTTATATTCTCTTGTTGAAGTTAATCTATTTAGAGTTTATGTTAAGTGCTCTTGTTAAAATGCTAAGTTTGGTTTTAAAATTGCATATCTTTGTTCAAGTTTGATGGTTTTGAAGGTGGGATTGTTCTTATTTGCTTGAGGGCAAGCAAGGTTTAAGTGTGGGGTATTTGATAAGTGTGAAATATATATATAGTTTTTAATATATTTTTAGTTAAGTTATTTAGTTGTTTCGATTTTATTTAAGTTAATTTAGAGTTAATTTAGTAATATTTATGTTTTTGAGGTTAATTCTGTGTTTTTTTTGATTTTCAAGTTTAAATTTATATAAAAGGGTTTAAAGTGCAAAAAGGATAAAGTTTAAGGCTAAAAGCGTAAATATGAGAAAGTTAGGCAAGAAAACGAGCGTCCAGTCCAGAGCCTTGAGACGCGACCACGTGAAAGTACGTAAGAGTTTCACACGTGGCCACGTGAAGAAGAAAGCAAGAGGAACCGTGGCCATGTGATGAAAGGTGAAGAAATGAAGTATGAAGACCCATGGCCACGTGAATGGGAAACTAAAGAAAACTATGCAACCACGTGACCACGTGGATTCCCAGTGAAGGACCACACGTGGCCACGTGTGGAAGAAGAACTAAATGGGACGTGCCCACGTGTGGAAGAAGAAGTAATTGACCCGTGGCCACGTGATCTAACTCTCCCATGTCGCGAAGGATTTACGAGCTTCTTGTTTAGCAGAATTTGATTCATATTTTATGACCAAAGTTTAACAAGGAGTCTACTACAATTCTTGCCTATAAATAGCAGTCCAAAACACGGAAGAGGAGGCATCAATCCTTACAATTATTCCTTAGAATTAAGCTTTCTTTTCTTAGTTCTTTGTTTTTACAGTTTTTTCTTCAAACGTTGTTTTTAATTTTAAGAATGGTTTGTGAGTAGTTTTCTTTAACTTTTACTAAAGGATACTTGAATCCTTGACTTGTATTGTTATGACTTGAGTTTGTTCTTAAATTTTAATACAAGTTGATTATTTCTTGGTTCTTAAACATAGTCTTATCTTTTCTCAATTTTAAGTTGATTATTCACTTGATTAAGAATTGGTTAATTAATTGGTTTAAGTTGATTAATGATTTGCATGCTCTTAGGTTAATTTAGTTGAATTAATGCATGGTTATAATCTGAATAAGCTATAATTGTGTGTTGATTTGAGTAAGTTAAGATTAAGAAAAGAGTAACCAAGAATAGGTGAAAGTTAAATCTCTTGAGAAAGGCTTTAATAGACATCTAGGGGACTTAATTCAATTCTTTATGATAAGTGTTAAGTTTATCTGAAAAAGAAAATTTGATGCTTGGAATGATAATCTTGAATAAAGTTATCTGGTTTTATTAAACTAAATTCCTCATAATCACTTGTATGTTTTCTTTTAATTAAGTCATAGCAATATTTGTCAAGGTGGATAGTCCTTTAGTGAAAGTTGTCTTTATTATTGATTTTTAACTCATTCGATTTACTTGCTTTCAAAAACTCTCTTCTTACTTTAGCTTTTTCAATTATTTTAATTTAGTTTAAATTATTGTTTTCAATTCATCACAACTTTGGGATTTCTCTTCTCTCTTTACATACAAGATTGGTTTTAAAATTGAAATAGCACATACAAGCACAAGTTTCCCTTGGGTTCGATATTTTGGGTCATAATCTTATTTCCCTATATTACTAAGCCGATCTTGTACACTTGCTAGACTCCGGTCATTATCAATAGCGAAAGGAGTAAGTCCTGAGGATATTGATTTAGATGGTAAAGATGCTTTGCCTAGTCAATTCAAGATGCTTGATTTGATGAAGTTTAATGTTACATCTGACCCACTAACTCATATCAAACAATAAGCTCTGCTCAAGAAAAGAACTAGCCTTACTAAAAGTCAGAAAATGGATTTTTTTAGTCTCAACATATTGGGCCCTAATGTTGACTGGTATCACAACTTGGATAGGAAAACTAAGAAAGATTAGGTGAGGTTGACATAGGAGTTCTTTAAGCAGTATGATTGCAACACCTATATGGAAGTCACCCTGGAAAATTTAAAGTTATTACAATAGAAACCTAGGACCCTTCCATGAGTATCTCACTTAATGGAGGAGTAGAGTTTGAGATAAAAAAAAAACCTGACAAACAGGACTAGATTCCATTATTCATTTGAAATACTAGCTTTTACCTGAAAAAGGGTCTCAAGATGAAAGGGTTGAAAGATTAAGAATCTTTAAAAGATATAACAATTAAAGTCGAGGGAGAATATCTGGCAAAGAAAGCTAGTGTTATAAGTTCAAATAGTAGGGGTTATAGTAGCAACAAGTAGGGTTTCAAAAACTCGAGTTTTGGTAAAAATGTTAGTAGCAGTTGTGGTAGTAGAGGTAATGGTGGAAGAACTGTAGAAGTGTTGACTACAGGGGTCAACTAATGACATTACTAAAAATTAGGGAAGTCACTATCCTGGTGCCTTAGCAGGCTGATAAAAGAAGGAAAGTTACAACCAATGCTGTTTAAGCTCATAAGGAGTTAGGGTCAACTAGGACACGGGTTTGATTGGTATTATGCCTTCCACTAACATACATGGTATGAGATTGATTATTATCATACCTTGAGGTATCGTATCCAAGATTTGATTGATTCTTAATAGATACCTGATCCTGATAAGAGAGCTAAGAAGAAAGAGGCTTACCACGTAATGCCACCACCAATATTCATGGTTGGATCCAGGTTGCTAGAATGGTATGTTCTTAAAGACTTGTGTGGTAATGAGTACTTGGCTATCACAAGCCAGGCTCAAGAAAGTGACAATAGTTTAGATTCAAGTGCAGAGGAATTGATAAAAGTAAGGGAATTAGTTCAACTGGAGGATATATGGGATATAAATAGTGAAGTAGGCTCGGTTAAGGTTGAAGAGAAGCCTAAGGACCTATGGGAAACTAATAAAGATGAGAAGGAAGTGGTAAATGAAAGGGTGGTTCAAGCCATTACTAGGAGTGGTAGAGTCATGCCTAATATTTAAAGATAGTAGGAATCCACCGCTCCCGTATAAAAAAAAGGTCATGGAGGACAATCTAGTTTTGAAGCAATTTAAGAAGACACATGCTTGGATTTCGATTTGAGATTTGCTAAGGCAATTGCCTTCCCACAAGTAGAAATTAGCAGAGGATTTGTGTGAATTAACTATTGCTACTACCATATCTCATTCCGAGCTGTTAGAAATAGTGAAAAGATATTATAAGGAAAAGATTATGTTCACTAATAAGAACCGGCCCCTAAAAGGACGCGAACATAACTACACTTTGTACATTAGGACTGATAACTTCGATTTAGTATTTATTTTCAGTGTATTTTTACCTATGTTTACATCATGTTTTACATGCTTTTCCTATTTTTAGTGTGAAAGTTCTCTTTTTATTCTAAATAGGATTATTTTTTGAATTATGAAATTTTTAGGTGATTAATGATGTGTTCTTGAATTTTTTGTAGAAAAAGTGACTAGTACTCAGTTAAGACCATTTGTCTCAGTTGTGTGCTATATAGATCCTCAAAATGCATCATTTCACCAAGGGACTCGATTGAGACCAATTTTCTTTGCCATGTCTAATACAGACTTCAAGGTTCATTCAGTCCAGAAGGGTGCACTCGGCTGAGACCAATGTGTCTCAGCCTATTTCCTGTGCTATAATGCTCTTTTAACCAACTGAACTCAATTGAGACGAAAGTATCTAAGCCTCGTCCATCTGCAGACCTGTATAAAAGATGCATATCTATCTATCTTGAGGGTGATATTTTTAAGTTTTTGAGCTTTAGGGTTTTTCTCAATAGTTTAACTTATATTTTCTTCATACTTTAGGATTTTCATACTTAGTTTCCATAGATTTACTTGTAAAAATTACTATTTTAATATATTTTTACTTCAATAATACATAGTTATAGTTTAGTTTAAACTTCAAGTTATAGTTTTTAATCAAGTTTCAGCTTAGAGAAGAAGACAGAAAGCTTCGCTAACTTAAGATTTATAACTTCAAATGGGTTTTATAGTTTCTTCTTACTTTTTACTTGTTATTTGCATTATGAGTTATGACTAGTTGTCTTGTTGTTTGGGATCTTTGAATCCCTTAGACCATGTAAGGAATATGAACTTATTTTCTTAATATATGTTTTAGATGTTTTTTTCCCTTATGCTTATCTTGGTATGAATGTTTTACAAGTATTTATGTTATTAATCTTATTCAAGTTGATGGATGAATGCTTTTTTTAATGTTTATGTCATGCATGCTCTATTTTTCTTCACATTTGCTCTAGTTTTGATGGCATTTTTGAAATGGGAGATGTTAGATTTAGGGTTTATTGTGCTATAAATTTAGAAAAAGAGAGGAAAATGAATAAGTGTTAGATTAGTAAGCTCTAGAATGGGATATCAGTTCATACCTAGGTCTTAGGACCCCGTGCTTATGCTGGCTATTGGGTAAACTTTAGAATAGGATACCAGGTAGTTAGAGTAGAAGGCTCTAGAATGAGATACTAAGCATTTAGATGGGTATTCAACATTTGAAATGTATGAATTTTATGTTAAAATGAACCTTGCATGGGATTGGGGAGGATTAGATTCCTGAACAACGTCGTAAACAATTGTTAATTTATTTAACTTATAATTTTTGTTTTCATTTGTCTTGTTAATCCATACTTTACATGTTATTTATCTTTTTAGTTGATTCTTTTTATCATTCAATACAACAAAATCACCAATTCATTCCCTTGGGTTCGATACCTATAGGTCTTAAAAATACTCTACTTTATTACTTATCGATTCGGTACACTTACCGATGTCATAATAAGTTTTAGCACCATTATTGGGGATAAATTGACATGTTTAATTACAATTGTGATTGATTGTTTGTATTTTTTTCCTTTTATTTACTTTTCTTTACTTATTCTTTTCAGGTGAAATTGGTACATGAATAGATTTTGTCTATACCATCCAATACCATTTGATCCTGAGATTGAGAGGTCCTTACACCAAAGAAAAGGATAAATTAAAAATGAAGACATGAACGATCCATCAAATCTGAAAGTGCCTTTTATTGATGAAGAAAAAGTAGGGAAACAACAACAACATAAAAGGAATCATGACGGTCCAAGACTAAGGACTATCCGTGATTATGCCACTCTAATATGGAATGAGGAGTATAAAATAATGGTGCTTCCTCGACAACAATATTTTGAGTTAAAACTAGCATTAATTCCCATGGTTTAGAGGAATCAATTCTTGGGATCGAATATAGAGAACCCGATATAATATTTAGATATTTGTTTGGAAATTAGTGATACGGTCTATATTCAAGGTGTGATAATGAATGCTATAAATTTAAAGCTTTTTCTTTTCACTCTCATGGGGAAAGCAAGAGATTGGTTATCTATACTACTGAGTCAATCCATTCATTCATGGGAATAAATGCAGGAAAAATTTCTTATAAAATTTTTTTGACCCATCAAGATGGCGAGCATAAGGAATAGTATCTACAATTTTCAACAACTAAATGATGAGACCTTTCATAAAGCTTGGGTGAGGTTTAGAAGGTTTTTGAAAAGTTGTCCTCATTATGAGATCGCAATTTGCTAGTTAATGTCAACATTCTATGTAGCACGTAATTCATCTATAAGTTCTTTATTTGATACCGCCTTTGGGGGAAGCTTTATGAACAAGGTTTTGGAAGAAGCATTCTTACTTCTAGATGAAATGGTTATGAATGAGACTTGGTAGTCTAGTTCAAAGGCACTAATGAAGAGATAAGGAGTTCACATCGTGGATGAAGTGGCAATGCTCAAGGCTCAATTGGAGCTATTGAAGAAGGAATTAAATGGGCTAAAAGTTCAGAAAGTGTCATCAATTAGCCAAGAGGGCAATGTTTTTGAGGGAGAAACTTTGGGTAGTGATGCAAAGATAAGTGAGCAATACATCCAAGGGATAGGAGAAGTGAATGCCTTGTATGAATACAAGAGGAATGATTCATTCAGTAATCATTACAACCTCAAATAGAGGAACCATCCATATTTCTCATGGAGAGATGAAAATCAAGCCTCAACCTCAAACACTAACCCAAAAGTCTTGTTTAACCCACTTTCACATAGCCAAGCCAACCACAACCATAGCTACCATCAGCAACACCAACCCACAGTTGCAAATACTCACTTTCAAGCATCATATTAACCACCTCATATTCATCAAACACCATATCAACCTCCTGGATTTTAGTATAGATAGCCTCCACCATAAGAAAAGAAACCAAACCTTGAGAAAATGTTCGCTAGTTTTATGACTAGCCAGAACTAATTAATGACAAGCCAAGAGGTAAAGTGGAAGGCTAAAGAGCAATGGAATAGGAATCAAGATGTGAAAATGAGAAATTTGGAGACTTAAGTGGGTCAAATTGCAAATTCTATTTCAAAAAGGCCACCAGGTGCATTTCCTTTGAATGTTGATCGAAACCCCAAAGAAGAAGTTAAGGCTATCTCATTAAGAAGTGGTAAGCAAGTCCAAGGGACCGAACAAGGTAACCAATCATAATCTTCTTCTAAAAAGGTAGAGCCGACGATTGGGGTATGTAACTCTAACCCTAAGAATGTAGAGGAGATCCCAAAGCAAAAAGAGAAGGGTAAGAACATCATAAATTCTAATTTACTTTTTGATGCATTATACTTACCATATCCCTCAATAGCTAGAAAAGAGAAAAAATGAGTAATTAGAGAGATTTTTGAACATGTTTAAGAAATTACATGTTAATTTGCCATTTCCTAAGACTTTACTTCACATGCCAAAATATGCAAAATTCATGAAAGATCTTTGCTCAAACAAAAAGTAGCTAAAAAGGGTAGGAACTATCCAACTTTCTAAAAACTGTAGTACAATTATTTCTAATAAAATTATTGTTAAGTTAGAAGATCCTGATAGTTTTACATTACCTTTTGATTTGGGAGGAAATTTTATAAGTAATGCACTATGTAACTTAGAGGCAAGCATAAATTTGATGCCTTACTCAATATGTAGAAAGTTAAATCTGGGAGATATTAAAGAGATAAGAATGACACTTTAACTAGCAGATCGCTCAATCAAGCATCCCAAGGGAATCATAGAAGACTTGCTAATTAAAGTGGGTAACTTCATCTTTTCAATTGATTTCATTGTGATGGACATGGATAAGGATAAAAAAGCCTCGTTGATTATGGGGAGGCCATTACTGAATATAGTAAGGGCACTTATAGACATGCACGGGAAGATATTAACTCTACGATTCAATGATGAAGAGTTAGTGTTCGATGTGAACAAAGTGATAAAGCACCCATCATATGAATTTAAGGAATCACTATGCTTCATGGATGCAATTAAAGTTTGTAAGAAGGAGATATAAGAGATAATCCTGATGGATGATCCACTAAAGAATTGCTTGGTAATGAGGTGAAAGAGGAGGACTTGACCAAGGTGGAGAAAGAAGTTGTGCAAAAGCTGGAAAAAGAGCGTAAAGAGGAGAAATTAATTGAAAAAGGGTTTGAATTACCTAAAAAAATTCAAAAATTGAACTTAAACCTCTTCCTCATTTGAAATATGTATTTTTGGAAAATGGAATCAAACTAGTGATTATATCTTTCATTTTGGTAGGAATTGAAGAGGAGATGTTGATCAAAGTGTTAAAAAGGAATAAGGAAGTAATTGGATGGGAGATATCGAACCTAAAAGGGATCAAAATTTTGATGGTTGAGGGGTGTAACCAGTGGTGCAACCTTAGTGTATACTAAACCCGGTGATGTAGGAGGAAGTTAAGAAGGAAGTTTTAAAATTGCTCAATGCAGGTATAATCTTTCCTATCTCTAATAGCAAGTGGGTGAGTTCAATTCAGTGTGCCTAAAAAGGGAAGGATGATAGTAATTAAGAATGAGTTTGATGAACTCATTCTAACTCATACAACTATGGGTTGGAGGGTTTGTATAGATTATAGAAAGTTGAATAGCACTACTAGGAAAGATTACTTCCCTTTGCCATTTAGTGATCAGATATTAGAGATGTTAGTAAGCAATAGGTTTTATTATTTTTTAGACGGTTATTTATGATATTTACAAATCCTTATAGCAACTAAGGATCAAAAGAAACAAACCTTTACCTGCTCCTACGATACCTTTACCTATAAGAGAATGCCATTTGGATTGTGCAATGCACCAGCTATGTTTCAGCGGTGCATGATGGTAATATTCTTTGATTTCATAGAAAAATTTATGGAAGTATTCATGGATGACTTCACCATATACGAGAGAGATTTTAAGAGTTATTTTAAGCATCTTACCTTAGTGCTAGAGAGGTGTGAGAAAACTAATCTAGTGTTGAATTAGAAGAAATACCACTTTATTATGAGGGAATACATTGTTTTAGGGTATAAAATTTTAGAAAAGGAAATAGAGATAAATAGAGCCAAAGTAGAGGTAATTGAGAAACTCCTACCCTAACCAGTGTTAAGGGAGGTAGGAGCTTTTTAAGGCGTAAAAATTTTTACTATAAAATTTATTAAAGATTTCTCTAAAAATGCCAAACCTTTATCGAATTTATTGATGAAAGATGCTCCTTTTATTTTTACTAATGAGTGCTTACAGGCATTTGACACCTTGAAAGAAAGGCTTATTTCAACTTTGGTGATTATCTCTTCAGATTGAAATTTGCCCTTTGAACTAATGTACAATGCAAGTGATTTTGCAGTTGGAGCAGTGTTACAATAAATGAGGGAGAAAGTGTTTTGTGAAATTTACTATGCAAGCCATACTTTGATAGGAGCTCAGGTCAATTACAACACAGCTGAGAAAGAGATTCTTACAATTGTCTTCGCATTTGAAAAGTTTAGACCTTATTTGCTTGGTGTAAAAATATGATGTGATCTGATCATGCAGCATTAAGACATCTCTTTGCCAAGAAGGAGTCAAAGCCGACATTGATAAGATGGGTGCTCCTTTTATAAGAATTCAACCTGAAAATCAAAAAAAAGAAAAGGGCCAAAAACTTTATGGTAGATCATTTGTCTCGACTTGAGTATGAACATATTGAGAAAGGGGAGATCCTAGATTAATTTTCCAATGAGCATATATGTGCTTTATTTGCTTATGAAGTTGTTATTCCTTGGTATACTGATTTGGCAAATTATCTTACAGGTGGTTACATGCCAAGGGACTATACGTTACAACAAAGGAAAGCTGAAAGCCAATGCAAAACACTACATATGGGATGACCCCTATCTTTTTAAATTGTGTGCCGATCAAGTGTTGAGAAGGTGTATTCCCAAAGAAGAGCAAGGAGACATTATCAAGGCTTGTCACAGTGGAAAAGCCGGTGGACATCACAAGCCAAATATAACAGTATCAAAAATTCTTTCCTTTAGATTTTATTGGCCTAATTTATTTAATGATGTGAAAATTTTCATTCAATCGTGTGATAAATGCCAAAGGGTAGGAAATATATCTTAGGTGGGATGAATTACCATTGACTAATATGCTAGAGGTAGATCTATTTGACTTATAAGGCATATATTTCATGGGTCCTTTTCTAGTTTCCTATGATATTAGTAGCCATAGATTACATGAGCAAATGGGTATAAGCTATAGCTACTAGGTCTTACAATGCCAAAGTAGTACTTGAATTTTTGAGAAAGAATAGATTCACCCGATATGGAGCACCTAGAGCCATAATTAGTGACGGTGGTAAATACTTTGTCAACAATCAATTTAGAACTTTATTGAAAAAGTTTGGAGTTAGGCATATGGTCACCATCCCATACCATGCCTAAGCCACTGGTCAAGTAGAAGTGTCAAACTGGGAACTCAAATCCATTTTGGAGAAGACGGTTAATGCATCTTATAGGATAACATTTAAGATGCCTATAGGGATATTCCCTTTTAGGTTAGTTTTTGGCAAGTCCTGCCACTTACCTGTTGAATTGAAACATAAGGCTTATTAGGCCATGAAATTCTTGAATTTTGATCTTGATAGTGTAGGGCTTTATAGTTAAATGAGCTGGAGGAGTTGAGATTCTGGGCATACAATAGTGCTAGGAGGTATAAAGAGAAGATAAAGAAATGGCATGACAACAAGCACCTGGCCAAAGAATTTACCCCAAGAATGAAAGTGTTGGTCTATGATAGTCATCTTTGACTATTTGTGAGAAAGCTAAAATCAAAATGGAAGGGACCTTATGAAGTTGTGGAGGTTATTTATTATGTAGTAGTTATTGTCAAACACCTGAGTGATGGTTGGGAATTTAAAATTAATGGTCACCATCTGAAGCCTTACTTTGACTCCAGGTTTAAAGTCGCATTGGTGGTCATTACGTTGGACGATGTGCCATGAAAGCCTCAAAAGTGGAGCTGGCGACTTGTTAAATCCAGAACTTTTTCTAAATTATGAACTCACTTCTTTTAATTTGTGTTTAATTGGTTGTTTTATGTCTTTGTTTTTAACAATACGTGGTGTTAGATGTTTTAAATGCTTTCTCATTATTGTCTTGAAATTATGCATATTTGAAGGTGTGAAAATTTTGAACAAAGTGCAAAAATTTTGTTTGACTCAGCTGAGACCAATGGGCCCAGCCATGTCCCCATTAGATTCTAAGTTCCAGTTTGGGACACTCGACTGAGACCTCGTGGTCTCTGCCATTTGCAACACCTTTGTCCAGAGATAGAAGGTATCACTTGGTCGAGACCATAGGTGTAACGCCTCGATTTTGAGTTAAGCGAAGACATTTTTCTAATTCATGAACAACATTTTGAATTAGGCAAATCGGGGTATATTTATCAAGGGCTTACTATTTGAATTATTTATGTTTTAATTAAAATACATTTATCAAGCAAATAATCATAAATAAGAAATAATAGTATATAAGTATTAACAAAATGAATACTTGTATTATGGATAATAATAATAATAATAATAATAATAATAATAATAATAATAATGAAAATAATAATATCTAGGGGAATGATTCCCTAAGAATTTTCTAGATGACTTTTTGGAGCCATAAGTTACAAAAAAGAAATAAGAGATAAAAAAGAAAAGGCAGGGAGAGAGAGAGAGTGGCATCGGGAATGGATGGAAGGGTGAAGACAGACAGCCACCAGCAACCGGTCATTGGTGCAGGTCATCGGAGATCCTTTTCCCTATCGCCGGTTACCACCGGCCACCTTTCTTTCCCCGTTGTTGGTGTGCCATCAGCATCACCGCCTTCTTCCTCATTTCCCCTTCCCCATACCAAATGCTTCTCCCTTTTTCCCGGTGATCCACGGTGGTGGATGGTATCACGGACACCACTGACTAGCTTCCTAGGGTGAGGTGCTCCTTTTGACACTCTTTGTTCAGTTTTAGTCGCCTGCAGCGCACAGATTAGAGGAAGAAAAAGTTGATAATTCAAGTTGGATTTCAAACCATTTGGACAAAACTTGAGCTTAGGAACTCTGGTAGCAGGACCCTAGGACCTTGATCTCCATCATGGCGGTAGCAAGTCATCACCAGTGAAGGTTCGGTGATACTCCGATGACGGTCCAACGAGTTTAGAGGTAGACAAAATGATGAAAAAAAATACAAAAATCGGAAGAAATAGGTATGCGACTACCAAATTTATTTCCAAGAGTTTATTTAAATTAATTTGAAATTTAGTTAAAAACATTTAATCTTGTAGATATCCAAATGTCTATTGATGTGTATTGTTTGGTGAAATTCTTTTTAGTTGGATAAGCCTTGCTACTTGAAATTTAATTTTAATCTAAAGGATTTTGTTACTAATCACCATTTACTAATAAAAAGGAGTTTCATTGATATACCATATTGCCTATTTTAATGTTATGAAACGCTGGTTGTATGAAACAGTTTTTATTGCAAGCTATTTGCTATGTAGCTATTCTTGAATTATGTTTAATTAGTCTATAGAAAGTGCATTATATGTTATTCCTATGATATATATATATATATATATATATATATATATGTTTGCTATGGTTGAGCTAAGTGTTAGTTGTTTGATAAGGAATACGATATTTCCTGGATGAATTGATAACATTCTATTGCTGATGTTAATTAGGTCATGAGAGAATACAGTTAAAAACTATAAATGTGAGTATGTCTACGGTAGAATTCTTTATTGGTTTAAGAAATTGGCTATGGTTGCTAGTTGTGGCTTTAAAAATTCAAATGGTCAACTAAATTTTTATCTCCAATAAAGATATAATATCGATAGATATAACTAAAAATCTTGATGAAATAATGAGTTGTAAGTGGGATAATTGTTATCATCACTTACTAATTAAAATAACCGAATTTTCATATATATATATATATATATATATATATATATAGTTGGTTTTAAAAAGGTAGTTTGCCTGATTTCAATGTGGAACATGAAAAAAAATGGTTAAATGCACTTTATGGTCTAATTAGTGAAAATGTGCATTAATTAGTTTAGTTTAAGTTGATAAGAAAGTGAATCATAAAGTTTAATTAATTGAATCTTAATTTGATTATTTCTAACATATAATTTATTTATAGATAGATGCTTATATATATATATATATATATATATATATATATATATATATATATATATATATATATATATATATATATATATATATATATATATATATATATATATGCTTTTGATGGTGTGAACATAATTATATAGATATATATAATTCATATTTTAAAGGTTTGATATACAAATAAACATGACAAATGAAAAGTGCCAATATTTGTTTAAAATTTTCTACATAACTTTGGAACTAAGATAATTATCTATGTTATTATGTTGTCTATTGACAAAGTATGCTTGGGTATATATTGATCTCGTATCTTTATATTTCAACTTAGGGCTACAAAAAGGTACGTGACTTGTCTCAAATAAAATATAAGATTATATGCTTATTGTTTGTCTATAACCTTGAATTTATTTTAAAGATTCATATTAAATGTTAATCTAAAATGGTTAAATGGAATGTATGATTAGCACACATGTATCTTAAGTATAATTGATAAGAACATAAATATGATTGGAGATTTATACTAGTAACTTAAACAAAGTGACTAGTAGGTAGTCTACAATTTGATTATAATTAAGTCTAAAAAGTTACAAGTTGAGCACTGCGGTGCTCCTGTTAGCAAATGGCATTATTTGAAATAGAGGGTCATAACTATAAATGATATTGTTAAATATTCACGAGATATACTGCATATGCATGGATGGAACAATGCTATGCATATACCCATAAAGGTGGGGTTTAATTATATTCCATTGAAATGAATGCAAAAATGTGAAGTATAATTAAATATTAAGCTCATATGAAAATAAATTACTGCATAAAGTGAGTAATAAATTATGATCAAAATAATTAAGATGTGAAAATATAAATTGAATACATCATGATCTAAAGGAATGCTTGATTTATGTGAGTTATGTTAAAGCATTGAACACATATATGCAAGAAATTTTAAGTATCAAGCTTATATGGGAACGGTTTACGGCATAATGAAATTGATATATTATGCTAAGAACAATTAACAGTATAAAATAGAAGGATACTTAAATATTTGAATGCCCTTAGTTTTCAGTGGGTAACCAAGACCTTAAGATAGTATGGCTAGCCATAGGGGCACTTGCCCCATGGATTTCTGATTCTGTTACTGTTTTTGATATGAGTATTGTTATTGTATGGGACTGATATTACCCGACACATTCTGATATGGGTATTGTAATTGTATGGGACTAATATGATGGGACTGATATTAGCTGGCACATTCTGATATGATACTGGAGTAGAATAACATACCTTAGTGGTATGGTCCCTCCAGCGTATGGGATATTCTGTTTCGTTTATCTAGTCTATTGGTGCCCTACTGTTGATAACTAGGGTCGAAATCGTAACTTACTTAAGTGAACAAATTAAGTAAAAGGATAACTATAGTATTAAAGTGTTATAAATATGAGTAAAAGTGAAATAAAGTGAGAAATAAGATAAGTTAATTTAGAAAATTATGAAATGCCTTATATATAGTGTAATGAATGTTGAATATTATAAATGAGGATTTGGATAAATAATAAGACTTTTGGATTATAAAAGGATATTACTATGACACTAGAAATGGAAACTTAAAATGATAGCTTAGCTTACTTGAATATTAAATTAATTGAAAAATAAAGATAACGATGAATTCATGCGTAGGAGTAGGTTAAGGAAACTTGTTCAGTTACTTTCGAAAAATTTTATATAATTAAAATAGAAAGTACTATATATATATATATATATATATATATATATATGTATATATATATATCATACTAAAATATCTTACAAATGGAAGTAAGTATAATTAAATATTAATATGCAACTGTTATCCTGTAGATTATAAACTAGACAAGAATATAAGTAATTAATAAAGAATCTGTTAAGTTCGAAAGTTATGATTAAGTTTAGATGTTTTCTATAATAGATGCTTATATGTATGAGAGTATGGAATTGCAAAAGAAATCATATTCATCTAGTTATTTAGTGTTTATATGAAACTTACAATATTTATATGTTTTATAAATTGGTAAGTGTTTGAAAATGTTAATGCATTGTATAATATGTCATTGGAGAAATAAAATTGGTAGTCACCACTAAGCTTTTAGCTTAGCGCGTGGTTTTCTTTTCCACACATAGGTTGATTCAATGTTCCAAATTCTTAATGCAATGGAAGGAATATTCAGAGGTTGTTGCAGTTAGAATGGTGAACGATCAAGGACAAAGAGCAAAGTATTTATGTTATTTTTGTATCTAAAAACATTTGACATGTACACAGGTGTTATAAATTTATAATTTAAGTGTAACTTATAAGTTTTTAGTTGAGATTTAAATTTAAGATTATGATATTAGCTTAAATACATAATCATATTTTGTATAATCATTATTGTGTACAAAATATTTGAATATGAAACTACTGGTATAGTGATAGGTAGATTGGCTTGATTATTCTAAGGAGGATGGGAAAAAAATTTGTGTAAGAGTTTGATTGAGGCTGTGGATCTAGATTATTGAATTGTTGAAGTGTTGTTTTGTATTTTATCTATAGGAGGCTATGAATATTTAGGGGAGGTTCTGCCGAAATTTTTAGAAAAAATTTAGAATAAGAAATGGGAAATTGATAATTTAAGCATTAATTATCTTGGTTTAGTGATATTCAGAGCAAAGACGGATTTGTGACATCCATATTCAGTTTGTTTACCAGATCGGGTATAAGGTGTTACAGTAGGTCTCAACCATGTGCAACATAAATATTTTAGTCCAGTAGGGGTCAATCAGTGTAACACCCTTTTCATAATAGTATTTTTCGATGCGAAACTTAGCGGTAAACAGTAAAATTTTTTTTCAAACTTCAATCATTGCCAAACAACTTTGATACAATTTAATATTTTATTTAATTTACGAAATTTCGGCAGTATAATGGCTAGAACTTACTAGCCTCCTGAAAAATTCAAACAATCCACACAGTCTCTCAGAGGCACAACAAATCATATATCAATAATAGTCATTTACAACTCTTTAACTGACATTATCAGAACAACAACAATATTTATTATTTAACAAAAAGTATCTTTAATACAGTTCAATTCTGTACTCTCACTGTCTAAGTATATACATGCCATAAATACTAAAAATAAAAGTACAACTAACTTTCTTCATCTTCGCATTCTGCTTCTCTGTGTATCAAGCTCCATCAATACTTCAAAACCTGCACGTAGTAAACACTACGTGCTGAGCACTAGAAATGCTCAGTGATGACTACTAATCCTAGAATTTTCCAATTTCAACATAATTACATAAATTGTACAAACTTCTATTCTTATTTATCAGAAATTTACTTTTAATTTCTTTCACACTATTTTCATTGTTTACCTACATTTTTTTTAACCGTTTTACTTTGTTCGTATACTTTTTAATTGACTTTACATTACTTTCCTTGTGGTTCGATTACAAATTGACTTTTCCTTTTTCGTTTCTTACTTCTACTTTTACTTATCTTTTGTTCTATACTTTTGCATCACTTGACGTAGTTGTCGTTTCATTTTACGAGTTACATGGATACTTATGTCTTTAATGGCAAGTTTCCTGTTCCTAGTTCTATTAGGTAATTCAAATACGATTTTCATTATCTATTCTTTTAATTCACTTTAATCTCTAGGCTTATAATCTTTATTGCAAAGTGATGTAATTATTTTGGATCACTCTGTATACAAATCTTTATTTTCTTTTCTTTTTAAATGAAACTTTTTCATTTTAACTAAACAATCGTTTGTCTTTTGATCATTTTACTTTTCACTTCCTCTTTACTTTCAGTATTTATTATTTAGTCATATGTTTACACTTAAATACAGTATTATCATTTTTGACTTTAAATACATAATTAGCAATATTTTTCGAACTCTTTATTTTCTTAAAATAATAATTGGTACACAAATTACAAATTCAATCTCATGGGTCTTTTCATAAACACTTTATTTTTATAACCATTTTCTTATCATTATTGCTTATTAAATACAACCTTTGGGAACAATTTCGATTTTATCCCAAAATTTTCATTTTCTTTCAATCAAGTTCTTTGTCATTTATAATATTTACATTTAATTACTTTTAAACTTCCGATTTATTCTTTTCAATATGCCCCTAATGCAATATGACAGGACTCTCAAAAAGGATATACGGAACATGGATCCAAAGGTCCCACTAAACAGATAGAGAAATGATCTCGGAAGATCAAGTCTCACAAAACAGAAAACAGATGCACTTTCACTTTCACTTTACACTGAAGCTATGGAGATCAAAGATCCTACCCATAGCTAAGCAAGTCGTCATGACTTGCACCGCGGTACAGATGTGTTCCTATGACTAGCCAATTATATCCTGAATAAGAATATCACTACCTGACTATTGCTAAGGGCAAAAATAGTCAAGGCCTTTCTGAATGATTTTCAAACATCAATAATTTTAATTTCTTTTATTTTACTTAAAATAGTGCATTTTATCAATCGCACTCTTTTTAGTGCTATCGACTATGCAATAACTTTTTTTGTTTCCTTTCCTTTTTCTTTCCAATAAAATAATTCATTATAAATAATTATTATTCTTTCAATTTTTAATTAATTATTTTCTCGATATATTTTTTCTCATATTTTGCAAATTATGTCAGGACAATTTACTCTTTACTTTCTTGACACTTATTGAATTATTGCTTGATAATTCAAAAATATACTTTTACAGTCATTTTATTTACTTTTTGTCTCTTAGTCAATCTCTTGCTCTTTCAGTATGAATTTGTAATTATTTGAAAATTGCAATACTTAATACGGGTTGTAAATTATTTATAATAATTCACCATTTTATTTGAATTATGAATTATTTTATAATCCGATTTTTTCTTTGAGTACTGTTCATTTATACGGTTACTATTCACTTATATAGTTACTATTTACTCATACGATTACTATGGTTAATTTATTTACTATACTTTTTATTTTCTGAAAATTTATCATTTAATCTCTTCCTTTTTCCTTATACGAAATGTACATTAAATTATATTAAATTATCGCTTTTAATTGTTTATTGAATTATTTCTCAATAATTCAATATTTCTATTACGTATATTCCATATTTATTTTCTAAATTAATCCATACATCACATAAAATTCGTAAAAATTGAACATTGCTTTTTAATTATTATCGTATTTTCTTATTTCATGAATTATTTTAACATAATTCCTCATATACCATACACTTAACAATTCTCTAAATTTCCATAAATTTCATTAAAAATTCATGGCAATTTATTTTATGCTTATTATCATTATATTACATAATCAACAAAAATTCTCTACTTTATCAATTACATTATTCAATACATATTCCAAAATAATCATTTAAATTTCTATAAATTCCATAACAATTTATGGATATATATATTATTTCATCTTCTATCAATTAGGACATAATTTCATTAATTTACAACACAATAATTCATTTCTTTAACAAGGGAATTTTTTATTCACAAAGGAAATTTCTTAATAAATTTCCTTAACCCAATTTATACACTATATTAGGCTTAATTAAAATTTAATTGAACAATAATAACATTAATTTCAATATTAATCAATAATTCAATATTTTTCCTTAATAAATTTAAAGGAAAAATACAACAAATTAAGGAAAATTAAAAGATTTCGTAGTCACATACCTTAACGGTCGAATTCGTTTCGATTTTCTTAATAATTTGCTCGCCGGAGTGTCGCCTGAATCTCGCCGGTGACAATCCGACACTGCCACCTTGTAGATCGGAATCCCCTCTTTCATTTATCCGGTGGTCACGCGTCCAAATTATTCCTTGGTTGGCCGACATCTTCACTTAAATAACCCGCCAAACCCATTTTCGATCTACCAATCGCCGGCATTTGAGCGATGGAATACACCAGAAGACTCGCCTCGTCGCCGGGAGTTGATCGATGGTGGCGGTGTCCTCATCCGATGCCTTGATTCGTCGGAACGAACAAAAAACCCATTTAAACTAAAACTAGAAAAACTCGACGATCGGACCACCATAACGGAGGCCGGACGCCGGTGACAGCGAGAGGGCACGCCGCTCGTCGTCGTCGCTGTGGTGGCCGGCGTGAAAGGCGGCCGGTGGTTGCCGGTCTCACCTTCCCTTTTCTTTTTCTTTTCTTTTTCTTTCTTCTTCCTTGGTTCGCCGCTGCAACTTCTCTTCTTTTTTCTTTTCTTTACATTTGGTCCACGATTTTTTTTTTGTCTTTGTTTATTTCTTTATTTTGCCTTTGTTTGATTGTGGCCACTAGGCCACACAAATTTGCCGACATTCATTTTTTTTTCCTTTTTTTTTCTTTTCATATATTTATTTATCCATAATTTTACTATTTTGATCCCTAAAACTTTTGCTATTACTTTCAAAGCTCCTATTCACATTAAAATTAATTCCATAATTTTTATTACATCAAAAATAGATGGAACATAAATTTTCAACTCAATCGGAGCCCATTATCGGTCCGATTTAAATTTATCAGTCCAATCCAAAAATACTGGTGTTATAGAAAAATTTACTTTTTGCAGCCAAAATAATCTATATATTATTTTAGGCTTAACTGCAATTTTTTTGATAATTTTTGGAGTTCGTTTACTATTTTTAAATATTTATACAATATTGAGTCAATTTTCCAATAATAAAAATTGACTCGCTACCTTTTTCATATTTTTGACTTTTCGTGATCCAATTGACCTCGGTTTCACTTCAAATTTCAACCCCAGACTCACTATGATCAATATTTTCCGATGGTCCAATAAAATATTTTTCACTTCCGGGTGCACTTTTTGGCCCGAAAAATACTATTCACTATCGAAAAATACTGTTCACGGCTAACCCGGTGTTGAGGTCGTTACAATCAGTCACGACCATTTGGTCTCAGCCATGTACTATTTAAAGTTTAGTTATGCATTTTAGGTCTTTACAACTGAGACTAATTGATCTCAGCTGTGTGCATAAGAGCATTTTGGTATAGAAAAGGTCACTCAATTGAGACCATTTAGTCTTAGTCAAGTGCCATCAGGGTTTTTTTTCAAAAATAAATGGTGGATGCAGCCGAGACTGTTTGGTCTCAATCATGTCCTTTCTTTTTTCAAAATTATATGTTTTAGATTTTATGTCTGACTCAATCAAGACCTTATGATATCAACAGTGTCCCTAAGGCTCTTTATCATGTCTCTCTATAAATACACCCCAATAGTCATGAACCTTCATCTCCATTTCATTTTTCTTTTCATTTTCTTGGTATTTTTGGCATTTTCACTCTTTTTCTTCCATTTATTATGCATTTTTCTCTTTATGCAAGCTTCAATAAACAAGTAAGTATTCCAACTTCATTCTTCTTATCTTTAATCTCTATGTTATTTTGGTTTTCCATGATGTTTGCTATAAGGAAGTAGTTTTTGTTAACATTGTGTTTATATATTTATGAATATTGACTTGTGGTTTGTTAGAGTACTATACATGTTTAAGTTAAGAAAAATCCAAATTTTGATGTTTTCACTTCTTTTATTTTGAGAAATTCTATGGTTATGTATTTTGTACACATAATGGTTAGTTTTGCAAGTGCTCATTTTCTTTAAATTACATCTTGATTGCAATTCTAGTTGATGCATGCCATGTATTTGTAAAATTGTCTCAAAGAAGTGAATTTTAGTTTCATAGCTAATCACTTATGAATTTTTGTCATAGTTTTCCAGTTTGATTTTTTTAGATGTTAGAATGCAATGCCTATGTTTTCCATATGTGTTTGATGCTAATTCACTCATGTATATATCTAGACTTGAGCTAGTTTCATTTGTGTCATCTAACTTATAGCACCATATTGATGCTTTGAATTAGGGCATGTATTCTAGTTGAGCATGAATCTGATAGTGCAATTAGGCTTAGGCTTAATTCAAGTTGTTTGTATGGATTGCATCAAATTCTTCTTTTCAATTATATTGAGTAGTTTAGCCATTCATTTAATTCTTGATTGTGGAACTCGAGCAATGTGTTTTTGCCAAGTGCAATATAATACTTTTGTTCAATGCTATCATGTATGTTTATTGAATTGTTGCCTTTGATGTTCTATTACTATATTACAAGTCGTATTTAGTTATATTACCATGTTTTTATGTCGTTCTTTTGTTAAGGTTATTGTTTACTTTTGTTTGTTACTTTTTAGGTTTTATACTCTTTACGTATTTGCTCATTGTAGTTTGTTAGAGTATTAGCATACTGCCATTATTTTTTATTAGATAGAATTCTTGTTAGCCATTGTTGTTAGAGGCGTCAAATTATTTTCCTTATGTTTGTAGATTTTTGCTCGATGTACATTTAGTCGTGTGTAATGTATTTATTGAATTTTCATCTTGTATGCTACATTTTGTGCTTTATTTGCTTAATTTGCCTCCCTTGCATTATAGGTAATCTTAATATGTTAAAATCTAATGGAGATGGTTTATTCTTTTTGTAGTGGCACCGAAAGGCATTAGCTAAGGTTGGATCTTCATCTTTTGCCCCCCAAGAACCTTCAAAATCTAGGACTTCGGGTTGGGTTCTAAATAAGTTTAAGGAGGCATGGCTTATTTTTAATCAACAAGAGTACTTGGCCACCCCTTATATTGATGTGAAGCTTATGCAGGAGAACCACACGAGAGATGAAATCGATCGCTTGATTGACGTTGTTGGCTGGAGGACATTTATAGAACGGAGGGAGCAAATTAACCCCCATCTTATGCGAGATTTCTTAGCCACTGTCAAAATCCATGTAGGGAAGAATAGTTACTCTGATGTAGGCAATGCCAGCTTCTGGCTCAATGGTACTTCTCATCAAATAAGCTTCAATCAGTTCTCTACTGATTTAGATTTTAACCCACATGCTATAAGGGAGATTGAGCATTTGAATAGGCAAAAGGTTTGGAATGGCATATGTGATGAGGAGGACCCCACAACATTTGATGCTAGTAACACTAAAGGTCCATCATCTGAAGAATCACCAATTGAGGATTATGCATTGGCATTTGGCTTTGGCAGTCTTCAATCATTATGGAGGTTTTGCAATGTCAATGCCAACAAGGCCACCATTTTGTATGCAATGAAGCATATAATTTGTAGTAATGGAGCCATATTCATCTCATTCAAGATCAATGACTTAAGAATCTATAAGAAAAGGGACTCAAAGCTTGCTTTAGGTGGCTTTGTAATGACCTTGGCTAGATATGTCAATTACACCAGCTTAGGAAAAGTCATCGGTAATCCAATTATCATAGATAAGAAAATATTGAAGAATATATCAGTCTTTATAGATGACCCATGATTTCCAAGGTAGAAGTATATAGTGGTCCCCTCTAGATTGTAATATCAAAAGGCTATGAGCAAGGGAGCAATGGAGCTTTAACGAGTGATGACGGGCACTATCACTCTTTCCAATGAGCAGTACACTACCATCACTACCTACTTTGATGCCATGATGGAGCGGATGGATGAGATCTTTGCTACCCTTGGAATAATGTAGTCTCGATTTGACCACCAATTTCCTCCTACACTTCAACAGTGATGATATTTCAGGGATTTTCCTCAACCCATAATATTTTTTGTGATTATTGTTGTTTGTATTTTGCTCAAGGTAGTAAGAATTTAATTGTGGTGTGAGGGTGTTATTTAAAGATATTTTATGAACTTTGGATATTTTACTTGTTTTACTTAACACCATAGTAGATTTATCTTTATTTTATGTCATTTTAGTTTGTTAATCTAGTTATTTTAATTTCCTTAATGTTTAGCTATTGTTCATGTTTTTAAATGGGTGTTTATTTATGTATCTTTTATCTTTTTTATTTAGTTTAGTGTGTTTATATTTCTTTAGTTTTGGTTATCCTTTTATTTTTCAATTGCAATTGTCCTTTATTATTTTTGCATCTTGTATTCATCTTATAGTTTTAAATTTTTGGCTTAATTATTATTTTGTTTTATTTTTAGGTTGATTGTATTCGGTTGTTGTTATAGACCTTTGCATATTTGCTTAGTTTGCCCTTAGTTGTTCCCGTTGTGGACACTCCAAACTTAGGTTGAGAAAAGCTTATTTAGGGTAGTTGAATGATCAAAGAGTAGTTAGTTATTGATTATTTACCTTTTTCATTTAGGTTTAATTAGATTGATACTAGTAGGTCTCCTAAAATATTATGCACTTTAGGCCTATTTTTAGAAAAATCAGAAAAACTAGTGCATAAAGGTGATTGAATATAAATTTTAGAGTGCTGGAACCTTTCTCATCTTCAAAGCATTCATAGAAATTCGAATATAGAGCTTGAAATAATTTAGGAAAAATTTCTTTGTAAGCCTCTAAAAGACTTTAGACCTACTCGGTATTAAATTGTTTCCCTTGTATAACCTCGTTGAGCCTATTAAGGTATGCTAATTGCATACCCAATTTTAAATTTTTTTAGCACTCATGTAATTGTCCTAGCCTTAAAAGCCTTTTTCTTACCCTTTTATAACTGGCTATTCTTGAAGTGAGTAAGAGAAAATTTTTAGGACTAAGAAGAGATAAGCTAAAATAAAGCTTAAATGTCAAGGAAAATCTTAGATTGGGATTATTGTGTGAATTTACGAATTAATTTCAAATTGTAATTATTTGTAATGGCATTGTTAGCAAACCCCTATTTTTTTAAAAAAATAACTAGAAAGAAGAGAGGAAAAAGAAGAATAGAATGAAATAAAGTTTGATTATAGTTTGCAATAAGTGTGGGATGGTTTGCTGAAATTAGAGAAGGAATTTTAGAGCTCGTAATTTGATCAAGCAATTGCACTATCAAGTGAACACTTTAGTGTAATCCTTCTCTTAGAAACCCAAAATTTGAGAAATCATTAAGCATTCTGGCTAGTTCAACATTTAAAACCTCTTATGAATTAAGAAAAAAGGTAAATTATGAGTTGAAAAATTCTAGAGTGTTATTAGGTTGAGTGGAGTTATTAAATAGCTATGTTATTTTGTATACCTTACACTTTTCCTGTTAGCCATACCCCTACCTTGTTACAACCTACTTAAAATCTAATGATCTTATTTTATTTAGAATTGTTTACGGAGATGACTTTTGAGTTTTAATGCTAAAGGAGAGGTCTATGGTCTCTCAAGTTTTAAAAGCAAAATCGCATGCTTAAATTTGCATACAAATTATTTTCTCATTTGTCGAATTGCACTAGAGTTTTATAATTCAAAAGTTATCATTAGGCCTAGCACACACACATTAAGAGACTAGCTAGTATGAATTAAGTTGAATTCTTTTCGATTTAGGGAAATAATTAGTGACTTCTGTTGTAGTGTTATTGAGCTTTCCTTGAACTTGTAATTTCTTTTTCTGAGTTTGGGTATGTGGGAATTTAGTTATCCAATTGCTTGAGGGTGAGCAAAAGCTAAGTGTGGGGTAGTTGATAACTTCAATTTAGTATTTATTTTCAGTGTATTTTACCTATGTTTACATCTCATTTTATGTGTTGTTTCTGTTTTTAGTGTGAAAGTTCTCTTTTTTCATGCCAAATAGGATTATTTTGTGAATTATGAATTTTTTAGGTGATTAATGATGTATTCTTGAATTTTGGATAGGAAAAGTGATAAGGACTCGGCTGAGACCATTTGTCTCAATCGTGTGCTATACAGATCCTTAAAACACACCGTTTCACCAAGCAACTCGATTGAGACTAATTATCTCCACCGTGTTCAATGTAGATTTCAAGGTTGATTCATTCTAAAAAGGCGTGATTGGCTGAGACCAAAGTGTCTCCGCCATATCTTATGCTACAATACTCTTTTAATTGACTAGACATGGCTGAGACCAAAGTGTCTTAGCCATGTCCATTTGCAGACGTATATAAAAATTGCATTTCTATCTGGCTTGAGGGAGATCTTTTTAGGTTTTTGAGCTTTAGGGTTTTTCTCAGTAGTTTAACTTGTATTTTTGTCATACTTTAGGGACTTCATACTTAGTTTCCATATATTTACTTGTAAAAATTACTCTTTCAATATAGTTTTACTTCAAAAATGTAAAAATGCATAGTTATAGTTTAGTTTAAACTTTAAGTTATAGTCTCAAATTACGTTCCAACTTGGAGAAAAAGAGAGAAAGCTTCGCCAACTTCAGATCTACAACTCTAAATGGGTTTTATAGTTTCTTCTTACTATTTTCTTTATAATTATATTATGATTTATAAGTAGTTTTTTTTTTGTTTTTAGGGATATTTGAATCCCCTAGACCATGTAAGGAATATGAACTTATTTTTTTAATATATGTTTTAGATGTTTCTTTTCCCTTGTGCTTATCTTGGTATGAATGTTTTACAAGTATTTATGTTATTAATCTTATTCAAGTTGATGGATGAATGCTTTTTTAATGTTTGTGTCATTCATGCTCTATTTTTCTTCACATTTGCTTTAGTTTTAATGGCAATTTCGAAATGAATGTTGTTAGATCTAGGGTTTATTGTGTTGTAAATTTAAAAATATGAGAGGAAAATGAATAGGTGTTGGGACCTATGCTTATGCTGGCTATTGGATAAGCTCCAGAATGGGATACCGGGCAGTTAGAGTAGTAGGCTCTAGAATGGGATACTAGAGATTTAGATAAATTTTCCGTATTTGAAATATATGAATTTTATGTTAAAATGAACATTGCATAAATTGGGGTGGATTAAATTCCTTAACAACATCGTAAGCTATTGTTAATTTATCCAAGTTATAATTTCTATTTTCAATTATCTTGTTAATCCATACTTTACATGTTATTTATCTCTTAAGTCAATTATTTTTACCATTCAATACAACAAAATCATCAAACAATTGGCATACTTAGAGCACATATTACTAATAAATCAAATTTTTCTTACAACAATTCATTCCCTTAGGCTTGATACTTGTGGGTATTAAAAATATCCCACTTTATTACTGATCGATTCAGTACACTTTTCGATGTCGCCACAAAGGCTGAGGTGAATGGTAAGCATACTGTATGTGTAATGGTGGATTATGGCTCTTTTATCAATGTATGTCCCTTTATAGTAATGACGACCTATGGTATCGATGAGTCCATGCTCACTAAGTTATGGCTTACTATAATGGCCTACAATAACTCTAAGAGGTAAATTGCTAGCACTTTTAGGGCAGTAGTGAAGATGGGACCAATTGAGATAGACGCAGAGCTCAAAGTGTTGCAAATACCAGCTATTTTTCTTTGTGAAAGGGATGACCTTAGTTCCACAAACTAGGAGGGGTTCCTTCCACCCTACACTAGATGGTCCAAATTTTATGCGAAGGTGGTATGGCCACTATTAAGGCAACAAGAGAGAATTCAGCCTTCACTCTAAGCATAGCTAATCAACCATTCAATGGGTTCCATAAGGTTGGAATTGGTGATGAAGAAGAAGAAATAGATTTCACTAGCCCTTAGGCAGTTAATATGATGAAAAAGATGAGTAACTTTTCTGGAGCTAGATTGGGAAAGAATTCTTAGGGAACTCTTACATCCATCGCTCCAATTGATTAGAGAGATAGGAAAGGTTTAGGCTATTGTAAGAGTGATGTTGAAAAATAACCCGACCCGCAGCTAAGAAGGGTTTATCATATCTTGAAAAACTTTATGTCAGCACTGAAAGAATGCAATTATTGTGGAGAGGCTGAGCCTATAGTGATTTAAGGAAAGATTATCCTTAGATTTGAGATCTTTGATGATGTCTTTGATTGGTCAACTAGAACCATCAAATATGTATTGGGATTCTAAGCTACAAAAGTATGGCTAAGCTCACCGATATGGATTTGGGTCACCCCAAGGTGGTATTGATGCCAGAGTCACTAGCTGCCAAAGCTAAAGAAAGAATGTGAGACTACGGTTCTGAGAAGGAGACACCATCAAAAGGAGGAGAGGCATCTGATGCTGCACCGGCCATCCTTAATTTAGAAGTAATTTACATTCCTGAATTATTTTGTGATGATGTACCCTTTTCTGATCAAGTTAATAAGATGAATAACTTTGGTTATTTGTGCAATGTCTCATCAAATTGCATCATGCATGATCATAATCATGACTCATTCTTATTTGACATTAATTTAGCAAACACTGCTCTATTTAATCTCAAAACCTAGGATAACCCTAAGGAGATCTTGATTGCATCTGAAATAACTCATAAAGATAGGATAACATTCAAGAGAAGATTAAGAAAATATAAAAATGTCTTTTCTTGGACCTACGAAGATATACCTGGAATTAACAAAAAATTTAGAATGTATGCCATTCTAACATATCCAGAAAGTAATCTAGTAAAATAGAAGCTCCAAAGGCTCAAGCTGGAATGGGTAAAAAAGGTGAGTAAAGAGGTAAAAAAGGCAGATTGAGGCAAAGTTTTTTTATCAAGGTTCAGTATCTTACCTAGCTAGCCAATGTTATTCCTGTTTCAAAGAAAGATGGAAAGGTATGAATATGCATAGTGTAGACATCATAACTCAAGGCAACATAGATCAAGGTTATCCAATGATGAGGAAATAGTATATTACTAACAATAGGTTCAGATCTCAAAGCTTAGGTTGTGAATTTCTCATTTTCTTTATGTTTTTATGATTATTCAAGTGTTTCTTAAGTGTTCTAATAAAAGAGAAGGAAAATCTTGATTTTGGCCTTCAAAGGTGATAGACAGTCTTTTGTCATGTGGAGGACGATCATTTATGGACTTTTCTCTTCTATCTAGGTCAGATCGAAGATATTTTTAAAATTTTGGGATTTTGGCCTAAGAGACACCAGTCCCTCAATAGGGGATGCCCATTTATAGGTCTTTTTCTAGATTTTCCATGTTTTTAGAATTCAAAAAAGGAAGATAAGTTTTAAAGGATGTTCATCTGAATTTAATGAGGGATATCTCAAGATTTGGGAAGTTGGAGTTGGAATTCAACTCCAACTCTTTCCTCGGTATAAAAGCAATATTTTTATGATTTCAATGGGAGAGGAATCACACTAGATGCAATGGCATTCTTAGGGAAGAATAAAGATAATTTCTCTCTCTTTAAGTAGATTTTTCTTTAAAAATCTCTTGATCTATACATACACACACATAAATAATCATTCGATTTTCTAAAAAATAAAGAACATAGTCAAAGTGGAGATCTAGACTTTAAGGAATTTAGAGTCAGAATATCTCCTGAGGGTAATATTTTAGCCTTTCTTTTTATTTTCTTGCTTTAAAAAGTATCATGAATGATCATGTTAATGTGTGTTGAAATAATTATGTTTAAATGTAGTGTTTGGCTGACTTGAATGGTTAAAGTGTGAAGAGATACAAATTTGGATTAATATGCATGTTAAAGGCATGGTTAAATAAAGGTTCCTCCATTTTTGTATAATTTCAAGTTTTTCTTATATTCTTTAAGTCTGTAATTTAATGATTTTTATTGTGTTTAAGGTATGATTTAAAGTTATAATATTATTTGAGTATGTTGTAGATCCTGATAATTGTGTATTTAGGGTTACAAATGATCTCACATGATTTAGTTGCTTATTTCTACTTTTTTTTTGTCCTACAAGTGACAAACGGAAATAAGCCTCGACAGATGCCCATATATCAATGCAAAAGATGGGATGTTGTAGGATTTATTCTCGTCTTATGCCTTATTCAGTTGTGGGTGTCTATCGCTCTTTTAAAGATATCCATGGCTGGTTTTTAAGGTATTTTTATGTGTATTTTATGTGTTTTATGGTAATTGCATTATTTATTTAATTTTTAAAATATTTATTAGCCATTTTGTGTGATATTTAATTTTGTGCATATTTCTATTCTGTAATATATAAATAAATTTTTTTTTATTTTTTTGTGTTATTTACTAAAGTAATTCTAATTTATTTTTCTTATGATTTTTTTTTGTGAATATGTGACTTTATGTGTTTTGGGAGATCTCGCGAGGAATTTTTGCATCGAGATTCATGCCTCACTTAGCTTATTACCATCACCTACATTCGATTATTCGTGTAATCATTTAATTTATTCATTTATTCATTATTTATTTCATTATTTTCTATTTATTTATTTATTTTAGAATTTTGGATGTAATTTATTTTGGGGATATAATAGTTAGTAAAAATAGCTTTTTGTTCATGTTAAAAGGAAAAGGCTATCAGAATGATTTTTATTAAATAATTTGGGTTTTCCTCTAAAATTGGAACAATGCCCAATTTTCCATTCAAAAGCAAATAAAAGAATAAAAATATTTTTGTAAAATATGCATGAGGGAACCAATATTCCCAAACTCAAGCTAATATCCCAATTTATGTATGTATATCATTTTATTTTTATCAGACGATTTGCTTCTGTAATAAGTTTAAGCAGTTAGAATTTTTTATTTATTTCTCGCTTTATCGATTGCTTGAGATGTTTAATTCATTCTATAACTTGGCATTGCGTGAGATAAGAGAGTGGATTAAACTTAAAACTTAATTATAAAATAACACCTAACCAAGATGCCTAATAAGAGTGATATCTCAAACACTAATCTCTGTTTGGGCATCAAAAGGTTCAAGAATCAATTTTTAACATTCTATTAGATTGCAAATCCATTACACCCACCTCTTTTGGGTCCTTTAATATATGCCTTCGTGGATTGATTACCACTAATAATTTGAGCTTGACCCTTTTTTATTTTGAAATAGCCAATCTATGAGTTAAAGTGAGCCTTTTCCAATCTTAGACCCTAAAAGCGGGCTTTCAAGAGTGAACCCAAAAATAAGAATGTGGCACTGGCATGCATCACAATGGTAACTCCACTAGGGACCAAAGAGATCTTTCTCCTAAAAGTATCTTGGTTAAGTTCTTTATAATTGATTTTTTATTAATCCTATCTCTTTTCTAAACTGCATTTTTTGCATACATCTTAAAGCCTTAGAATTAGGTTAGGTATCCATTTTTAGCCTTGGTGCTATCTTAAAACACACCCTACATTCACTTAATGTAGGGAGGTGTTAATAAGACCCATTAGCCCAAGTCTAGTACCAAAGGGTATATAAAATGGTGATCTATTGGTCGTTATACTCGTGATAAGCAAGACCTAGGGACCATGGTTAGGTAACCCTAAAGTTTCATCACTCATTGAATAAAGGCTATGTAATGACAATACAAACTTCCCATAGGTTGTATAACCATAATAACTTTTACTTGCTATGTAGACCTTTGTGTATGGACTAAACTCAAATAAATTAGAAGGGTACCAGTAAAAGGCTACCATGCCTTGGTGAGCACAACCTAATCTATACGAGTTAGTCAAAATATATAATGGTGAAAACCCATATGCCTGTGCTTTCAATTAGAGAGGTTGTGCTATCGATTTTTTTACCATGCACCATACGCATCCATTGGGTACCATATTGAACCATGGCTAAATGTAACTAGGAAAAAGACTGCATGACCTATTATATGGGAGTAATAAGGTTACAAGGTTATTGTTATGCTTATGTGTGGTTATGATTGATGCTTACCAAAAGCATTCATGCAACATATATATACCATGCTCATACATCATTTATCATGCATCACTCCTAACATTTAATCCTTATAGCCATTATAGATCCATCTAAGTGGTCCAAAGGGTCGAATAGTCATCTTATTTGTAGACCAACGTTTGAGTTACTAGAGTCTAGTTTAAGTGCAGAGTTAGGTTCAGAGGTTAGTTTAAAGTTAAGTGCAAGCAGTCAGGAAATAAGTTCAGACATGAAAAAGGAATGGTTTAATAAAATCAAAAGAGTTACTACGAAGATTGGGAGGTTGCCCTCTTTGAGAGAAAGGTTAATTACATATGTGGCTAGGACATCGATGATGAGGGATGAGTTGGATAAGAGGCTAGATAGGTATCTCCAGGAGTTTATGGAAAGAATATTGCCTATGATCGGCATGATGGTGGCCTTTGTGACACCAAATACTAATAATTAGCCTATGGCATTTGCTTGTAAGATAGTGGAGCTAACTTATATCAAGGATTTTATCGTAGCGGATGTTACTATACCTCAAGATTCATTAAGGAGAGAGAGGAGATATGACCCCAAAAATGATTATATTAAAGAGGAAGATGAAGAATATATCCCCCCTTATGATAAATGTGAGGAGTAGAGGTCCTAATGCTGAGGATCCAACCTTCAAAAAATGAAGGTGAAAGTTAAAGCTATATCTAGGTTGCTATCAACTGGTAGGAGAATGAAACTCTAGAATAGGGACTTGGATGGAGATATTCCAATTGCCCAAAGTTCTAAGATGCTTGAGTTATCAAGGTTCAATGGTACTTCAGATCCTTCAACTCATGTTAAACAATAAACATTGATCATGAAAAGGACCACCCTAACTAGAAAGCAAAAGGTGGAGTAATCTTGTTTGAGTTTGATACGTCCTGCAATAGATTGGTATCATAGGTTGGATAAATGCATCAAAAAAAGATTAAAATTTATTGATTGAGGAGTTTTTTAAGTAGTATGACTGTAGCACTAGAATGGAGGTTACCTTAAAATACCTTAAGCTACTTCAATAGAAACATGATGAATCCTTTTATGAGTACCTCACTAGGTGGAGAAGTAGGGTAATAGAGATGAAAATGAAGCCTAACATCACTGATCAAATTAGGTTATTTATCAGAAATGCAAGCTCGTATTTCAAAGAGGGCCTAAAAACGAAGGATTTGAAGGATTAGGAGTCATTGAAGGACATAGCCATA
Organism: Excoecaria agallocha; assembly: GCA_037975025.1. NCBI lineage: Eukaryota > Viridiplantae > Streptophyta > Magnoliopsida > Malpighiales > Euphorbiaceae > Excoecaria > Excoecaria agallocha. The sequence continues at coordinate 45,716 of JBBPFJ010000219.1, forward strand.
AAATCTAAGAGAGAGTACCTAGCTAAAAGGGTGAGTAATGAAGGTGTTAGGAGGAACTTCAATAATAACAAGGCAGCTGAAAATAGTAGTTGGTCAAATAGAGCTAGAAAGACTGCAAAAGTGTTTGCTATAGAAGCTAGTCAGAGGAATTATTCCAATTTGGGCAAGTCATTGTCTTAGGTGTTAGATAATTTGAGCAAGGAAGGAAAGCTTCAACTACTACCCTTAAGGCTAGCCAAAAGTCAAGGGTTGCCCCACCATAGAGAAGATCGATACTATCTATACCATCAGCATACTGAGCACTTGATTGACAATTGTTGTACCTTAAAAAATTGAATTCAGGATCTGATAGACAATAAATAGATTTCAGATCCTAAAAAAAGAGATAAAAAAGAAAAGAGGTTATAATGTCGTGCTGCCTCTAGTGTTTATGATTGGGTCTAGCCTGCCTGAATGGTATGTTATGAAAAACCTATATGGGAGCAAATATATGGCTATTACTCATCCACCCCTAAAGTTATAGAGCCAAGTGAAGACAATTTGCCAGTTTCAATGATTGACTATTAGGATAGCCTCACAGAGAGTGAGGATGAAGGGACTTTGGTGTCCATTGATATCTGAAGTTTAGCCAGTGAAAGTGAAGAAAAGGTAAGATAAGAGAAAAAGCTTAGGGTGATCATGAGAAGTGGAAGAGTGACTTCAGAGATTAAGAAGCAGTCAGCCCCTATTACGGTGCCAATAGAGAGGGAAGTTGAGGAAGATCAGGTGATCAAACAACTAAAGAAAAAATGTGCAGATTTCCATCTAGGATTTGCTAAGGCAATCTCCCTCGTATAAGCAGAAGTTGGTGAAGGCCTTGAGTGAGTCTACTGTTGCCACTACTATCTCACCTTCTGAGCTGTTAGATTTCATTAAGGAAATAACAAGAGAAAATGTTGTGTATTCTGATGTTGACTTACCTACTGAGGGAAGAAACAACAACTGCACTCTATACATCAAGGCCTAAGTGAATGGCAAACATACAGCTTGTGTGATGGTAGATGATGGTTCCTCCATTATTTTTTGTCCCTTAGTGGCAATTTCAGCTATTGGGTTAAATGAAAACATGTTGAAAAAATCTGACTTGACCATTTCAACTTACGATAATTCCCAGAGGCAAGTCGTTAGGACCTTTAAAACTTTAGTGAAGATAGGGCCCATTGAGATGGAAGCTGAATTTATGGTATTACCTATTTCAACCAAGTTTTCTATACTGTTAGAAAGGCCATGGCTTCACAAGTTGGATGGGTTGCCTTCCATATTACATCAGATGATCAAGATTCCCCACAATGGTAAGGTGGTAACCATTAAGGCTATAAAGGAAAACTAGATATTCGTGCTTGAGATAGCTAAATAGACTTTTAATGGATTTCATATGTCAGTTATCAATGATGAAGAGGGTAAGAGTAGCCTTACAAATAGCCCCCAAGTAATTAACATGCTGAAAAAGATGAACTTCCTATCAGGTGTTAGGTTAAGCAAGAAATCCCAAGGGCCTCAAACTACTATAGCTGCTATGGGTCAGAAGGATAAGAATGAGTTAGGCTTTACTAGTTCCAGTCATAAGGGTAAGAAGAAAAAAATAGTGAAAGGGATCCCCAACATATTTCAGAGCTTTGTGCTAGCTTCAAGTATTTGCCTTTACTATAGAAAAAATGAACCTCAACTAAAATGGGGTGAGCTAGTGCTAGGATTTGAGGCGTTTAATGATGTCTTTGACTGGGAGTAAGGGGTTATCAAGCCAATTGAGGGATCTAGGATGAAGAGATCTTCTACACCATTCTACTTGGGATAAGGAAGTGCCTAAAGAGGTCATGATAGAAAAGCTACTTGTTGCTCAACTGAAAGGCAAAGGGAAGATAGAGGTTGAGGATCCACCTAAGGCTGGGGCTAGAGATACATTTGATGCTTCTAAGGATGAAGAAGATATTGTTATTGATATTGTTTATGTTCTTGAACTTTTTAATGAGAACATTGATAGCTTTTTTGATTATATTAATAAGATGAACAATTTTGCTTACTTGTGTGATGTTTCTTCTGAGTTCAATATGTATAATCTTGATCATGGACCATTTATATTTGACATTAACTCAATAAATATATGTTCATTTTGTCTTGGAATAAAAGAAAGTCCAAAATAAATTTTATTGGCATCAGATATAACTCTTAAAGAGAGAAAAAATTGAGAGAATATTGAAAAATATGAAAAAGTCTTTTCCTGGACCTATGAATATATGCCAGGAATATATCAGGAAATTGTTGAACATGCCATCCCCATATATTTAGGGCATAAACTATTCAAGAAAAAGCTTAAGAGACTTAGACCAGAGTGGGCTGAAAAGGTTAAAAACATGGTTAGGAAACAAATAAAGGCTAAGTTCTTAGTGGAAGTCTAATACCCCTACATGGTTGGCAAATGTAGTTTCTGTGGCAAAAAAAGATGAAAGAGTTAAGGCCTATATGGACTATAAGGATCTAAACAAAGCTTACCCTAAGGATGATTTTCCTTTGCCTCATATAGATGTTCTTGTTGATAGTGTAGCCACTTGTGCCATATACAGTTTTATGGATAGATATGCAGGGTATAACTAGATTTTAAACAAAATAGTGGATCGGATTAAAATGGCCGTCATAAATGAATGGGGTACATATGCTTACTAGGTTATACCTTTTGGACTTAAAAATACAGTTGCCACCTATCAGCAGATGGCACCTAAGATACTTGATAACTTAATTCACAAAGAAGTAGAGGTATATATGGATGATATGAAAAGAAAGTCAATTACCCGAGAAGGTCACTTTAAGGCACTAGAAAAGTTCTTCTGGAGGATCAACAAATACAACCTTTGCCTTAACCTATGTAGCTATGTCTTTGGGGTCATTTTAGAAAAGTTTTTAGGGTATTTGGTGAGACAGAAGGGTATAGAGGTAGATCCTCATAAAATGAGGGCCATCAGGGAGATGTAAGTACCCTAGAAGGAAAAGGAGATTAGGGGATTTTTAGAGAGAATTCAGTACATAAGTAAGTTCATTACCAAACTGACTTCGATTTGTAACCCAATATTCAAGCTATTTAAAAAGGATCAGCCAATGATCTAGAATGAGGATTGTCAAAATGCATTCAATACCATTATAGAATATCTGCTGCATCCACCAGTATTGAGATCTCCTTAGGCATGTAAGCCTCTAATTTTGTATCTAGTTATAGAGGATAGATTAGTAAGGATAATGATGGCTCAAAAGGATGACTTTATAATTAAATATGTAGTGTATTACCTTAGCAAAAAATTTCTCCCTTTTGAAGCAAGGTATATAGAAGTTTAAAAGATTTGTTTAATAGTTATATAGGCATTGAAGAAACCAAGACACTATTTTCATTCCTACAGGATATAAGCTATGGCTAAAAAAATCCTCTTAGGTACCTACAAGAAGCACCCTTACTCCTAAGAAAGATGATAAAGTGGTTGATCCTCTTGTGGGAGTTCGACCTGTAGAAGGAAGAGCAGTAGCATAGTTCCTAACTGAACAATTAACCTTTAGAAGGAGAAGAGATAACTTATAAATTCCCTAATGAGAACATCATAGCTATAACAATACAAGGTTAGCAGATGTACCTCGATGGTGTTATAAAAAATAAAAAAGTTGAAGTAGGAGTAAATTTAGTCATGCTGAAAGGAGATAAAATGCCACTTTCCAAGAATTTGAGATATAAGGCCTTAAATAACGAAGTCGAATATGAAGCATGCATCTTTGGGTTAGAAGCCTTGTTAGTTGTGGGAGCAAAATCCACATAAGTGTTTGGAGACTCATCTTTGGTGATCTACCAAGTGAGGGATGAATGATCAGTTAAGGAAGAGCAATTGTTGCCCTATCTCAAATGTCTAAAGCGTTAAGCAGCTAATTAAAGTTTTGCACCTTTAGGTATATACCTAGAGAAGAAAATCAACTAGCAGATGCCTTGGCCACTTTGGTTTCAATATGGAATAATTTGAAAGGGGTAAGTATGAAACCCGTGATGATTTTGAGTTATGATAAGCCATGTTTTAAAGATGACCAAATTATGGAAGTTAAGATGGATGATGGAAAACTTTGGTATTATGACATTCAGAACTATTTGGAAAAGTTAATGTTTCTTAAGGAAACTATAGAAAAGGACTAAAGGATGATCTATAAACTTTTAACTCAGTTCATTACTATTGAAGGAGTACTTCATAAGAGATATCCTGATGGAGTTCAATTAAGGTGTTTGAATGAAAAAGAGGCAAAAAGGGTTATGGAAGAAGTGCATACAAGAGTGTATAGAGCCCATATGAATGGCTTAGCCTTAGCAAAAAAATTGATGCAATAGGGATTTTTCTGGCTCATAATGGACATTGATTGTTTCAAGTATGTTAGAGAAAGTCAACTATGCTAATAGTATGTAGACTTGAGGCATTTACCTATTTTTAAGTTATGCAACCTTACGTCACTATGGCCATTCACTACATAGGGCCTAGATATTATGGGTATAATTCATCCACCTGGTTCAAATGGGTATAGGTTCATCAAAATAGCCATTGATTACTTCACTAAGTGGTTAGAGGTAGAAGCTTTCAAGAAGGTAGATGCTAGGGACATGGCTAAGTTTATTGAAAGGAATTTGATATATAGATATGATTTGCCTCATCATTTAGTGTTAGATAATGGGTTATAGTTCTTTGGTGAAACCAGATAAATGCTCATTAAGTATGGGGTTCAACACTATAAGTTTTTTCTTTATAGACCATAGGCAAATAGAGCTGTTGAAATGACTAATAAGAATGTCAAAAGAATTCTAACCAAGATGGTTCGAACTTATAAAAACTGGTTGATAAGCTACCCTTTGCATTATAAGGTTATAGGACCACAACTAAAACTTTAATAGGAGCCACTGCATTTTCCTTAATGCATGGGAAAAAAACTATATTGCTAGTAAAAATTTAAGCTTCAATCCTTAAGGGTGGTCCTAGAAGCTAAGATACTAGAAGTAATAAGGGCTTATTACCATAACCAAATTTATTAGAAGATGTTAGCTCATCCATTTAGGAAGAAGATTAAGAAGCATCCTCTAAAAGAGGGAGATCTGGTGTTCAAATAGATGAGGCTGGGAATTCCAAACATTCAAGGTAAGTTTAAGCCCACATAGGAAGGACCTTTTATACTCAAAAAGTTGTTATTCAAGGGAGTAGCCATTCTATTGATAGTGATGGAAATGAGTTCAAAGAATTGGTGAACTTATATAGGTTGAAAAGGTTCCATGGCTAATACTAAAAAGAGAAAAAGAAGAGAATAAATGCCCTATGGGTTGAAAACTAAAAGAAATGATGGCCTTGCTAAAATTGGATGTCTCATCAGTGTGAAAACCGAAAGAAGGCACCTTGGGAAAAAATTAGAGGCCAAAAGAAAATAATCAATCAAGAAAACTAGAGAGGGCTGATTGATGATAGGAGTAATGATGCTTTTAAAGTTTCATTTTGAGATTAAATAACACGTGTCATTGGGATAATATCAAATGTTGATCATGTGTACTAAAATCAGAAAGAAATATCATAGATGTATTCATAACATCATCAATGTAACTAAAAGTAGCACATTCTTTTCATCTGTTCAAATTTAAAAGGTTCAATAAAAGCAAAAACATAATCTCTAATAGTATCTGATCTAGTCTATCTGTATCACATCTCTCTCTCCATCTAGGTACCTAAGATATGATAGCCTATTGCCAATTATTGGACTGGTGACCCATTGCTTGTACGAGCCAGAGATGGTGAAGTCGCAAGTGCCAATCTTGGGAATGGAGGTCCTCATAGAGATTCGGGTCTAGATCTTCTGATAGTACTCTGACAGAAAAGCATAGACATGCCTACCACTTCAAAAAGCTCAACTGACCCCTAACGATGTCTTATCGATCCCTAAACTGGCAGGCATAGTGAGCAGTAACATAGAAAGTAGCATAATGCAATCCGTATAGAGGAACACATCCAGATGCTCTATCCTTAACTATAAAAGTGATAGGTAGCTAGGTGTACCTAAACATAATATCATCATCTATCAAATGGCCCAGCTATTCGACTCCATCCTGGACCATCATAAACTTGTATTGTAGATGTCTAAGTATGACATAACCCATGAGATAAGTACCAGTGGCTCTAATGATGCCATGTAACATGTCTACTTTTTAGTATGTATTTTCTTATGTTTAAGTATCTTAATTATGTAATATTATGTGTATTTTATGTGTTTATGTTTAGTTTATGTGTGTTTTTAGGTTAAAGTTGGTGTAAATGTGAAAGTAAAGTGAAGAAATGGTGAAGATTCAAGGATGAAGATCACGAGTCGTGAAGTGGCTTATGACTCGAACAGAATGGCAAGAGACGGAGGATAGTTCATGAGTGAGGCAGAGAAGACAAGTTCACGAGTCGGCGACAAGTTCACGAGTAGGCAAGAATGTCACGGATCGGAGGGAGATGCACGAGTAAAGAAGGCCTGATGGAATTCACGACTCATGAAGGTATTCACGAGTCAGACAAAGCACCTGATCTCAACCGATGCCACCTTTTTGCACCTGATCCTTCAGCCAACCATCAAGACTTTTTAGGGCAACTTTCCATGATTGACAACTATTCTGAAGGGACATATATGTAGACTTAATCTCTATAAATAGGGATCCAAGATGTTGAAAAAGGAGATCAATCAATATTTAGTTTTTAGAAATACAATTATTATTTTGGGATAAATATTTTTACTTATTTTTTATTAGATGATGACAAAGGGAAAAAGCAAAAGTAACAAGGGATAAGTTTATTTCTCTTGTTTATCTTAAATTTAAATATGTAGTTGGCTAGTTTCCTTTATACATTATAAATATGTACTAGTATTTGTTTAAGACATGTTTATTATTCTTACTATGAATGGAGTATGATTTACATCCATTTGTGTGCTTTGATTTGCTATGTATGATTGGCCACCATATTTGGCATGTTAGTCAATTTGTTTACAACGAGAGTTGGAATTCTTTGATGGAAAAATCAATGAATGTACTTGAAGCATTGAATTCACTTAGAGACAAGGAATTCACTTTGAGGGATTAAAGAATTGGCATAGAGCTTCATAATTTTTATCTCTATAATGACATGTGAGTGCTTATAGACTCTAGATGAAAATATCTTTACTGACAACGAGAGTTGCTTTAAAGAATCTTGGCTAAATTCTCCAGTCACTTTATTTATATAATTATCTGCACTTGTTCTTAAATTAATTACTATTTCATATTTCTAATGTATGTTCATACCATCATTTAAGTCATCTTTAATCCAATTTGATTTAATATATGCAAAGTAGTTTAGATATTTAATTAGATACATAATCTTCATTTTATTCGTTACCTATCCATCTATTCTTTGTGGTTTCAATATAAAATTTACCTCATTCCGTTTGGAACGATACCCTACTCATCCTATACGTAGTCTAGTGAGACTAAGGGTTCAATTAAATCCCCATCATCTAACTCGAGAGGGAGGCTCTGACAGTAGCTTCACTTTCTCATGAAACCATATCTGAAAAAAATTGCTAGGGTGAGTTGGATTCATCTCAGGCAAAAATAAAGTAAAAAAATACGTGAAAATATAAAAAGATGTATTTTCTAATAAGAAAAACTAGTATGAAAACCCATAAGGGGCATACTACCTTCAAAACAAGGACATACCTAAAGCAACATGGAACTACCTATGAAGCAAAAATAAGAGTAATAATGAATAGCATCCAAGCCAATGATGCGCTCTGCCAAGAACAAGGATTGCACCTTTGGAACATACCATTTACAATGTTGAATAATTCATAATCTCTAGTCATGGGATCTTCAGTGTGCATCAGCAAGCATTGAGCAAAATAGTAAAGTAGTATCACACTAAAAAAGAAGGTGGATACGTCATCAAAGTTAGCCAGTACATTAATCAATGGCTTCAATAAGAATGTCTTCCTATAAGGTACCAAATCCCTGGCCTTAGAAGAAATGATACCCAAAGCACGAGCCACCTCTCTAGGGTATCTAGAAATAAAAGAAGGAAGATATGGCCAGATATCGAGCTCAAACCTAGCATCAACTATCGTAGCAAATTCCTCTAGCAAAGGGCATAACTTCTTGTGAGTGAACCTAAATACACGGAACCTCGGGTCCCAATACAAAGTAATAGCATGTAGTATGTGCCTATCTAGAGATACTCTCTTCAGGAATCATAGGTTGGAATATGGAGCTAAGATATGGTGCTTTCAGGTCATTCAATAGTATATGTAATTTTACAAGTCTAAAATTCATGGTAACGGGGAATTTTAAATGGTCTAAATGCAAAAATAATGGGAAAAATAAATGACTGAAATAAAAATAACTAGGAAAAGAAAAAAAAAGATAAGGAAAGATAGAAAAAGTACCTGGCAGGAGATTCCTTAGGAAATGAGGAAGTCAAAGGCATAAAGATAGAGGAAAGATGGTACTATTTATAGAAAAGTGATGACAGACGCCTATCATTTAAGAAGCAAGGCACAGCTAGCCCGTCTATCACCTTTGGACAACAAAAATGCATTTTTCTACATATCTTATGCATTAGATATACATACTATTGCATTTTCTTATGCTTTCATTTTTGTAAGGGATCCACAAGCTCCATGGCCGAGATAGATTATTTCAAAAGATTTTAAATGCAAAAGGTAAGGAAATTCAAGAGGCACGATAAAATTTAGGGAATATTTTGGTTTCCTAGGAAATATGTATAATTAAATTAAATAATAATGCATGGTAACAAAAAAGAAAGTAAAGTATTTTTTGGTAAATAATGTAAATAAGAATTAGAAATAATGAAATAAAAATTAAAAAGAAAAAGAAAAAAGTCAAAATGGTCAAAAATCAGTAAGGGATAGGATGTCTTGTATGCTCGTCTGTCACTAGGGAGGGATAGGATTCCTGTCTTTTGCTCGAAATTTTGAAAATGAAAGGCTTTTCTTCTTCCTTTCTTCCTTTTTTCCCATAACCGCCATTTTTTCAGATTTCAAGTTTCCTTTATCAATTTGTTTTTGGTTTTCTCCGCCGTTATTGGTCCATTTTTTGACCCATTTGATCCTAAATTCTCTTGGGAGCACTGTGCACTTTAGGGAGCAATCTATTTCCATTTCCTTCTACATTTTTTTTATCTCTTGTTCACTTCAAAAGTACATATCCTTTGCACTTTTCCACATTTTATTTAATTTAGGTTGTTAGTTTAATTTATATTTTGACTTTTATTTGTATTTTTAGACTTTATTAACAGGATAATGAGTATGCTATCTTTAGTTTAGAGTTAAACGTTGCCTTTAGGAGTGTAAATTAAATTTATAAAAACTATTTGCATGACACTATAGTTATAGAAAGCCTTGTGCATAATTACATAAATTTGTAAACTTAATAGCAATTAGTATGAGTAACCTTTATTTTTGTGCCTTTAAAAACATGTGGTACTTTCACTACTAAAAAATGCAAATTAGCGATGAAAAAAGTCGTCACTAATTGATATTTTTTCGTCGCTAAATCAGTTTAGCAACAACTTAGCGAAGACTTTCATTTTGAAACAAAATTCGTTGTAGCAGAATTTAGCTACAACAAAAAGTCATTGCCAAATTTTAGCGATAATAGAGCATTGTCGCTAAATATTTGTTGCCATTTTGCTACAACAATGTTCATGCAAAATTTTGTGAAGACAATGTTTTCGTCGCAATATTGCTACGACGTTGTTCATGCAAAATTTTGTGACGACAGCATTTTTGTCGCAACATTTCTACGACATTGTTCACGCAAAATTTTGCGACAATATTTTCGTTGCAATATTGCTATGACATTGTTGATGCTAAATTTTGTGATAGTATTTTTGTCGCAATATTTCTACGACATTGTTGACGCTAAATTATCACTTTGTTAGTTTCATATTGA